>CM023362.1:28110449-28183295 GCA_013282895.1 Eriosoma lanigerum | reverse complement strand
GAGAATGAAGAGGTGTTTCATGAAGTAAAAGAGGGTTTTTATCCGACCAATATCTGAAGTTTTGTTTGTTCACAAAACCCGATAGGTGGAAGTGCGCCTCATCGCTCATCCATAAATTGTTAATTTGGTCATCATTTTCTTCAAGCCTCCCGAGAATATTCTCACAAAATCGGATTCGTTTTTGATGGTCACTTGGATTAAGAGATAGCACCATTTGAATCTTGTATGGGTGAAAATGAAGATCCAGATGGAGAATCCTTCTCACCGATCTGTCACTTATTGCAAGACGTATAGCGTGACGTAAGGCCGATCGGCGTGGACTTTTTTGTATCGCCTGTCGAACACGTTCAATATTTTCTGGGGTTCGAACTGTTCTTGCACTCCCACCTCTTATTTTAGACGTCGATCCAGTTTGCTCTAAGTTGTTTACCCACGTTCGAATCGCATTATCTGACGGAAGAGGGTGGTTGCGCGGTATTTTGAAATGATGTCGAAAAACACGACAAGTTTGAACAAAACTTTCACCATTTTTAAAATACGTTTTAACAGCAAAGCCGCGTTGTTCACCCGTCCAATGATTCATTGTTACTAAATGGTAGACTGTGGTGATAACGATGATTGACATACGACGTATCGCTCCACCACATTACGACCTTCTGCCCGCATCTCAAATCATCCGGTTTCACTGCCGGACCCTGTATATACCAAATTTAGCGACACAAGGTAAAATATTATAAAATATGATAAACTGAAATCTTTGCTTGTGTGTCACGGAATAAAAAAAATGAATAAAAAAAAAATGTTTGTCCCTTGATTAAACGTGTGTAGTCGAGAGATTTACGGACAATCGTTTACCAACATCTCTTGTCTTTTCAAGAAAAAGTAATTACAAATGAAATACAGGAGTAAATACCGGAACGCAGAAAGATTTTCGAGAAGATGAGTTTTGATGGGTTAGTTGCTATGCCGTTGTTAGTGCAGTCGCTCACCGAATTGATAGTGTTGGCCGCCTCCTTGTCATTCCATCCAATTGTTGAGTTAGAGTTATCAATGAACGCTGTTGCGTCACCTGCTGTTATGGTTAATAAAGAACATATATCGCTTGCGCCTGTGCGATTGAAATATATTAGCTTCCGTCAGGATAGACTACAATTAAATATAGATTGGAGGAAAGTGAATAAGAAACGTCTAGGAAAAATTTTCAATTTTGAATATATTAATTGTTGTATTTACTTTTAATATTATAACAGGTTGATATAGATTCGATAATAAATTTGTATCTAAATTAATTTGTACTTAATAATTATAAATTTGACATTATTTGCTTTAAAATAAAAACGTTTGTTGCATAATTTTTTTTTAATAAAATATTTATAGAGATAAATAATATTACTTTTCAATTTTTCACCATAAACAATAGAAAAACATAAAAAGTATTATTTTAAATTTATGTTTGCGATTTTTATTTAAAAAAAAAAAAGGTATTAATATTATAATATGTTAATTAAATGAATAATTTAAAAAAAAGCTGAATTTTGAGTATTAATTTTGCAGACATATTAAAATTAATAACTATACCGTGGTCGACGAGAGCAGTAAACCGCGACACGACCAAAACTCGTCGGGTTTCGCGCATTGCCGCCTATTTGACATACTATTAACATATCAGTAAAGTACTCGCGCCGCCCACTTTATTCTTATTAGGCGGGAAAAAAGCGATCGCTGCCGTCAGCTGTATGCGCGAAACGGTTTACTTTTCTTGTGGGCCACGGTATAGAACTGGGACACACTGTATTTGAGCACAACCCATATAAATTGTAACAGAAGAATAAATAATATATTATAACTTTTCATTTTGATATTCTTATATGCTAATATATAATTCGGACACAACATAAATTACATAAGTAGATATTACGTCATGTTATGTCTACGTAAATTCATACACTAAGTATATATACTCTATTTGAAATATGAACAAGCAACGGCGGCGACCAGTTTATACGTCGGGCGGCAATCCATTCTATAAATGGAAACCGCTCATTTAATCAGCCACATGTTCGTATGAAATGTATGTGATTGTGTGGCGCGCGAGTGACGGTACGGAAAAATACAATACAACGTGCAACCTACCTAACCTCCATTTTATGTTATTTGTTCAGGTCGGTGGTGGTCTATGATCGACTAATTACGTCGCTATTCACTTCGTTATTGTTCGAGGTCTGTGCGCATAGTGAAGCAACGCCCATGCGCAAAAGTTCTTTTTTGAATAGAGTATATATTGATTTACATTAAAGCTGCTTTCACGCGTAGCGGTTCGGCCGCTGGCGGTCGCGGTTTTAAAACTGCTGTTTGCTTTCACACACAAGCGGTCGGAGAATGATATGAATTTATATCAAAACATATTATTCGCACCAATTTAATGTTCGTTTCCCACGTATAAATCCCGCCAATTTATATAAAAAAAAAAAATTTTGTTTTGTATTTTATTTCTTATTAATTGTAATTGAACATGGTTATTAAATATATATATAATATTATTATTGTTGTACTGTATAATCGTAATCATTGATCAGTTATATAGATGGCGATTATTTATATTTAATTTAATTTAATTTTAAATTAAATTAAATTAAATGTCACTGGTTATCAACGCGATAAGAAATGTTAAATATGTATATTCGGCCAAGGTACAATTAGTCGTATAAGTTTGTTCAAACTAGCAACTTGTAAATTTACCAATACCATGCATTTATATCAAAACATATTATTCGCGCCAATTTAATGTTCGATTCCCACGTATAATTCCCGCCAATTTATATAAAGAAAAAAATGTTGTTTTGTATTTTATGTCTTATTAATGTATTTAATTATGCTCCCAATAATGGATACGTCAAATGACACTGAAGCTACATGTGTCATTTATGCATTGTATAAGTAGCATAAACAAGAAGTACTTAGCTAAAAAAAACAGTTAAAATAATAAACGACGTAATTGGATACACCCAATAAATACAAACAGGCTTCCAGGTCAATTTAATGTAAATTTTAATATTTTTCGTGCACACCCAGATAAAGTTTTCAATTATTACCGTATGAGCATTTCATCTTTTGATGAACTGGTAAGTAAATAAATTAAACTATACTTACTTTTCTATATTTGTATATAATTCACTAATGTATCAAAAGTATCAAAAGTCATGACCATATTAATTATATGTTAAAATGTTATACAACGATGGTGTTTTAACAACTGACCGCTCGCGGGAGAACCGCTCTGTGTGAATATACCAATTTAAAATACACTGCTTAATTATTGGCAACGATAGCGGTCGGACGCTCAAAAATTAAACAAATTCAATTCCGAGCCGTCGCTAGCGGCAAGAAGCGGCTCGGGTTTCCCATTGTGAATAAACACATTAAAACGTATGTTTAATTGAAGGCGGCAGCCGCCGCGGCCGAACCGCTCAGTGTGAAAGCAGCTTAAGGGGGAATACCAAATTGAGTTGTCGATGAATTCCGTAGGAGCGCGCTAATAGTATCGCTATAATAGCGAAAAAAGCCTTACTCTAATCTAGTATCCACACCTCTGTGAAATAATTATAATTAACTAGCAACGGTCATAATCATAAATCATATTGCAACAAATCAAATACGTCATGTACGTGCGTGTGTTATGTAGAAGTAGGAGCTATGAATTTAAATATGTCGAAATTTCATTCCGTCACAGAACACTAAATAATATAAATAAATTTATTATGAAAAATTAGTCTGTTTCGTAATTAAATTTCCTTTATACTGACATTGAGCATTTTTAAATTACGATTTTCAAAATATGACGAATTTTGAATATTTATAACTTTATAAAAAATACATGTTTAAATATCGGTTAACGTCAGTATATAAAAAAAAGTCAGCCAAGTATGTATTATAAGTTACAAGTATATATCTATAAAGCATATCTATTTAAATGGAACAAAAACTGTAAAATTTCAATATTTAAAGTCAAATTACACAATAAAAATGCACAAAGAAATTTTTTATTTTAAAATAAAACTTAGTACTAACATTAAGTATAATTAATATAACAGTTTTAATAAATTAAAATGATCGAATATTCCCCCTTAATAAACCTAATAAATATAATAATACCTATTTAAGCATTTTTTATATTTATTCTTTTCAGTTCCTGAAGGGACTATTGACGCATATGTTATGGGTCTGTATTATTTTTGCATAATAACTTAATTATTTAAAATATAATAAACTTTTTCCTCCAATAAGTATATAATTTTGTATAAAAAAAAAAAAATATATAGTTATGTTTTATCATATTGTCCTACGAAATAACTTTCCGAAACCAATACATTTTGGCATAAGATCTTGCATGTTTGATAAAGAAGTAATTTTTCATTCTCCATTTTATTTATGTAATTTTAGAAGAATGTCCACTATTTGAATGGATATCAATTAATTCTGACACATTCGAAGTAAAAATACTGCCAAGAGATAATGAAATATTTTCATTTAATGATAGAATTAACAGCCTGAAGCATCACCGTTTGGTTTCAGAATATACTGTAGGGGTATTATTTAATTGTTTAGAGATAAAAAAAAAAATATATAAAAAATAATAGTATAACTCATGTACGCTACTTCAAGAATCTAGCTTTAAATTTAGATTTACAATCTTTTACTTGCAGAAGTATGGTCAATGGCAAATGTTATTTGTATAAAATAAACAAATTGTAATGTAAAGTTACGTGAAATTTCAGAGAAAATAGGTCAGTTGGTTTATTCTTTTTACACTAAATCCAAGAATATTTTTATGTTTTATTGCGTTTTAAATTATATATTCTTAATGAACATTTACGACATACACTTCGTGCCTGTAAAAGTATTGATGTTGATTTTATTTTCATAAGTAATATGTTAAATGTATTAAATTCTACCCCACTTATGTTTAATTTATAAAAAAATATTTGAATTGCTAATGTTGTAATCATTTAAATGCATATTATATAATTAAGTCTTCTATAATATTATATAAATATTTATATATTTGATTTAAGTTTCTAATATTGTAATATAAAACTATACTTTATTGCCCTTAAATAGTCGTAAATAAACATAGTAATATTATTAAATTATATTTTATATTTGGACGGTCTTCGAGAAAAAGGGAATATGTCATTTTCACTTTTTACATCAAATTTATACTTTTTTTATAATTTTACTCTTATTCTATTGACATCCAGGGAAAATAAGCTATATATATATATATATAAAGATTATTCTCTATATCTTTCATATCACTAAAAGTAGGAATCGAGTAACATGAATTATGCCCTTTTTTTCGTGTCGTGTAAAAATAGATGTGTAATTATTATATAACTATTATTGTAAATAATATTTTAACTTACTGCACCCGATTAGTTGTTATATAATAAAATAAAAATTAAATACAACAATTACAGTTTTAACAATTGTATCGCATAGACCACTTCGCCAGTTGATCGTTCTTAGCATGGCCGTGTCTAGGGAGGTGCGAGAGGTATGTGTGCACTGGGCGCCAAACGCATTTTTATAATCTAAGTAATATTACTGAAAATTCAACATATTAAGGGGATTGGAAGCAGTCATTTATTAAGGGGTTGTGTTTAGGCATTTTTCGTTTAGTCATGTACACTGTGAGTTTGTGTGAAACGTAAATGATCTTTAGTGTGCGTGAGTTCCCTGAATTTTCTCTCTTTACGACCTATCAGCAACGACAAAATAATACATAACAAAAACATAATGCATTACAATTTAATAATGTACACTGATTTCCCGCAACAATAACATTATTACATTAAAATAATAATTATAATCATACTATATAACTTTATTTTACCAATTACTAATAAATCGTATTTGGACGGGAACAATAGGGTGCATTTATTTGTGTTTATTTTTACTGTTGGTATTTATTGTTTTCCCGAAATGACGACGTCGCTGATCGCCGTCGTCAATAACAAATAACAATAATATACATATCATATTATTATTCTTATACTTAATAATTAATTTAATAACATAAATCCCATAAACGAATGTCGACTATTCGACTCGAACGAGTTGTACGATTTTATTTTGAACCTATGATATCTAGTGTTCAGACGTTCAGTTGTAATATGCATCATAGTGAATATTTGTAACTAAGAAACAATTAAGTACTTAAAGGTAAGTTACTTTTCGTTCAATCGAACAAATTCAATTTAAATATATATGACACCGGTTTAGTATGATACCCAAAACCCAATAGGTGTCTATCATACTGAATTATTTGATATAATTTTTACAATGAAATAACCTAAATCAATTTATTTCACACGGGTTAGGTCACTTATTCATAAGTCATAAGTTTGATAGACCTATAGATCTATAAAAAAAAATAATAAACAATTAATTTATTTTAGATAAAAATAAGGCCCCAAAAAAATCTGGTGCCATGAATAGGAAAATTCAAAAACGAAAATCGGAGGATAATGATAAATTGTCTAAGAAAATGAAATTATTTTTGTCTAAATCATTAGAAGATAGTAATAATACTAGTAAAACGGAATTATCAAATGACTTACCAGCTATTAATTCTCTAGACCCTGACGACTTTCATAATCAGGAAGATCATGTAGACTTTATCATTAATGTAGAATCAACAAATCAAGATAATGATTCAGATTTCATAAATTCAACGCCCTCCTCATTCTCGGATAAAATTAAAATAACATTATTTAGTGATCAGCCACAAATAAATCTTCTGAAATCTAATGATTTTGTAAACATTGATAATAATGTGGAAAATATTGTGCAAAAACCATTAATTTTCAATAATCCGTCTTCTTGGCCTTTCATGAATGATCAAATTAGAACACTACTACTAGAACACAGACCAGAACAAGGTAAAAATTCAGAAATTTCCTATTCAGAAAATTTTGAGCTAAGAAAATTTTCAGTAGATTGGTTTTTTAAAACACTCCCAAATGGAGACAAAATTGAACGAAATTGGTTAATGTATAGTGATGTTACAAAATCCATTTATTGTTTTCCATGTATGCAATTTTCTTCACAGAAAATGAGTAAGGCATTTATTACAAATCCTAAAACTGGATTTAATGATTCGAGAAAACTTAGTCCGAGAATTCCTGACCATGAAAACACTTTTGAACATAAATCTAATGTATTTACATGGAAAAGTTTTGAGAAACGTCTAAGAGAAAGGAAAACAATCTATAAAGAATTACAAAAAGAAATTTTAAATGAAAAAGAAACATGGAAACAAATTTTAAAAATTATTCTTGATTGTGTTCGTTTTTGTTGTGTTAATAACTTGGCTCTTAGAGGTTCCAGTAATAATATTACTAAGTCTAATTGTGGCATTTTTTTAAACTTGGTTGAACTAATAAGTAGTTACAACCCTATAATTGCACAACATTTATCAAATTCCAATAGAAGAACTATTTATTTACCCAATAAAGTTCAAAATGAGTTCATTTGCTTACTTGGTAATTCCGCCAGAAGAAAAATAATTTCTAATATAAGAAGTAAAAAAATATAATAAATAATATAATATAAAACTAAATATTACTCTATAATTTTTTAATCAACGCCTGACAGTTCTCATAAAGAACAAATGACTCAAATAGTTTGTTATGTAGTTGAATCCAATGATAAATATACGATTGAAGAAAGTTTTATAGATTTCATAATTACAACTAAAAAAACTGGTCAAGGGTTAGCTGAAGAAATTTTAAAAAAACTTTCCGATGATGGATTAGAATTTAAAAATTGTCGTGGTCAAGGTTAGGACAATGGTGTCAACATGGCTGGAAAAATTAAAGGTGTCCAATCTCGATTACAGGAAATAAATAAATATACACAATTTTGCCCGTGTACTGCACATAGTTTAAATTTAGTTGGAGCACATGCATCTCGGGTTTCAGTCAAAATGGTAACTTTTTTCGGAACAGTACAAAACATTTTTAATTTTTTTTCTAATTCCACTGTTCGTTGGAATATAGTTTCTAAATTTTCAAAATGTACATTGAAATCTCATAGTGATACACACTGGGAATCAAAGTATAATGCTTTACATTCATTACTTACTCAGCTGAGATATGTTATACAAGCATTACAATACATATCTAAAAACTTAGTATTCGGAGATTGGGTCTCCGGTGCTCAAAATTTACTTGGTTTGATTAATGTTGAGTTTGTTTATCTTTTGGTTATATGGGACTCAATTTTAAACCAAATTTATAGAGTTAATATAACCTTGAAAAAAACAAATATTTCTATTTCTAATGCATCAAAAATTGTGATGGGTTTAAAAAATGCTTTGGAAGAAATGCGAAATGTAGGATCAGAAAATATTGAACTTTTAGCGAATAATGTATGTAATGAAGCTGAAATTTCAACAATATTTAAATCAAAAAGGTTAAAAAAAAATTAAGAAAATGAGTGGTGAACAAGCATCTGATTCAACATTTACAATACAACAGGAACTTAAATTGTAGTACAATCAATTTATGGACACATTAATTTTATTATTTTGCTAGGCACGGGCCTGGTTCGTAGTCCCGATATTTACATATTATCTTATTAATTAATAATATACATATTTGGAAAGTTTTATGATTATGAGTACTGAGAAAGGATTGTTGAATGGAGTTGACTCTGATAAAATTATTGATATGACTTCTAAAATTATAGTATTAAAAAATCATTTATTGGTTTGAAATAAAAATTAATATTAATGAACGATAACTTGTAATATTTATAAAATTTGTTGTTTAATACTAAGTATCAAGGCAATTAGTATCAGTTATACAGTTATAGTATGGATAAATCTGCATTCGTGCCAGTTGTCACAGAAGTCGTAATGGTTAATAATAGTAAATCATAAACTACACTCGAAATGTGATCAATTAGCGCATGCGTATTCCATTTTACACTCCTACTTTACAAAAACATAATATATATATTTTGTTTGGTCCGTACGTAATTCCACATGTACAGGTCGGTGCTATTGGCACGACGTCATGACCACGTAATCTAGCTCAGCGTGACAAAAATATTAGATCTTATCTGATCGTGATATAAACTCTACAAATATCGAAATATCTTAAATACAAATTATAAAATAAAATATCATATTGATCAATTGTAATTCGTATTATCAGGGTTGCATTAGGGGCGTCCAAAGGAGGGCAAATGCCCCTGGTGGCAAATTTACGAAGGCAGAAAAGCTTCTGATTTAAATGCATTTTTTTATTTCTAAAGAAATTTCAAAAATTTAATAATCTTACCATTGCTTTATAAACCAAACTGAACAAATTTCGATAATAAAATAATTTAATTATTATTTGTCAATATTTATTTTTTGATAGTCTCATACATAATAAATTATTATTTTGTTCACATTAATACAATATGGTATTGCATATGTAACTATCAAATAATATTGAAAAAAAATGTACTTATACAAATCGCAAATGAGAATTTGTATTATTTAGTCATTGTTTTTCATTGTTTTGAGAGTATCTGATAGATACTCTACGTAGGTACTTTTATTTCGATTTATTTTTAACTAAAATGGTTTCTTTTCAATATAAAACGTTAATGATAACTATGTTAGTATGTCTTTCTTCTGATTTTGCAAATTCTGGTAAGTATAAATAGTACAATAAAATATATAAACATTATAATTTTACATAATTTTTTTAATTAGTTTTAAGATTAAATATAGAACTTAAAGTTTTGAAAAAAGACATTTCTATTTTTGAATCTATACACGTTATTTTTATATTACCAAAATCTAAATTACTCATCATTTTTAGATATTTAGATTAAAGTACATATTTGTTGGTAATTGTAAATTATTCATTCCTTTCATTTATAGTATAAAAAAAAAAAATGTGGATACATAAAATTGTACACGCAAACTCTGTGCAACCAACACGCTCACTGTAATTGAGTTTCTTACAGGTTCACCTTACTGCGGCGATCGTGTTGCAGAATTCGTACAGTGGATTGTGAATTTACAAAAATGGCCACTGTCTTACAGGCGTGTAGCTTTTGTAAAAAAAATATAAAACAAATATAGTTTTTATGAACAAACTAAAAAAATTAGTTATGATAGATCTTGTTTGTACGGACGGCGCTACGGTAGCTACGGCGCTAACAGATAGCGTTAAGTAACCCTTACACAATCAATAATATTGACAATTTAAATTGACGTATGCGTCAAAGTACTTCAATCTTATCGTCAAGCATAGCCTTCAATACTCATTCGGTCCTCGATTTCGAAGTGCTCCTTGTCCTGTCGTTGTTGAGTATTTGTCTTGTTGTATTGTTTTTTCGTTTCTCAAATTCTCTTTTTGGAGTGCTGTAGCTTTTTTATTTTTATTAAAATAATCTTTTGATTTAAATTGCCATAGTTCAGGATGATCGCGATATAAAGTTATTTGAAGAGTTAAAAGTTCACGCTCATCGACCGGTTCGTCGTCAAAGGATTGTGGTTTCGTTATTTCCGCCATGCTGTTCGACTGATAGATATTAATTTATAATCATAATTAAAAATTATTAATAATGAAAATTATGGAATTATTGATAGTAAACGTCCCTAGACGTTTAATGTGTACTGTCAATCGTGCCCGTCAATACGCGTCAATCAAAATTTGTATAAATCTCCCTTAATTATTGACAATCCGCATTAATATGCTGCTAAACGATCAATGCTCGTTTCAATATGATTCCGTCAATTTTATTGAAGCGAATATTGACGATCATATAGATCGTGCAGGGGCCACTTTAGAGAGCTGACGTCAGCTCGGTCGCGCACCTGTCATAACATCCCATTGTTGAGTTGGAGTTACCGATTGACGCAGCTGCAGCCACCTACGTGTTAATTGATTAGGAAAGTAGATCGCGTTGGATATATCGAATGCACCTGTGTAATTGTGATTAGACTACGTCATAAATATGTTATACTATACATCTGTATTCATTCCATCTGTTTATACGTAAAAAAAAACATGTATAGTTGGTGGCAGCAGTGCTTACTTGGAAAAAGTCGTGATCGATTGAAAACGACATCAATGTCGGCATTGTCGCGTGCGTGAGTCGAATATTCGACTTCACTGCGGTTTTTCTGACAGTTTACATGCACAAAACGTTTAAGTGGTACAGAATATACCTACACAAGTACACAATTATTATTGTACACTTCACAAAAAAGAACCTAATATAAAAATAATATAAAAACTCTTGAAAATAATTAGAAAACTCCTAATTTAATATTACCAAGGTTAGGTTGGGTTAGATTAAACTTTTTTTTCCTTGTTTGAATTGATGACCCGGAGGAGACTGCTTTCGCATTACATCCTCTGAGCCCCCATCGTATATTAAAGTAAATAATTAACTTAAAACTTAAATAATACTTACTGCTCTCCACCATGCGTCTTAATATATAATACACCACCTTTTTATATATTTATTTTTGTATTAAAATAATTATAGCTGATTTACAACTTACAAATAGTGTAGAGCGAGTTTCCGTGTGTCGGACTAAATGCAATAAACGGCGACCGCGATAGCACTTGTTAGTTGTTACACAATGTATATTTTATATAAATCATTAATCAATCAAAACATAAATATTAATAAGAAATATAATACAACCGACTCGAAGTAATTTTGGAAATTTTCCTCTCCTGGGTAGCAAGTTGTTCAGAGGGTTATGGATTGTCGTGGTAAACCGATATAAATGAAAATAAAATAAATTGTTGTTTTATGTTATTATAGTAATAACAGATATATGATATTATATAAGGTATATCACATAGATGATTATCTATTTTATTTTATTAAATCAAATTATAATTTCCCTAAGTTTTCATAAAAAAGAAAGTGAGGCAACCTGTATAATATGTCAACCTTACATATGACTAACAGTTAACAATGATTGTAACACGCGTTCGTATTTTATCAATCATAATATGAACATTTTTTTTATACAATACAATACAATTACAAGTAGATCTATTTTCAACAAATAACAAATCGTTACAAAAGAAACTACCATATAAGTATAAAAACAATTAAATTTGTAAATACATATTATGTTATAAAAACGAATGTACAAAAATGAAAAATCTCTTCAAAGAAATTATTTTTTCAATAGTGTCCATAAATAAGAATATAAATTCATATAACTTGCCATTTGAAATGGTGAAAAACCTAAAATTTGAATTTTATAGAAAATTAATTGCATTAGGCCACAAATATTTTGTAAAAAAAAAAAATAAATAAAAAAACTGACTGAAATAATGATTACAGTAAGGTAAAATATCACCCTGTATACTATGACTATATAAAGAAAACTGAACAACTTTTGTATAAAATAATTTAGTATTAATTAAATTTAATAAATAATAGCCTACATTTACTTTTTGATGATCTCATACCCAGTGGCGGCTAGTGTATTGGTGCACAGGTGTACGTGCACCATTATGTTAGTTAAAAGCTATCAAAGAAAAATAATATTTTTATATAAAATTTATTAAAATTATATGAACTACGATTACTATAATATTGTGGTATTGTTTAATGCTAAGTATCAATACAATTAGTATCAGTTATACTATGGATTACTTTGCATTCGTACCAGTTAGTTGTCACAAAATTACATTATATATTATTATATTACAAAAATCTAAAGATTACTATTTAATTTACTTCGAGGTTAGGTTATTAAATATAAAAAATCACACACAAAAATTTTAATTCAAAATTTGTAGATAGATAAGTATTGTATTTACTGAGATGTAAGTTAATAACGTACACAGTGGGTCAAAGAATGTTTACGACAAGTAGTTTAGTACAATGTACAGAATGAAACGTCTGAACAATCGTTGATAACAATCGAGGTTGGCTATTTGATGACGTGGTGAGGCCTGGTGAACAATGTTCTAAAATGATAATATATATTTGGTCGAACCGTTAAAACCCAGCTGATAGACATGTTACATGTGCTAAATATATTTGTGTGTGTGTGTGTGTGTGCAAATATTTATTGAACAATAATATTTTATAACCATATTGAAAATAAATAGTTACACTTATACTTTTCTAGAAATAACTTTAGAAACAGCTCTTCAGTACGAAAAAACATATCCAAAGGATCCATCAGAAACTACATATATAAGTATATAAGAATAATTAATTATATAATTATACCGAAATGTTAATATAAAATTTTATTTTTTCTTTCATAATTTATTTATACCTTATGTTTTTTAACTTATTAATAGCAATTTATTATTATTAGTTTTCTATGGGGCTGTTTTACTTCTTCCTTTGTAGTTTGAACACATAAATTGGTCATTGAGCACACTGACCGAATATTTCTCATAATGACTGATATCTTATTTAGTCCGTAAAATAACTATACTCTGACCACAATAAGAAAGGTATGGTATTAGACGAAAATTGGTCGGATTAGTGCATCTTTATATCTCACACTAACTAATTCCCCTTACATGACACAGATAAATTTAGATACGTTAACTGCCGTCGTCAACGATAGCGGTAAATGCGTTGTTCGGACAAAAGAAGAATCGAATTTATATTAGAAGCAATTTACTATATCAATGACAAAGTGAATAGTATTACTTATAATTTAGAATATTATTATATATGTACATATATAATTAAATTTTAAACAAATAAATATAAAAAAATTATTTTTTTTTTCGAAAAATGGTATAATTATTGTTTGTTTTTCAAACTTGGATTTAGTCATTTCCAGATCATGATTATAAAATCTTATATTAAGAATCTAAAGAAATTACAACACTACATACGAAGCGATTGAATAACATGTATTGTCTGAAAAAAAATTCATTATAATCATTACGATAAACATCAAGTCATAATCGATCATTCAATAATTATTATACAATATGTAGTGTGTGCATATATAGTTTCAACGGGATTTTTGTCGTTTGCTAAACACGGAGATTAAAATATATTACTCATGGTGTTCTTAAAAAAAAGGGTCTTTAAAAGATCCCATTCTCAGGACCTTATCTGTTAGTCCATTCAGCCATACTTCCCAGTATTATTTTTATTACAATTTCCTAATATTGAAAACAGTAAATTTTTTCGAATGTTTTTTCAATGTTATAACAATAAAAATGTATATATAATATTAGCTATGGAAGGGAAATTTGAATGACATAACTCTTTATTTCATATCTAATCCCCCTTCACAGAAAAATTGAAAGTATGCCACTGTGTGTGAATATGACTACAATATTATTATTGATTAAACAAAAAAAGTTGTTTTTACAGCTGAAATGGGATATTACTGTTCTTCAAAAATATTTTTTGAAATTGCAACTGAAGTATCGATAATATGTCCCTATAATGAAAATATGGATGAAAGAAGTAATTATAAAAAAACCTAGATTTACATAATCTTAGCGAATATTAATAATTTTTATTACATTATCTTATTTCAATTAATTCATCAACCATGTCATTCACAGCGGTAGGTAAAAGAGGCAGTTCTGAACAGAGCCTACTGGAGACTTATACCCTTTATCTTTTAATTTACCAATAAACACTTTTCTTATTTTTTTTATTGTGAATTTTTATTGGAAATTTAAGTAATCGCTCTCGATATCGATAAAACCTGTTTTCGCCGTAGGCTCTCGTGCAAGGTTATGTGAGGAATTGCGAGGAATGTATTAATTCTACAACAATGCATGAAAACATTATCGGGTAGAAATAATGGTCCAATTTTCATGTATAGCATGTGCTTCGTTTGCAAATGTTGTCTACTTGGTACTTTTTTATACTCATTTTTATCGCTTTTTATTAAATTTTTTTTTCGTGATTTCTTATTAAGTTTTAATAGTAGGGACTTTAAAATTTTTTTGATTACTAACATAGGTTATTTACTAAAGTGGTAATATTTTCAACGAAATGTTATTTATTTGGAAATATATGTAGCTTTAAACGTTTTTTCAAAAAAAATTAATATTACCTACAATTTTGGGATTATCTGTCTGAAAATTTTATAGAAGTCCAATACTATAATATTTCATCTTTTTACAAAATATTTTGAAAATCTTAGCTGGCAAATTTTTTTTATAAGATTTTTATTACTTTTTTTTTTGATCTATTAAAATCATTTGTTGAGTAGAAATAATGGTCAATTTTTAAGTATTTTGGGTCTAGATCGAAAAAACAGTAAATACAACTTTTATTCGTACACCCATCAATAATAATAATCTGAAATCAGAATTTAAATTTTTTCATTTTTTAACGACTCACACGGAGAGAATCGGCCTTTGGGTCTGAGAATAATATTGTTTGTTGTGCCTTGTACGTTGTACTCAGACCTATATGTATTCATTTAAGTTGATACATTTATGCATATATACATTTTTGTTTATGCATTCAATGCTGAAAATTATTATATTATTGTTAATAATTTATTACTGGTAAGTATTTATATTATTAAATATTACATTATATAAATACTACATGTATCATGTACATAATTATTATACTTTTATTATAGTATGTAAATATATAAATCTTAATGGTTTTTCCATAATGACCATTTTCCCTAGAATATTGTCTGATACCTATCTATAATTTGTTATAATATTAAATTGTTGAGTATTGTATGTACCTTACGACATACATTTTGATAAGGATTTGTACAGTTTTTCGTCTAAACCCAAAAGCCATACTCTACCGATTTCGCGGTATTATTATTAGTATTATTCGCGCGTTATAGCGAATAGCAGCTACAGCACCTATTCGGCTCGCCATCCCACCTATTTCTCCTTCCCGTTGCTGAATCGTAGTTACCGGTGGACGCCGTCGCGCCACTTATATGGGGGTTTAACAAGAAAATTGATCGCGGTGGATATATCGCTTGCACATGTGTGCTCGAGACATATCGGACCGCGTCAATTATAAGATAATTTAATTTTAAAATTAACTAATGTTTCGCAGATATTGGACGTTCTTTAGACGTAATACCAATTAGTTCATTAAACTCAACAATATTAATACGTAAGATGTTTTAATATATACAAAAATAAGCGTATTACAAAAAATTGATTATCCAACTTAATCGCACTAAAAAAAATAAATTGTTAATTTAACTATACTTATACAAACGAGTTAATAAGTTCGTATAAAGATATTTAGTTTGTTCTGATAAATAGGACGACCATAATACATTAATAACAAAAATTAATTCTTAAACTTTCCGTATAGCAAATTTGGTATTATTATTATTATTATAATATTTAAATATTATCATTATTATAATTTATCGTCAGTTATGTAATGATTGCATGGAAAATAAGATATCGAGTATTCAAATGTACCATTCATCCCGATTATGGATAAGAGTTATCAACGTAACAGTTGAGTTTTGTTTAACAACACAAATTTGTAAAAAGTAAATTACCACAATAATAATGAAATGTTACTAAAATTCAAATCCTCATAATGAATATTTTAATTTTTAATTAAGAAAAGAAATAAAAAAATAACTAAACATTTAATATTAATAATCAGTACAATTAATATAAACACTAAAATTGTAGCGACGAATAAATAAAGTAGATTAAACGATTTAAAAAAAAAAAAAATTCTAAATAATTTCGTCCAATTATTATATCCAAAGTCATAACATTCATTTATCAAATTTTTTAGAGCATGTATACAATTTTCTTATACCATTAAACCCTATTAAAATGTAATATTATATTATGTTTTAATATAAATTTATATAACAATATGTCAATTAAAACTTTATAAATTTCTTAATATTTCAGATAATAGCCAATCATATTTACTTAATATACTTAAAATATTTAAATTTTTGGACCGTAAGTGTTTTAAAATATAATAATTATTATTATTCAATAGTACCTAAAGGTAATAATAATAAAAAAAAAAATATCTAAATAATATAATATACACAATCAAAGAATCCTTTTTCTGCTGTCTTTATGTCTATAAAATTTTAATTATGTTGAAAATAAGAATTATCCATTTATTCTTTAATTTTAGTAAAACACTGTATGACATGAAATTATAAAAAAAATATTAATGTATATTATGATAATTCTAATATATTATATTACCTCTAAAATTCTGAATAGATAATTATCTATATTATTTGCCAGATCTAATTGTGTTTTCTTTATTTCTTGTTATATAAATTGTATAGCAAAAAATGAAGAAGACTGTGCTATTGGAAAACAACTTCTTACTTTGTTTAATAATATTGATGGTAATTTCAATTTTTAATTCTGGCATGTTCCATTTATTAATATTTTTAAAATATAAATGCAGTATATTTAAAAGACTT
This sequence comes from Eriosoma lanigerum, assembly GCA_013282895.1. Lineage (NCBI taxonomy): Eukaryota > Metazoa > Arthropoda > Insecta > Hemiptera > Aphididae > Eriosoma > Eriosoma lanigerum. The sequence goes on along the minus strand of CM023362.1, from coordinate 28,165,849 downwards.
GTTTTAAATTTATACAATAAGGGTATCTCAAAACAAATGATTACAATACTAGACTAAATTTTCAAGATAAAATACGTATTTCAATGAATAATGTTATCCATGATATGAACAAGTTTGCAAATAAAAGTATTGTTTTAGCTTCAACTATGCCAGGTAGATTACAATTATAATTTAAACCGATATTATATATAACTCATCAAGGGAGACCCGGTACAATAATTGTATTATTTAGCATATTATATTAGTAACGGATTACCCATTAGGCGAAATAGGCATCCGCTTATGTACCCTACTTAGTTTGGGGGGCAACAGCAATTTTATTTTTATAAAATTTTTTATTTTAGATTTTGAGTGGAGCGAGAGATGTATTGTTTCTACAATAATGTTTTTTTTTTTTTAAAAACTGTTAAATATAATTGTCCCATTACCACAAGTAAGATATGCTTTCGGTAGAATATCATATCAACTTGGTACTTTATTAAGCTCATTTTTCGAATTTCTTTAAAGTATTTTCCTAGGAGAAGAAAAACTATCAAAACATGGAAAAAAATCTACAAAATTACGATTTCCGTATTTTTTTATTTCGTGATAACTAATTGAGTTTTGATTGTAGGAACTTGAAATTTTTTTTCTATACTAACATAGCTAATATACAAGTGTGATAATTTTGGAATAAATTATTTGAATATTTTTGGAGTTATATAGATTTATGAACATTTTTATAAAAAAAAATATTATTACCTACAATTTTGGTTGTTGACATAATTATATATTTAGACATGCTTGAGAGTAGCACAATATTTAAATATTACGTAGACCACATTATTATTTAAAACATTAATATCAACGTGAACGACGTAGAAACAACTGAACACAAAAATGTATAAAATGCAAGGGCGCCATTTGAAGGGGAGCATGGTGGGCCACGGCTCCCCTATTTTTTACGTATTTTATCGTGCCGATACATAATATTCAAACGCCATACGCCACCTATATAATCTACAATAACATTGTCGACGGATTTATTGTAAATTTGTATATTTGTACCATTTTGTCGTTTGTATTTTGTGTCATTATAGTTTGTTGAGCAGTGAATAATGATATAAGTATGTTTAATAAAATTAGGTAAAATTAAAAAACATTGTGAATTCCTAAAAAATGCATCGCAAATGAAGTTGTCAGTTACTAAAATAATTTTAATATTAAACAAAATTGGCCCGATCGGTGTAAAACTTGACCTGCTTCAATTTTTGCTTCCACTATTAAAATACTAAAATAGTTCCCCTGATAAAGTGCACTGGTCGATGGTGCAAAACAGATAGTGGGTGCACACAAGCATAGCACCGATTTCCGTTGTCGTTCAAAACTCGGCGAAATCAATAATTTCGAAGTATTTTCAACTGGCGTGCAATGATGTAACGTTTGAACAGTAATTTTTCCTCTTCCAAAGAAAAACAATTGATAAATTCGATAACTGATCTAAATAAATTTCAACAAGATGCAATTTGCTACCGAATGTATAAACGACATGCGATATTCAGATTATTATTTCTACCAGAAAATTTTTTTAAATACAAATATAATACCTTTATGAAACCAATACATTCCTGGCTTCGCTCAGAATCTAAAAATAATAATAATATTGTTATCCATTTTATAATATGAAATAATACATTTAATGTAAAAACTAACATATATTATTACTATGAAAAAACGTTTTTAAATAAATTATATGGTAAAAAAAATGTATATAATTATATAGAAATAAAAAAAAATTATTCAGACTTAAAAATTAAATAATTTTTACCTGAACAGAGTATAGACCAACTTATTTGATTACAAAGAATAACAATGTTTACTATATTATTTTAATGAAATTAAATTTAACATTTTATTTACAATCAGTTATTAATTTTGTTTGATTAGGAAAAATGCAGTATTGTCTTAAGTATAAGGGAATAATATTGATATAGTGGTGGGACAACAGTTCTATTTTACTCAAAATTTAATATTGATCATAGATAAAAAAAAAAAAAAGGTGTTACAGTTTACCTGAGTTTCAATAATTGTACTTGGTCATCCCTACTTAATAACAAATTTGACTAAGTTGAGGTAAATGATATGAACTTTTGTCATTTTATAGTAAGATGTGGTTACTGTTGACAAAAATATTTTTTTAAATATTATATTTTTATATACTATTATATATATTTATTAATTGTTATAATAAAAATTATATTTGTTATAATTTTTTTTTTCATAACATACGGGACACTTCAGAAAATGTAAACAAAGTCTGTGAGCACTTAATAACAAGTAAGAATATTTTAAATAATCATTTTTGTGCCACGATGCTTATTTATTTATAAAAATTAGTGGCAAATGAAGAAACATTATGAATGTTCTTTTCAACCGAAGGATTTGAAATTTATTAAAAATAAAACCGATTCAGTTACAAAGTTGCCTAAAATTTAATCGACACTAAAGTCTTGTGAATTTTTTTAATGGTTGGTACAAAGTCATTTCAAACTGCAATAAATATCAACAATGAAATGTGACACTACATATCAGTTTCCCATAGGAAAAGAAACTATAAATTATAAATACAAAATTACATAATGAAAATTGTTGCTATTTGCACTAGTTATCACATATTATTTAAGAATTCTGATATTCTTAATAGTTATTGCAGGAATGTATACTTTTTTAGTTTTGTTATTCACACTAGTTATTACAAAAATATTTGTTTTTTTTTTTTATATATAAATAAGATTTTTAGTTTTTTGCCAAAAATTATATTTATAAAAAAAAATTAAAAATTAAACAAACGTGTTTATTTCTTAATTTACCCTTCAAGTATAAAAATAATAATTCTATACATATATGAACAAACATGAATAAATAATGTATTAAAAAAAGATTAATGTAAATTAAAAACCTGCTATACGTTACATATATTATTATTGTACGTATTTGAATAATAGTAACTGTATTCAACTTCCAGTGTTGCAACAAGTATACTATACATTAATAATTAAACTGTGGACAAATAGCCCCCTTTAGACGTAAGTGATTTCGGACATTCTTGTACTGGACGCTCAAAGAACGCGCGATAAAACTATTCGTTTGAAAAATCATGTGTGAGCTGAAATAGAATGTGGTAAAACCTGTACGTATTTATCAAATATTCAAATATTTATCAAACCATTTGACGACACACGCCTAAAGTAAGTCCTCAGGTCTTTTCCTAACCTGTACGTTTCGATATCGACGAGTGTCCATGTGAAGACTACGTATTTTTTGCTTTGAAATTTTATAAACTCAAAGAAAACATTTAAAAAATGGATGACTCGCGCAAATTGTCAAGATAAGTCACGACTATATTCTTAGAAAAATATCGTGAATTTCCTTTTCTTTGGAAAATAAAATCAAAAGAATACTTAAATAAAACTTTAAAAACCGCGGCGTATGATGACCTAGTTGAATTATGTAAATTTCGAACAGAGTTAAATTTTTTTATTAATTTTCAAAATACTAACGAAACACAATGTCGCACTTCGATCACTACCTACTACAAGGAAGACATGTTGTGGTTTTTATTGAACTCGTTCTAAAACTGAGTGAAATAAACACACGGCAAGCTATTTTCCAATCGCGAGCAAAAACGCAGAGTTTTGACCATAACACGGTCCAGACGTGTCCAGTCCAGGATCATTCGGATTCACATAGGCCTAAAGGAAGGCCATGGATAGTCACAAGAAAAATAAAATTTATTCAAACCCTATTTTACACATGCGCGAGAATTATTTTTGTTTATTTCAGAATGAATATTTATTACTCATTCATCTTGTAGTTATGATTTTATAATTTTATTTTCTTAATTATAATTAAGCATTTTGTATATAGTATTAACAGATAATGGACAATTAGAAAAGTTTATGAAAAATTTACGCGATAGAGAAGAACCATACGAAGATGTTAAAAACCCAAATTTTTATTTCCAATGGATATCGTATAAAATGACTTCTAATACAATATCCACAATTATTAGTAAAGTATAAAATCATAATTATTTTTATAATTATATACTACCTATAATTTAGGCATAATTTTATAGTTAAGATTAAGTTGACGTAAAAGGACAATAATATGCATGGCTCGGAATTTATTGCATAAAAAAATTATTTATTAGCACAAGATCATGCAGTGTGTGATTTAAGAGTAGATCACATGGGGCACACTGGGCTCCTCCATTGATTTAATACATTAGTTTATTAACTACTATACCCTGTACAACTTAAAAAATATACAGTTACACGCGTGTAATTTACAAAAAATGCAGCTGTGTCGACAATTCGATTCAATTCAAGTCAGATCTACCACCGACAAATATACATGCTATTTTTATGCGTATAGTGATCCGCATTATACCACTGTTACTGCTTGTGATGGCATACTGTGTATCTACATGGTTTAGGGGGAGGGAAAGAATGGTTGCGATGTGGAGATGAGCTAAACCGACCAATTGTTGTCCGACAATGCACCTTTCTTAATTGGGTCAGAGTTTAGTTATGTTACGGGCAAAGTAAGATATCAGTCATTTTTAGAAGTGTTCGGTTGAAATGCTCAATGACTAAATACTAAAAACTCAATATTTATAGAAATATATAGGTTTTTATTATTATAACGTATTAAATATAATATAATATAATATTGAAAATCTTTGAGGCTTCCCCCACAAAATAAAATCAAAGATCCACCACTGAAATCACAGGGGTTTAAAGGGACTCAATCCTCCCTAAATAATCTTCTCGTAGCTGAAAAATTCCAATGTATTTATTTATATAATTAGTATGTTATTTATAATTTGTTACATAAATGTATTAAATTATATTATAAACAAATATGTTTGATATAAAAATTTAAGTTTCTCCTGATATTTGTCAGGTTCTTCATTTTTGTATAAACATATTGATCACTATTATCTAAGAAATAACATCACAAAATGGATGAGTTATTAAGTTTAATATAACTAATTAAATATATTATGTGAAACATACACATTGTTATTTTAATATGATAGATCGTCAACCAGATTATCTTAATGGATTTGAATTAATTCGTTTGCTTGATCACTACAATTATATGTCATGTATATATTATCAGCTCACATTGGTCTTAGATACTATAGTAAGTAAGTACCAACAATAATTTTGGTCATAATTTAAAGAAAAATTGATAGAGTGACACGATAGGATGACGGTTGATTTAAACATATATTCCGCGGATCGGCGTTGTAATTCTGTCGTCATAGGTAAGATTGAAGTTGGCGACTCCATCGGATACCGTATTTCACCAACAAGCAAAATTACTATTTCGGTTACTTTCAATATAAATATTTTATGTTTATTCCATTATGATCGTAGAAACTTGACAAATTCTTTGAGGAATTACACACATGGTAAAATTTTAAGGCAGATTATCGATACAATATATTGTATATCTGACTGAGTTTAGCTTAGAATCGTATATTTTAATATCATTGCATTTAAATATTGATTGTAATAAACGACTAATTTCTTCGAATAATTTTCCAAAAAAAATCTTTTTTTAAATTCAAAAGTCAAAGTTGCAGAATATGTATACTTTGATATATTTATATATATATATATATTTATATAGAGAGAGAGAGAGAGAGAGAAAGAGATAGTTAGAAAAGAACAAATATTATATTAGAATAACCTGTATTAATCTAGATTTGAATAAAGTTAAAAGTAAATTTATTTGTTTATAAATACTAAATCATTACATAAAAAATGAGATCTAATATTTTGTTGATACATGAAAATATGTTATAGCTCTAAAATAAATTAACAAGATATATTTTATTTGCAGATTGTACAGTTTCCACAGAAAGAATCAGTAATCTAAACATTATTTACGAAGAATTCTTAAGTATATATAATGATGCTTATTTGATGAAAAATTTTTTGTTGGGCTTCATTGGTAATTGACATCATATTAAATAATTTAATTTGAAAAGAAATTAAACTCTAAAGATATTATATATTATTTATTTCTTTGGTAATAAAAAAATTTATTTATACTGTTAATATTGAAAATGTTGATTTACTTACGGGTATGCTTTTTGTAGATAATTTTTTCTAGTTCATTAGTTGGAAGTCTATTCAGCTCATTATTAAAATTCTCAAGTTTTATTTGCCATAAAAAAACTACCAAATTCTCAGAAATCTGACAAACTCGATTTTAAATATTTTATCACTAATTCAATTTGGATCGTAGGTACTTGAAAATCATATTGAGTGTTAATCCTGGTGTTTTATATATGAAAAGAAATTTTGGAACTGTAAAATATATTTTATGTCTAAATTAAGAATTTTTTTTTGTAATTTAATTTTCTTCTCCATAACGTTTAATATAATTTGCAATTTTAGATTCTCAGGTATAAAAATGTAATAGTAACATCTTAGTTGTAATTAGATTTCTAAGTTAGAGGGTATTTAGATTAGGTTAAGCCTTAGATGACCATTATTGTCTGGTAAATCTTAAAGCACCATAAAACCCCCTGCCACCTAACTTCCACAACATTCAACAAAAAATATAATTATTATTTATTCAAAATTTTACATTGTCTTCTTCATAAAGTGACATTTTCGTAACGAACGTTGGCAATCATGTTATTAATTTGATCTTTGTTAATTGATGTTCTGAATAAAGATATTTTAGATGTTTTAAACCATTTTCCGAGATTGTCAGACCAAGAAATTTGAAGTCTTCCACGGGTCTGCTTGCCAACTATTTTACAATGGATTATATTAATTATAGTAGGCTATATTTTTCTGGATGTCATAACATGCCAAAGATACTGACTGAGTTTTCGTGGTTTTTGTTTTCACTACTCCATGTTTTTTATTCATTCTCTCTAGTACATTAAATTCGTTATGTGATCGCACCAACTAAATCATTATACTCTGCGATACATCCACATCTCAAATATTTGAATTCGATTGATCGATACTTTTGATAGAGACCAAGCATCTACTCCATAAAGAAAAATGGAGAATACATAACGACGATTTATTCTGATTCGGAGATCCGTGATTACCTAATTGCTGCAGAATATATTTTTCATTTTCACAATAACCACTCTGATCTTTTCTATACGGCATCTAATTTCGTGAGAATGATCCCAGCTATCTATTAATGATTGTCCAAGATAACCTACTTTTCCTACTTTATCTAAGGAGGCATTGTTGAGTCTGAGCATATTTGTCAGACTTTATCCTTACCTTTATCAATTACCATATATTTCATTTTTCGTGCATTTAAATTTAGACCTTTGTTTTCACTATTTGTAACTACTATTTTTAGTATTTTTTGTAGATTACTTATGTTGCCAGCTATGAGTGTAACATATCCCATAATAACTATTCCATTTATGACAAAAGCTTCTTCCGCATCTTTCATAGCTTCTGACATAATTTCTTTTGAATATTGATTGAAAATTATTGGTGAAAGGATACATCCTTGTCGAACTCTGAAGTCATTAAAGAGTGTGTTCTATATTCTAATTTTAGCTTGATGCCAATATTAGTTATTTTTTAATTTTAGACCTTTTCTATGTATCCCAGGCTTTAATAAAACTTCAATTAGTTATTCATATCTTACTTTGTCCAATGATTTCTTGAAAAAACACAAAAAAAAATTTTTGGTTGAAATCACGGCATCGTTCAACAAGTATTTGTATGCTAAATATAGCTTTTCTAAGTCTGTACGACAGCCAAAATATTCTTGACTCATCTGTTTTTTCGCTTTTTGGTAAACTCTGCCATGAATAACCTTTAAATTAATATTATTAATAATTTTATAGTACTTATATATTTTAATTAATTTATGGTTTATAATACAGAATATAAACCAATACAAATATTGAATTAAGACCTCAGGCTAAATATCTTATTACCTTATTAATGTTATATATATTAACAATTATTATAAAATATTATGTAAAAAAAACATACAATTTGAGTCACTTAGTCAACTTAGTCACTTAATTTTTATATATCAGACATAAAAATTATCTAATTTATCAGATTTAAATCTATATTTTTGATATAAGTTAAAGTTTATAATGCTATAAAGCAATGAAAACTAATAAAATATGGTAACTCATAAAAATATAGTTTTATTTAATGTAATAAAGACATAAATGCTATGTTTAAAGATTGATGGCTTTCAGGCATACTATACGTAGCTATACGTTTAATTACGCGAACGGCCAGATTTCTGTCCGTCTATATGCATGAAACTTCCTTAAGTGGTACTGCATATAGTTACGATTAAATTGTAAAACCATATTATCTAACAACAATGTATTTTAATAGCATTAGGTATAATATAAAATAATATTATAATATACTTATATTTTTCAGGAATAAAACATATTATATTAAACCGCTATTTAAAAAAAATGAAAATGTTTCACATAGCATTCCGAGAATTATTTGATACGTTAATAAGTAATTAAATGTATTTAATATAAGTGAAAAATGTTATTATATCGCAATATTATATTATCTAACATAGAAAATTTTAACGAATATTTTATGAAAATAAAGATAATATTATAAAACTAAAGCCAAACTTTTTTAATGTCTTCAAGTGGGCAGATAATAAGACAGTAATAGGAGTTTTTAAAGGAGCAGGAATTACATAGTTTTTAGTGGTCAAGAAAATTGAAAGTAATGGAGAATGAAGATTTTTAGAATCCTAAAATTGTCTGAAAGGCTATGTTGTAAACATGGATGCAGAAGATAATTAATATAATTTTTCTTTATTATAAAGATTGTACGAAAATATGTACGAAACGTTGAAAAGCTTATATTACAGTATCAAATTTAAAATTATATTTACGTAAATTAACATTATATATTAGCAGTTTCCCTATTAGGATTTATTTTTATTTTTTTGTTTTGTTTTGGGGGGGTGTAATCAGGTAAAAATAAAATAAATATTATCCATCTCTTTATTAAATATATAAATAATACTTAAATACCTTATCCAATTATTCTACCCGTCATTCCTATCCATTTTACACCACGGATAACAATTTTTACATCTCTTCCTTCATCCGTCTACATATTGTAAAAATTTTATTTTGATTTTTCCAACTTGTGTTAGTTGCATTTTTAGCAGTTGTTTGTAAATTGTAAATTATTTTCAAATTCTCTATCGATTGCATCTACTCTAAGCCTTAACAGCTGTCTGTAATTTTCATAATAATTATAATGATTTTTTTGTTTAATGCAATATTTTTGTTAAAAAGTGTCATATTTTTACGGTATCCTTTGTGCTATTCTTTGTCTAGATTATTTCTCATAATATATCTATCTGTTTTACAATAATTTACAAGTGGAAAAAAAATAAAATTATAAAAAAAAATAATTTAAAAATAAATCTCTAACCTATATATTAGTACTTTGCTATCACAGGATTACTACTTTTAAGTGATATTTATAATTAAATAATAGATTAAATGTTATTATTTTAGAGATATATTAATTCAAATCATATTATATTTAAAGTAAATTTGAAAATTAATTAAATATTTATATTTAATATTTTTCAGTTGTAGATGTAAATCATGAATACTATGACGAATACAATGGTATATTAAAATATATATAATTCTGGTTCTTTATAGTAAAATAATAACAAGAGGATTGATAAGTAGCAGGAAACTGCTAAACATACAAATTAAACTAAAAAAAGTAGGAAGGTAGATTTTGGATGTTCCTCCTTCATCCTATCGACGATGATGACGGTTATATAAATAAACAATTACATACCGAAAACATACCCTACTTGTGGTAATCGGACCTTTGTAATGTCTTTGTAAAACCATTTCTTATAGCAAATGCATCCCTCGCTTCGTTCAGAAACTAAAATCATTCACAATGAGGCACAGCATAAACACTCAATGAAACATAATGCGATATTAAAAGTCGAAGGCGAATAATGTTACCACTGTTACATAAATACCATTATATACTGTAAAAAAATTAATGTATCATGTTAAAAGTGATAATGTGACAGTACCCTATAACTTCCCTCTTTTAAAAAACCATTGTTATCCATTTTACATATTTACACTACGCCAATGCTAAATATGTCAATGATTTGTGTATAAATGAAATACTATATATGGTAAATAAAGAAAAAGTTCTAGGCTGTTTAGAAACAGATAATCAATTTGCATTTAGTGCAAGGGCATATATATTTATTAAATGTCTTATTTATATCAAATAAAATTACAAAATTTTATAAACGAGTATTAAAATAAACATTTTATATTTTTCAGTATTGTATAATAAATTTAATGAAGAACAAAGTATGATTATGTAGCTTCAGTCTCGTATATAGATAAAAAAAATATTTTTATAAGACGAGCGATTGGCTTATTTTTACGAGGGTGGTCCGATAAGTACTTAGCCTGTAAAAGAAAAATGAAAATTTTGCAAATGTGGCTATTTATTTCTCGACATAGTCTCCTTTAGCTCGATACACTTGCTCCAGCGATACTCTATCTTCTTTTACTCGTCTGAAAAATACATTTTCTGAAGGCCTGTAAAGTAGGTCTCCGTGGCGGCTCAAATTTCTGCCCAGCGAGTGACTTTTTCAAGTTTGGAAACAAAAAGAAGTCGCACGGGGCCAAATCTGGAGAATACGGTGTATTGAGCAGCACTTCGTAGCCCAATTCGACCAATTTGACCGTGTCAGCGGCGGAGGTATGAGCCGGTGCGTTGTCATGGTGGAAGAGCACTTTTTTCTTCACCAAATGGGGCCGTTTTTTATGCGATTCGGCGTTGAATCGGTCCAATAATTCGGCATAGTAAAGCCCTGTGATCGTTTTGCCCCTCTCCAGGTAGCCGATGTAGATTACACCTTGTGAATCCCAGAAAACGGTAGCCTTCACTTTTCCGGCCGATAAAACAGTCTTCACCTTCTTCGGAACAGGTACACTGGGTGCAGTCCACTGTTTCGACTGTTCTTTGGTCTATGGTATGTACCAGTGGATCTATGTTTCGTCGACGGTCACGTAACGATGCAAAAACTCATTCGGATTGCGTTGAAACAGCGTCAAACACTGCTCTGAAGTAGTCTCACGGATGCGTTTGTTGTCCAAAGTGAGCAAACGCGGCACTGATCGTGCCGACAGCTTTCTCATGCCCAAAATTTCATGCAGGATATGACCCATGCAGTCTTTTGAGACTTTTATCTCAGTTATCTCATGCATCATCAATCGGCGGTCTGCCAATACGAGTTCGTGGATTTTTGTCACGTTATCTTCCATGGTAGCCGTTTTCGGGGCACCTGGGCGTGGCTCATCAAAAACTCACGTGTGACCACGTTGAAACTCGTGAAACGTATTTTTAATGGTTGCCATAGAAGGAGATGAGTTACCGTACACAGCATCCAAACGCTCTTTGATTTCACTGCGCGATTTCCCTTCAAAAAACAAGAATCGAATGACCGACCGATATTGCTCTTTTTTCATTTTTGTAATATTCGCTGACATGCTCGCTTCCACACGCGGTCAAAACAAAACTAAGGGTCCGATTAAAATTAAATTTTTACATCAGACGACTACGAGTATGTGCTACACAATAGTATAGTTCTCTTGTAATAGTGATTCCATCGGGTGGTGAGGCTAAGTACTTATCAAACGACCCTTGTAAATAACGCTTACATTTTTCTTATTTAGGTTAGGAAGCATTAGTTTATAGTTAGTAAGAAAAAGTATTTTTGACGTGCCGAACGTATTTCGTCGAAGTAGTAAGGATAGGAAAAAAAACACTGTTTTTTTTTTTTTTTTTTTTTTTTTTAACTTTAAATGTAGTTCGCACTTTAATAATACGTTTTTCTCTCAAACACTAAGACCACTGTACAATGTATCAACAAGACCCAGCCGGCGGTGGTCGTGTGTGATAATGCCAAATGTTTTAATACCAATAGAAAGTGACATCAAACAAAAAAACAAAATATGTATAAAAAAATAAAAATATTTTTGAACAAAAGTATTGTCGCAAAGGAAAATAACAAAAAAAAGTGGGAAAGGCCGATTATTGGCGTTCCTCCCTTGTCACTCGGTCCAGGGGTAGATAGGACTGTTTTATGTTACCGGGAACTGAATTGAACATCCCGTAATGAACAGGTCCCCAAATAAATTAGCACTAGCATATCTTCATCATATTATTAATATATTAATTAATATCTAACATAATTTATCTTTTTTTAAGAATTAAAAACACAAATAAATTTACTTATATTTAATATATTAATTTTTGTTTTAATATTTCACATTCATCGAGACCTTTTCAATTATATCATTAGCGTCCATTTTAGTTGATATTTCTTTTTCTACACTTGATAATATAAAATTTTCAAAATTTTTTTAAGATATTGAATTTTTTAAATAATTTTTTTTAAAATTTTAATTTCGAAAAACTTAGTTCACCTTACTTGGGTAATTAATAATGTGACTAAAAATTTATATGCAAAATAAAGCCCTGGGTAATCATTTCTATACAAACTATAACTTACTATTATACTAAAACAACACACAACACAGCACCTATACTTTGTTTTCTCTTCATCATGTTAACACTATAAATATTTTTTTTACAAAAAATACAAAAATTATGTATAATTTGAACATATAAATACATATAGGATTAAGTATACAAACTATTTTTCTCATCATCTGAAACTACTTCAACATTTCATTCAATCTCATACTAATCACTTAAACAATTTTTTTTTAATATTGGCTTTTTGGAAATAAAATCATTGTATTCATGTCTAAGCTGTTCATAAGATAATTGTGACAAAAATGGTAAAATTTTAACATGGATATTTTTTAATGCATATTTTGACAAAGTGTTATCAATACAAAAATTATTTGGATCTAGGTAATTGAAGTCTGAATATAAATGTTGATGTTTTTCAAAACGTATAATAATACTTTGTATAACCGAATAAAATATAGTATTATGCACATTTATTCTAAAAGAATGCAATGGGTTATTAATTGAGTAATCAGATGAATCATATGTAAATTGCTTAAATGTCTTTCTTAAGCGAATTGATGACAAATTTTCGTGCACTTGAATAGAGGTATTTTCTATTTTTTCCAATTTATTATTCACCCATGCCATAAAATTATTAGCAGCTTGCTTGACATTCATAAAATTACGATCAATTTTTTTTAAATCATCAAGTGTTTATATATTACCATTTGAAAAGCGGCAACTAAATTGACACTATATCCTTGAAGGGATTTAGACAAGGGAGTGGTTTTATTAAAAAAACTTGAATATATTTTGGCTGTTAAAACTGTTTCGTATTTACACAAACCTTCAATAAAACCTTTAGCTTTTAAACGTGCCTCTGGTATAATATTTGTATTTTCACAAATATCTACTAATGAAGTTATTAGTTCAACAAACAAACAATTATTGGGATTATTAAAGTAACCAAAAACTTAAAAAAAATTTAAGTATCAACTAGATAAAATTCGATATAGAATGGGTACCCTATTTGTGATAATCGGACCATCATGTCTACCAGAAAAAATGTTTTCATATATCAGAAAAGAAAAAAATAATAAAAAGCCTATAAAAAAATGTCAGTCATGATTTTTTAAAAAAATAAAGTGGTATATTATTAAGCTTCTGTAAAATTTCCAAATCGAAAAAATTGTAGGTAATATTAATTTTTATGGAAAAAGTTCAAAGCTCTATATTAGCCCAAAAAAATCAACCAATTCCTTCCAAAATTTTAATACACTTATTTATATTACGTATATTATCCATGTTAGTACTCAAAAAAAAACTTAGTCAGAAAATCAGCTATTCGTTTCTAAATTTTTTATTGTTCACCTAAGTAAAAACTAAAAAAAATTTTAGTATTTATCGTAGTCCCAACGATCGAAACTCAATTAGTTATCACGAGATAAAGAAAAAAAATGACCAATTTTTTGGTATTTATTCTTTTCCTAGGAAAAATCTTTGGAGAAATTCGAAAAACGAGGAAGAATAATTTGGCAAAATACCAAGAAGACACGATTTTTTACCGAAAGCATATCCCGCTTGTGATAATCGGACAATTATTTCTATACGAAAAAATGTTTCATACATAAAAAAAAAACATCATTGTAGACACAATACATTCCTCGCTAGGCTCAAAATCTAAAATAAATAAAAATAAAATGGTGACCGGGTTTTTGTTTCTGACACTGACACTTCTTGCGAGGGGGTCATCTATGCCCCATTAGCTTATATGTGAGTTCTATTCCAAATTTCATCCGCTATGGCAATTTTTTCCTTTATGCCGACGACGTAAATATTTTCCATAGAATAAAATCTTCTGATAATTGCTCTCTCCTTCAACATGAGCTTAATATATTTAATACCTGCGTTTTCCAAACTAGGTCTCTCTTTAAACCTTAGTAAATGCTCGATCATTTCTTTCACTAAACTCACACACACATATTACACATAACACAAAAACCAGCGTAATTTTTTTAATATCACATCGCAGGAATCTCGTCGTATCATTTTAGAATTTAAGTTTTTTAATTCTCTTCTTGATGGATCCCTAGATGCGCTAGATTACTCTTGTATGGAATACACTATATAGTAAAGTTAGTATTACAATGACCATTATTATATAATGATAATTTTACTTATAATAACGTAAGTATATGTATACAACTGTCAAATTTGTTAACAATATTTTTATTGAAGTATTTATTTTATTTCAGATAAAAATTATTTGGATATTGATAATATAGGTATATATTATAAAACTAACCAACACAAGATATAAATAGTGAATAGTATAAAGTATTTTATAATAAAGTTTATTAAACTTATTATTTTTTAATATAAATATCTATATCTTCTATACAATGTTGGTTTGGACAAATGTAATTCTAATTGAAGTTGTGATTCTATCTCATTAAAACAATTATTTTCGATAATGTGTCAAAATCATTATTCAAAACTATTCATTTATTAACGTAATTAAGGTAATGTGTCGTTATATCATAATTTGTACTATTTGAAAACTCCATAATATTCATAGAAATGTGGATAATCTAAATATATATCCAAATACAATTAATTATTTTAACAACTTTATAATAAATAACGGTGTGTTTCAACAACCTATATGGGTAGAGTAAACTTGTAGAATAGAAATAACATAAATAAAGTCCCTACGGCAATAGCACAGATAAATGAGCGAAGAGCGTATTAGTGGATAACGTTTGAACCAATTACGGGATCCTGGAAACAGACTTGTCACACAATACGAGATCATATAATATCATATTTTTATATATTAGTTCATATTATATAAAATATCCATGTGGCTCCGGTTGAAATTAAAAATAACCTCGACACATTGTGTTATAATCTAAGGATGAGTTCATAAAACTTATGTACATATTAAATATTTTTTATATCTAATTAGATAATATATTATAGATTATTAATTAGATATATACAACTAAATTGAACAAATTTTACAACATATTTGTTTTTTATTACATAGATAATATTTTGCTGTTTCATAGTATGACTTATATAAAATTATAAAGAGTATTAAATTAAATTTAATTAGTAAAAAGTATTAATTAAAATTATTATTTTAGCGATGGGCTATAAAAATTATCTCTCTTATTTTATTAGTTTAAAAAGTTGAATGATTTGTTGCTCACTATTAAAGATAGTGATTCAATTAATTGATAGATAAATGTTGTGCAACGCTACACCCTCGATCACTATGGTTCTACGGTGTTCATCAATGTGATATATCAAGTCCTATCCAGTTAAGGAGCAGTCGGCAGGCTATTTCCTACTACACTAATCGGGTCGCCAGAACGTTATAAAACAAAAGTTTCTTATTTATTTTTAACAGGTACTTAAAACTCATGACCTGCTTTCACAGACACAAACAACAATTTTGACTACGAAAACAAAACCAATTTATTAAATAATATTATCAACAAATTCACTATCACCAGAGTAATCCTGTTCTTGGAGGGTAAGTTATTATAGATCACAGGTGAAGAGGTGTAGGTCACTAATAAATTAATAATTTAATTTAAATGAAACACAAAAATACCTATAACTAAAACGATCGCTCGTTAAGATTTTTAAAACTCGACTCTTCGTGTGTTGTACTCTGTTCACCCGTGTGTAGCCTATATTATGTGAATTGCTTAGAAGACGTAAAATGACGCGTCGGGTATAATATTGTTATTGTTATAGTAGATATATAATAAAATTCAGTGATGATGTGATAGGTTCAAGTAACAAGTACATAAGATCAGTAGTGCAATATAATGGTAGATCTGACTTGGTAATTAAAAATAGGATAAAGCGTGGATGGATGATATTAATTTACATTTCTAAAACCTATGAAATATAATCATACCTATTTAAGCATGTTTTATATTTATTCTTTCAGGTCCTGAAGGGGTCATTGACCCAGTTGTTATTGGTCTGTATTATTTTTGCATTATAACTAAAATATTTACAATATAAAGAAGTTTTTCCACTTTTAAGTACATAATTCTGTAACAAAATAAATTATAATCTTTATCACGTTGTCCTACGAAATAACTTTCCGAAACCAATATATTTTGCCGTAAAGTCATAAATGTTTGATAAACAAGTAATTTTTCATTTTTAATTGTATTTATTCAATTTTAGAACAATGTCCACAATTTGAATGGATATCAATTAATTCTAATACGCATGAAGTAAAAATTATGCCAAGAGATGAAGATATATTTTCATTTAGTGATAGAATTAATAGCCTGAAGCATCACCGTTTGCTTTCAGAATATACTGTATGGGTATTATTTAATTGTTTAGAGATGCAGCCTGATATATAAAAAAAATATTAATATAACTCTTGTACGCTATTTCATGGATCTAACTTTAAATTTAGATTTACAATCTCTTACTTGTAGACGTATGGTCAATGACATGTGTTATTTGTATAAAAATTTTAAATGGTAATATAAAGTAACGTGAAATTTCAGAGTTGGTTTCTAATTTTTATACTAAATTCAAAAATATTTGTATGTTTTATTAAGTTTTAAATTATATATTCTCAATGGACATTTTTGACATACACTTCGTGCCTTGTGACAGTATTGATGTTGGTTTTATTTTGATAAGAAATCTGTTAATTTTATTAAATTCATCCCCACTTATATTTAAGTTTTAAATAAATATTTGAATTGCTAATGTTGTAATCATATTAAATACATATTATATAATTAAGTCTTCTATAATATTATATAAATATTTATATTTATGATTTTATAATTTGTTTTAAGTTTCTAATATTGCAATAGAACACTATACTGTCTATACTTTATTAAATTTAAATAGGCGTTAATAAACATAATAATATTATTAAAAATATTTTAAATTATATTTTATATTTGGACGGTCTTCGAGAAAAAGGGAATATGTCATTTTCACTTTTTATATCAAATTTATCGGAAAGTTTACGCTGATTCTATTGACATCCAGGGAAAATTTTCAATAGAATCATATATATATAAAGAGTATTCATCATAGACGATGTATACTCTTGATGTCATATATCTATGAGATTATGAGAAAAATGGCATATTATATCTTGTGTGACTTATGTCTTTCATATCATTAAAAGCATGAATCATGTAACATAAATTATGCCTTTTTGTTGGTATCGTGTAAAAATAGATGTGTAATTATTAGATTACTATCATTGTAAATAATATTGTAACTCGGTGCACAGATCGGGGTGTTAAATAAAAACTCACTTCACCGGAGGTTAAGTTAAATTGAAATTTATTTCAATTAGTTGTTCAAATTTTTCCCTGTAACAAAAATACTAACTATCCACCTCTGATTCAAGGCGTGGACAAACGATTGTCTACAGATTGTCTTGTGTGTGCGTGTGTGGAGACAACATCAATAAAAATGTAGAATTCTCGGTGGTTTTTTAGATATAAATTATTATTAAGAAGGAAAATAAGTTGGAAAGGCCGATAGTGGACGTTCTTCCTTATTCCCTTCGGTCCTCGGAGAAATTTGTGGAGAGAGAGAAATTATTATGATTTGAATGCAGTGATATATCATTAGAAAAAACGATTCTGAGCGAATCCCATTATATTGCAATATATTAAACTGATAATCCATCAAAAAGTTACGAAGAATGTAAATTACATATGTAAATATGCAAAATAAATTTTAAATTTCTACGAACAATATTCTAGCAGTTACCATATCATGATAAAAATTGTCTGTCACGATTTTTAAAATATTTTGTAAAATTATTAAGTAGTATATTATTAGGCTTCTGTAAAATTTTCAAACCGATAAACCCAAAACTGGAGGTAATATTAATTTATTTGGAAAAAAATTCATAGCTCTATATATGACAAAAAAGTCAACCAAAATTTCACGACGCTTGTATATTACCAATGTTAGTACTCCAAAATTTTCAAATCCTTACTAACAAAACACAATTAATAATCAAAAAATATAAAATTAAAATTAACGGAAACCGTAATTTTATCATTTTTCCGCATCTCGAGGAAAAACTTTTAGGAAATTTAAAAAATGAGCTAAATAAAGTACCAACTAAATGAAATTTGGTAGTGAGAAGGTACCCTATTTTTGGTAATCGGACTATCATTTCTACTCGAAAAAATGTTTTCATAGACATTTTTTTTTTTTCAAACCCGGAAATGTATTTTTGTTTACAATTTTGAGATGTTAATTAATTATTAAAATAATGGCATTATCATTCTACGAATTTAATAGCCGTCTATATGACTATATACATACAAACAAGTATTATTGGTTATAAATAGTGTAAAATTATTGAGAAAATTAAATAATATTATATTATATTTATACGGGCGTATGACTTGGTAATCACTGATTGTAACTGAATTATTCTATTCTGGATAAGAATTGTACTCGGGCACATGATGGCCGCAGCCCACAGGGTTATAAATAGTTTGTAAAGCCAATAATATGTTTTTATAAACAAGCCGTTCTAAATTCAGAATTCTAATCTATGATAAATAATTATTAATATTATAATCAAATAATCAATGATACAAATTACTAAAATAATTTATTGTTCAACAACGTTCATTGTTCATTTATTTTGTTTTGAATATGTTTATTTGTGCTCATGGCATTTAAACTAAATTAAAAGTTTTTAATGCTACATTGTCTGTTGAAATTATTACTTCTTCGTGACGTCTTGTAAAGTTGTAACTGTTAACTATAATTATTTTAACTGTAATTCGTGATGTATAAAAGAAAATACAAAGCTGGTTCAGAAAAAAGAATGGAAAAAGAAAAGTAGAAATTGCTTATATGTGCCTATGACAAAAGTAAAAAAAAACTTAGTTTTTCCTCAAGTGTGAAAGTTAAGAATATTTTATTTTATTTTCTAATATAGCTAGGTAGTTAAAAATATAAAACAATTACGTATATTATATTATTATAGTCACTACTCACTATACATAAATACTATGTATTATGTAATTAATATTTAGTCACTATCCATAATATCACTATACAAGAAATATAAATTTTAAAGTTTCTTTTTTGAATCTATAAAGTATTATATAAATATTAAACCTATATATGTGTGCTTACAATTTTAATATAATAATGTGTGTTTTCAATTATAAGATACAACCGAAAGTATGGTTTCTACTGAATCACTGTCGACACTGTCCATTGATATGAACCTAATTTCAAAATTAGCTACTTCTACTATTACCACAAGTAATTTATATTTAAAATTTAATTTTTGAATCTATAAAATATTCTAAGAATATAAAATCTATCTAAGTGTGTTTTCAATTATTAGGTGAAACTGAATGTTTTTCTGATATGGAACCAAATTCAATATCAACTGAATCTACATTAACTTCTAGTAGCTTAGCATTTTTATTAGACCCGCTAGTAATGAATCTGTAGAAATCAAATTAGCTTTTTTAAAAAGTCATTCCATTCAACCTCTTGTTTTAAGTGATGATAAACTTCCATTTGATCCTCAAAAAATGTATTATCAGACTTTAAGTGATTCTCAAAAAGTTCAGCGCAAATGGTTATCTTATTGTTCTTATAGTAAAAGAATATTTTGTACTACACGTATGACATTTTGTCCACTACGTGAAAATATTAGCAAATTAGTAACTGGATTAGAAGTCTTATATTCGAAAAATGTTTATGGTTCAGTTAAAAAACATGAACAATCAAAAACATACAGTGAAGCAGTTTCTGCTTTAATGCAAGCTAACTTAAATAAAAATATTGAGAGTTGTATTAATATTCATTCCAAAGAAGTAGAATTTAACCGTTTGGTCATTTAAAAGGCTCATTGATATAATAATGTTTATTGGTAGGCAAGGATTAGCTTTTCGTGGTAAAGATGAAGCAGCTTATAGCTTAGAGGATAGGACTATTGATCATGGAAATTTTTTGGAACTAGTATTGCTAATTAAAGATTATGATGTTGTATTTAATATGCATGTTAAAAATTGTATTGAGTTAAGTAAAAAACGTAAAGCTGAAGGTAAAAAAAATAATAATATTCTTTCTCAGACCCGTGGTAGAGGATCTTTAGTAACATTTCTATCAAAAACATTTATAAATAAAATTGTTTTAGTTATTGGTAATTTATTACAAGAGAAAATAGTAAATGAATTAAAAGAAGCCCAAAGTTTTAGTATTTTAGTAGACTCGATACAAGATGTTGCAGTATTAGATCAGCTGGCTATTTGTGTTAGGTATGTTTTAAAAAACGATGTTTATGAAAAACTTTTAAAATTAGTTGTGGCTTATGATTCTAGTGGAATTGGTTTGTATAATTTAATTGCAAAAGTATTTGCTGAAATAAATTTAGATATGAATAAAATTGTAGGTTGCTCTTTTGATGGGGCATCTAATATGAAAGGTGTTTAAAATGGCTAGCAATCACATTTAAAGAAAAATGCGAATCCTTCATGTATATATACTCACTGCCTGGGTCATGTATTAAATTTAGTAATGGTAGATTCATCAGAATGTTGCAAAAATGCTGAATTTCTCTTTGGGTTAGTTCAACAATCAGCTACTTTTCTTTTAGATTCTCATAAAAGAATGAAAGTATGGTCAGATTTAACTAAACAAACGCATAAAAGTCATGATAAACTTAGAAAATTGAACTTGATTGGAGCAACTAGGTGGTGGAGTAAGGACAAGGTATTATCTTCTATAATTCAGTTTAACGAGCCTAATGTCAAGGATTCCCGATTTATGTTATTCTTACATTTTTTATTGGAAATAACTTCTAGTGAATCAAAATTTGATGCAAAAACTAAATACACGTCTCATACTTTTTTACAAAATTGGTCAAAATTTGAAATTATTTTAACTGCAGCTATTTACCATGATATTTTTACTATAAATTCTCCTGTATCAATGTTCTTACAATCACGCTCATTAAATTATCTAATAGCTTTTAATATGACAACAAATTTAGTAAATCAAATTAAAGAAAAAAGAAATAATGGCGATGAAATATTTAATAAACTTATTTCTAATGTTCAAAATTTTATAACAAAAATTAATAAGGAATTAGAATTAAATGATATAGATTTTAGAATAAAAAATAAGTTTAGTAAGAATTCTGTAAGTAGAGTGCCAAAAATAAATAAAATGCCTGGTGAATTATCATCTGATGAACGACCTGACGTTTTCACAGAAAAAAGGTTTAAAGTTGAAACATATAATTATATCCTTGATATTATGATTAATAGTATGGAAAAAAGATTTGTTAGCAATTCAGAATTACTTAAAGATTGTATTTGCTTAGACCCTAAAAATTTTAAAAATATTAAAAGTGGTTTACCAGAAAACTCACTATTAAGACTTTCTGAATTGACAAAAATAAGTGTACATGTTTTAACATCTGAACTTCAATAATTTTCAATTCAATATGATACAATAACTAAAAATTTTAATGATACATTTTCGAAAAATGATCTATCTTTTGACAATGACTCCAACTCTGAATCAGAACTAAATATTGACCACAGTTTGGAATGCAATACGTGTAACAATTGTTTAAGATGCGCTTTTAATATTTTGTACGAAATTGTTCAACAATCAGGCTCTTTTAATAATATATACTTGGCATATAAATTTGTTTTGACGTTACTGTGTACACAAGTTACATTTGAACGTATATTTTCAAAAGTTAAAAACATTAAAACTAAATTAAGATCATTAATTTCTCAAGATATTATGGAAGCTCTGTTAATGATAAATATTGAAAGAGATTATGTTGTTGATAAAGAAATTGTTGTAAATACTATTGCTAAAAGTTCAACTGAACAATCAAGGTTATTGATTTGAGATGTTATTCATATGTATTGTCTAATTTACTTTACCTTTTATATCTTTAATATTAGGTAATTTAAAAAAATGTATTATTATAAAATTGATGTACTTATTGACATTTGTAAGTTGTAATTAAAATAAATATGAAACTATGACACAATTTAAATCGGTGTTTTCCTTTATAATGTTTAATGTCACAGGTGGTGTAACTTTTTTCCGGTCTAATCAGAACATTTGCCATTTGCCTATTAGGGCCCTTGGAGCCCTTTTTTCTAAATCGCGGACTGGGCCTTTTCGAGCCAGTCCGACACTGGTGAGGGGTATCAAATTTACATGCGATGTGTTGGCTTACATATGATTTTTCTGCCTGCGAGTCTAATAACGCTGTTATGAAGCCAAAATTCAAGTTCGACCACAGGTGTAGGAATTTTGTTTAGGGATTCCTGTATCGTTACCAGCTCTGTATAACATTTCAGAGTTTCAGAGTCCTCAAATCCGGAACCGTGGTGTACGGGTTTAACCGACATAACCATGATATATAAGGGTAAGTAAAGAAGTTGCATCAATTGTGTTGAAAATGAGAGAGAATAAGCTTAGATGGTTTAAGCTCATTATAAAGATAGATGATTCTGTGTCAGTGGGAATTGATATAGCAATGAAGAGTTGAATAAGTGGAATTTAAAGACAAATGAAAATAGCTGATGTGAATGGATGAGATTTAGGTAATTGAAACTTATGTGTAGGTCTAGGATCAAGAATATACATGGCATACAGGGGTGTTAAAATAGGAGGGAAGTTGAATAATAAACAACACTCGCGGTCCTTTAGTAATTATGGTTGCAAAAAAATCTAATTTTAGAGACACGAGGCAAAAAAACAGGAAGGCCAATTTAGGACGTTCTTCCTTCATCCATCAGTCCTTGGAGAAATTAGTGATTTATTAGAATTATTAACATTTGAGTTTAATGATAATTGATATTGCATTAGAAAAATCTATTCTTAGCGAATCTCAATATATTACAATAATTTCTACTGATATTTTATTCCAAAATTTTACGACGAGTGTAATTTACTAAATTACAAAATAAAATTTAAGGAGTTATAATTTCATGATAAAAAGTGTCATTCACATTTTTCAAAATATTTTGTTAATAGATTAAATAATATATAAGTAACTTCTATAAAAATTTCATATCGTTAAATAAAAAATTATAGGTAATATTAAACAGTTTTAAAAATTAAAAGCTCTATATTTAGACTTAAAATCCACCAATCGATTCCAAAATTTTACAACACTTGCAAGTTACATGTCTATACGATCAAAACTCACTAGTCATCACGAATTGAATAATCGGAAATCATAATTTTTTGGTATTTTTTCTTCTCCTTAAGAAAAAGTAATAATAAATTCGAAGAATAAACTTCATAAAGTACCAACTAGATGCAATTTTCTATGGAAAGCATACCTGATTTGTGGTAATCAAAAAACAAAACAAAATTATCGACAAACAAGAGTGGATACTAGAACGCGAACATTTTTTAACAAATGACTGTAAAAACGGATGATGAGTGAGTTGTTGACTGACTGTAGTCAGAGCAATCGTGCATCGAACTAGTTAGGTTAGGGCCAGCTGCCCCCTGTCATTTTACTATCAATTGCTGTGTTAGGGTTTCCCGGTGGCTATTGTGCTTATTGCAACTGGTAAGTAGATCTGAAACACTTTGTATTTGTAAATTTCACATATAAATAGTAAAAAAATAGGTAATATATTATGACTTTTTAAATTGTTCTCCTTATTTGCTACTACATAATTGAATATAATATATAAAACACAAATAGAAGATATTAAGTCATTCGATGTCTACGCTAATTCATACACTTAGTATTTATACTAATTTACATTAATTAACCTAATAGTATTATGGTCCATTTATGCATGTTTTTTATTTATTCTTTTCAGACACTGAAGATTTGTTTGAATTGTATACTAATAGTCTGTATCGTTTTTGCATAATAACTTAAATATTTAAAATATAAAAAAACTTTTATCCTCCAATAGATACAAAATTGTGTAACAAAAAAAAATATCGTTTTTATCATATTGTCCTACGAAAAAACTATCTTTAACTTTTCATTCTCAATAGTATTTATGTATTTTTAGATGAATGTCCACAATTTGAATGGATATCAATTAATTCTGAGATACTCGAAGTAAAAATAATGCCGAGAGATGAAGAAATATTTTCATTTACAGATATAATTAACTGCTTGAAGCATCACCGTTTGGTTTCAAAATATACTATATGGGTAATATCTAACAGTTTAAAAATTAAATAAATATTTTTTATATTTTAGAAATTATCATGTTAGCTGTTCCATGTTCTTGTATTTATTGTTATTTATTCTGCATAAAATTTTTATAAAACTTTGATATCTATTATTCTATTAAGTATCTAGCTTTACAATCTTTCGCTCGCAGACTAATGCACTAGTATAATTAATGAAATTTGTCATTTGTATTCAAAGTTTAAAATGTTAATGTAATGTAACCTGAATGTTTAGAGGAAATAAATTAGTTGGTTCGTACATTTTACACTAGATCTAGGAATATGTTTTATGTATTATTGCGTTCTAAATTATATTTTTATGCTATACATGAAATTCGGACCATTATTTTTCTACCCGAAAAAATGTTTCCATACATTTTTGTAGAATCAATAAATTCCTCGCTCCGCTCAGAATCTAAAATTGATATGGCTTGCCATTTGAAATGATGAAAAACCTAAAATTTAAATAAGAAATAAGTTTAATACAATTTAAATTTTATCTAAATTAAAGTGAATTAGGTCACTAATATTTGTAAGAAAAAAGATTGAAAAACAAAAATTGACCAAAATAATGAGTACGGTAGAATAAAATATCACCCTATATACTATGACTATAAAACCAAGCTGAACACCTTTTGTTCGTAAAATAATTTAGTATTAATTAAATTTAATAAATAATAGTCAACATTTAGTTTTTGATGATCTCATACCTAGTGGCGGTTGGTGTATTGGTACACATGTGCACGTGCACCATATGTTAGTAAAAAGCTGTTGTAGAAAAATAATATTTTATATAAAATTTATTAAAAATTTTAGAACTACGATAACTATAAAATAATATAAGTATTATTTAATTTGAAGAATCGTGACAATTATTAGCATCAATTTTATTATGGATAACTCTGCATTCGTAGCAGGTAGTTATCACAAATATTCGTAAAGGTGTCCATCATAAACTGCACTCGAAATGTGATCTGTTAGCGTATGCGTATTCCATTTTACACTCCCATTTTTACAAAAACATACTATATTATACATTACTGTTCGGTCGGTACACAGATTCTGCGTGCACACGTCTATTGGTACTATTGGCTCGACGTCACGACCACGAAATTTATCATTGTATTGTCTAATTATGAATTTAAAATTTGCATTGTTTAATTTGTAAAATTAGTGCGATCTTAATAATTATATTATTAAGAATTAAATAATTAAATAAAATTTTTAATTATGAATAAAATTAATTTAACTATTTTGGCAGATAATTGTGTTAAATTTAGAATTTAATTATAGATAGTAATAAATTTAATTTTTATATTTATACATTTTTTTATTTTATTTTTAATAGTGTTTATGAGAGTTGCATTTTTTACATTATTAGAACGTAAAGTTTTAGGTTATATTCAATTACGAAAAGGTCCTAATAAATTTTTAATTAAAGGTATTTTTCAACCTATAGGTGTTGGTTTAAAATTATTTTTTAAAGAAATTAATTATCCTCTTAATTAAATTTTTTTTTTTTATAGTTTCTCCTATATTAGGTTTATTAATTTCTGTATTTTTTTGATTTATTTATCCTTTTATTGGTATAAATTATATTATAACTTTTGGTTTAATTTATAGTAGTTAATTAATAGTATATATTTTTTTATTGATTAGTTGATCTTCTAATTCTAATTATTCTGTTTTAGGTATAATTCGATTTATTTCTCAGATAGTTTCTTATGAAATAAGAATAATAGTTATTTTTATAAATTTAATATTTATAATTAATAGATTTAATATAAATGATTTTTATTTATATCAATAAATTTTAAAAAAAAAATTTTTATTTTTTTTCTTATTAATTAGTTTTTTAGCAGAAATAAATCGTTCTCCTTTTGATTTTTCTGAGGTTGAATCTGAATTAGTTTCTGGTTTTAATATTTAATATAGAAGAATATCTTTTATTTTTATTTTTATATCAAAATATTTAAGAATTATTTTTATAGGGATACTTTTATGTGAAATATTTTTTGGTTTATTAATAAATAAATTTTATTTAAATATTTAAATTTTATAATTTATATTTTTAGTAATTTGGTTGCGAGGATTTTTACCTCGTTTTCGTTATGATAAATTAATTTTGCCTTTATCATTATATTTATTTATTTTTAATTATTCAATAAAAATATTTAATATTTATCATTAATTTAAGTATAAATTAATAGAAATTTTTCTAAATTTTATTTTCAAAATAAATATTTTTTTAAAATTAATTAACTATTTTATATTAATAATTTAATTTATAATAATTTATCTCATATTTTTATGATATAAAAATTAATAAAAAAATAAGAAAAATAAATTGAAGTAAAAATTTGTCTAATTTCAATAAATGGGTATTCAACTGGTAGTATTCCGATTCAAGTTAATATTAAAAATGTTATAATAAATTTTCAGAATATTAATTTATAAATAGGATAAAATTTAATTCTTAAAAATTTCTTATTATTTAATATAGGTAAAATAATTAAAATTATAATTGATGATATAAGTGGAATTACTCCTCCTAACTTATTTGGAATTGCTCGTTAAATTGAATATGATTAGGTGTAATTATTGGATTTGCTATAATAAAATTATTATGATCATTAAGTAAATAAGGAAAAATTAAAGTTAATGTAATAAATATTCATATAAATATAACTAAACCAATTAAATCTTTAATAATAAAATATGGAGAAAATATAATTTTATTAACATTTCTATTAATTCCTAATGGGTTATTAGATCCTGTTATATGTAAAAAAAAATAAAATGAATAGAGAAAAAACGTGTTTATGTAGCATTATTAATTGAAAATCCTCCTCAAATGCAAATTACAATTGAATTTCCTAAGTAAGGAATTGCTGATAAGATTTGTAATTACAGTAGCTCCTCAAAATGATATTTGTCCTCATGGTAATACATATCCGACAAATGCTGTTATTATTGTTAATAATAATAATATTACTCCAATAATTCATGTTATTTTAAAGTTAAATGAGTTTATATTAATTCCTCGTCTAATATGAATATAAATTATAATAAAAAATATAGAAGCTCCATTAGTATGGAATGAACGAATTGTTCATCCATAATTTACATTATGATTTATATTAATAATACTTTGAAAAGCAATATTAATATCTGTTTTATAGTAAAAAGCTAAAAATAATCCTGTTAAAATTTGATTTATTAAACAAATTATTAGTAAGGATCCAAAATTTCATATAAATCTAATTCTTTATGGAGTAAGTAAATTAATTATTGGGGATAAATTTTTAATTATTGATTTTTTCATTTAAAATTTTTGTCGTATTGGTCCTTTATTATTTTTTAATAATCAAATAATTAAAATTAATATAAAACATAAGATTATTATAATAAAAAAAATTATAATATTATTTGGTAATAAAAATATATTTAAAAAATAAAAGTTACCTTCAAATAAAAAATTATTTTCAAATTTGAAATTTTCTAGAATGAAGTTATTTTTAATAAAATTAAAAATAATTTTAATAATTAAATTTTTATAATTTTTATTTGTATTTAATTCATTAAAAGCAATTCTTGAGATATAAGAAAAATAATTATAAATCCTCCAATATAAAGAATAAATAATATAAATGAAATCCATGAAGTTTTATTAATAATATTAATTAATAATGTTAAAACATATTGTATTAAAATAATTAAATTAGATATTAATGGTGATTTTATTATAGTTAATAAAAGAGATATTATTAAAAGAATTATTTTGAATATCATATTTCAGTATATATTTTAATTAAAATATTAATTTTGGAGATTAATGATAATATAATTTATATATTTATACTGAGTTAAATTTATTTTAAATTAGTTATAATATTTATATTTTATTTTGGTGTTTTATTTTATATTTTTAATTTTAATCGTTTATTAATAATATTATTAGGATTAATTTTATCTTTATTATTTATATTGAATTTTATAATATTTATTAATATTTTTTTTTTTTTTTGTATTAGAGAAAGAGTTTTAGGATTAAGAATTTTAATTATAATAGTTCGTTTATATGGAAATGATTATTTAAAATCAATATTAATTATTAATAATTATTTTTTAAATTTATATTGGGATGATTTTTTTTAGCTTTATTAATAAAAGATGATGATTTTCTCAGAATTTTTTTTTTTTTATGTATTTCAAGATTCCAATATTTAGATATTTCTTAAATGTTGGTTATTTATTTGGTATAGATATATTTTTTTATTTAATATTTATATTGGGATTATGAATTATTAGTTTAGTTTATATTTCTAGAATTAATATTAAGTATTATTATTATAAATATTTTAATATTTTAATATTTATTTTTATTATAATTTTTTATTTTTGTTTTTTTAGTAATAATTTTATTATATTTTATATTTTTTATGAAATTAATTTAATTCCTGTAATTATTCTTATTTATGGTTGAGGATATCAATATGAACGTTTTAAGGCTGGGTTTTATTTATTTATTTATATAATTTTTTTTTCATTACCTTTTTTTTTTTTGTTTATTTAAATTTAATAATATTGATTTTATTTATATATATTATTATGATTATTTTAATTGTTTAAATTTTTATAATTATTTATTTTTAATAATGATTTTTTTAGTTAAAATACCAATATTTTTATTTCATATTTGGTTACCTAAGGCACATGTTGAAGCACCTATTTCTGGTTCTATAATTTTAGCTGGGATTATATTTAAATTAGGTGGTTTTGGTATTTATCATATTTTAATATTGATTTTTAAGGTTAATTTAAAATTTAATTTAATTTGTATTTTTTTGGTTTAGTTGGAATATTAATTTTAAGTTTAGTTTGTTATTTTCAAAGCGATTTAAAATTTTTAATTGCTTATTCATCTGTAGTTCATATAGGATTAGTAATTATTGGATTTTTAACTATAAATAATTGAGGTTATTGTGGTTCATTAATTTTAATATTTGGTCATGGTTTATGTTCTTCTGGTTTATTTTGTTTAAGAAATATTTGTTATTTACGTTTTAAAAGTCGTAGAATATATTTAAATAAAGGTTTAATTAATATTTTTCCTATTTTATCTTTTTGGTGATTTTTATTATGTTCATCTAATATATCTTTTCCTCCTTCTTTAAATTTATTTGGTGAATTATTTTTATATAGTTTATTTTTATATCTTTATACTCAATATGATAAGTTAAATTTAATTTTAAATTGTATTATTTATATTAAAGTAAGAGAATTTATATTATTATTTTTACATTGGATTCCTTTAAATTTTATTTTTTTAATTATGGAATTATTTTATTAATTTAAATAGTTTATTTAAAATATTAATTTGTGGGATTAAAGTATATGTATTAATTTATATTTAAATAATTAAATTAAATTTTTTTTATTTTAAGATTAGTTTTTATTTATTATGATAAATCTTATTTTATTGAATATGTTTTTTTTTATTTAAATTCTTGTTTAATTATATATGCAATTTTAATTGATTGAATATGTTTGATATTTATTTCTTTTGTATTTTTAATTTCTTCAATAATTTTATTGTATAGAATAGGATATATAAATTTTGATTTTAATAAAGGTCGATTTTTATTTTTAATACATTTATTTATTATATTTATAATTTTTAGACCTAATTTAATTAGAATTTTATTAGGATGGGATGGTTTAGATATAGTTTCTTTTTGTTTAGTAATTTTTTATCAAAATAAAAAATCTTATAGATCTGGATTTTTAACAGTTATTTTAAATCGGATAGGTGATTTATTTATTATTTTAAATTTAATTTGAATATTAAATTTTGGTTCTTGAAATTTTATTTATTTAAATTATTATATAAATTTAAATTATTTATTTTTTATTAGTTTAATATTAATGTTTGCAAGTTTAACTAAGAGAGCTCAAATTCCTTTTTCTTCATGATTACCTTTAACTATAGCTGCTCCTTCTCCGGTTTCGGCTTTAGTTCATTCTTCTACATTGGTAACTGCAGGTATTTTTTTAATAATTCGTTTTAATGAAGTTTTTATTAGTTTAATATTTTCTAATTATTTATTAGTTATTTCTTGTTTAACAATATTAATATCTGGTTTAAATGCTACTTTTGAATTTGATTTGAAAAAAATTATTGCTTTTTCTACTTTAAGTCAAAAAAGATTTAAATTTAAATAATGGCCATTACATTATTATCACTGACATTTTTTTTTAATTTTAAACTTTTTGGCCTTAGTAATTTTCCTGGTAGCCCATGTGTAGCATTTTTTACCCAATTATGTAACATCCACTCATTAAGACAAAGTGTGTTTAAAAACATAAGTTTACATACTTGTAATGGTTCTTTAAAATTATCATGCTTTAAAAAATATTTATAGGTATTTGCTCTCCTACTTAAATTACCAAGTTCTGTTGTATCTGATTTAGTTACAACTTTTGATACCATAACAATAATAAACATTTTTTTTTCTTCCCAGGATGCACTCCAAAATTTTTTAAATATTTTCAACCTTCTACTTTCCTCAAACAGCAGGCAATGTCTATTGGACAATTTTTTACATCTCTTAGATGAAGGTTGAAGGCTTTTCAACATTATGTTCGACTACTTTACCACTTCTTTTGTATCCAGTATAAGCTTCGCCACTTATTCTAAGATTCTTTGTAATTTCTCTTTTCCATTTATCCTTCTCCAAACGCACACTACGGTTTTTATTTTTTTTATCACTATTCATTGTACTTGACCCAACACTGTTTATTACTAATTCATTTTCTGTAACAATTGTTCTTATGTCATTAACTAAACAATCATTTTCTTCAACATAATTATCAATACTTGGAACATCAAAATAAGGTTGATTTTGACTAGAAGAACTATATGTTACCTGAGTAGATACAATTTCTAAATCTAAAATATTATCAATAGGATCTTCAAATACAATATTTGCATTCATTATAACATCTTCATAGGTTAGTATAGGAAGATCCACAGCAGAAATATTTTTATTGTTTACACTGGTATCCTGCACATTTGAATTTTTAGAGCCTGTTAGTAAACTATTTTCATTTTTTTCATTGGTTGGTGCGGCCAACTTTAAAATTGTATTAATTCGTTTTCTAGACATATTTTTTTTAAAACCTAGAATGTCAATAAAAAGTTGAAATAAGGAAATAGAACTATAACACATTTTTAAAAAATATAATTTAAATAAAAAATATCTTTAAATCAAACAAAATATATTATATTTTATTTTATTATCAGTAACAGGTACGGTAATAAGTTCGTGTAAAATAATTTCTAAACATATATTATGTAAAAACACGTAACTCAATAATTGAACAAAATTTGTCAGCATGTTATAGAAAATAAAATCAGTTATTAACCATTAATAATGAATTACAATTAAAAAAAAAAAAAAAATTGATTTAAGTATATACCCCTTAAAAAAATATATTACCTTTTAACAAGTGTTTAATATATGACTCTAAATCTTAATGTACGTGTGTGTAAAATATATTGTATAATGACGTTTCATAAAATGTGTAATAACACATATCTCAATGATACAAATATAATTCCAGTTTAGGAATATAAAAGGGTTAAAGTTAGTAATTCAGTAATAGATAATTATTATTGTAATACAATACATTATAGACGTAATACAAATATTTAATATATTTACTTTAATAATATGTAAAAAACCGTTCAGATCAGTTGCGACCATACATCTCAACTGTGTAATAATGGTCAAATACGTGTTGTCACATGTAAATTTGTAATACGTGCTGTCACTGAAATCACTTTTGGCGGGTAAATAATGAATTTTCTATTTTAATAATAATAATTGATTTTGTGCGCAAAGAGATTATAAATCTTTTGATATTAAAACCTTACTTTGACCAAATTGAGATACGTGTTGTTGCTGTTAAGGTAGCGATATACATTTTGTTCGGTCCGTACACAAATTCTGCGTGCACACGTCGGTGCTATTGGCACGCGTGACGCACTACGTAATCTAGCTCAGCGCGACAATTATAATAGATCCTATCTGTTCATGATATAACTTTACAAATACCGAAATATCGTAAACACTAATTATAAAATAAAATAACTTATTAATGAGTTTTAATACGTATTATCAGGGCCTCATTAGAAGGTCCGAAAGTGGGTAAATGACCTGGGTGGAAAATTTATCGGGGCGGAAAAACTTCTGATTTAATTGCGTTTTTTTATTTCTATAGAATTTTCAAATATTTAATAATATTACCATTACTATATAAATCAAATTGCACATATTTTGGTAATTAAAAAATTTAATTATTATTAGTCAATATTTATTTTTTGATGATCTCATACTAATAAATTTTAATTGTGTTCACTTAATTACAATATGGTATATATTTCAACTAAATAATATATAAAAAAAATATACTTATACAAATTGCAAATGAGAATTTGTATTCTTTAGTCTTTGTTATTCATTTTTTTAAGAATATCTGATACTCTACATATTTGATATACATACTACATACATTAGATACTCTACATAGGTACTTTAGTTTCAATTTGTTGTTTTTTACTAATATGGTTTCTTTTCAATATAAATTGTTAATAATAACTATGTTACTTTGTATTTCTTCTGATTTTGCAAGTTCTGGTAAGTATAAAAAATACAGTAAAATATATAAACATTTTGATTTTACATAATTCTTTTAAATCGTCATTGGTCGCGTGGTGAGAAATTTTCTATCACGATATTATTTTAGTCACTACTGTCTTTTATTTCATATTATTGCTTAGTAATAATGCTCTACCGTATTAGATACATTTAGTCTAAAAATTATGGGCTTTAACCGAGATTGAAATTAATAATCTATTGTCAGTAGCCGTCTAACGCATTTCGTACGAACACAGTGAGAAAAATTCTCTATACGCCACTAAAGAATTAATTTTTATTTTTGTGCAGTATTTATATTAACGTATCTGCTTGACGTTTTTACCTTTTACTTCGTGTTTTCGATTTGATAATACACACTATCAAAATGAACGAAAAAAAAAATGACAATTTAGCACCAATTAGAACGGTGTTTGATGAATTTGTAAATCATTTTATACACCAGGATAATATTGTACAATCGATGAATTGTTAGAGAGTTACGGGGAAGATTTGAATTCCGCCAGTACATACCTAACAAACCTAATAAATATGGTATAACAATTTTTGCTTTGGTAAATTCGTGTTTTTTATATAGTAAAAATGGATAATAACAATAAATAATAAATGTGTTTTGGTAATTTAAAACACATAGTATCACACTATCACATATTAAAAAAAAAATGAGAGAATCTCTCATCTCGCAACCAAAGAAGTATGAAAAAAAGACGCGACCAACGACGGATTAATTAGTTTTAAGATGAAGTTTAGAATTTCAATTTTCAAAAAATTTAATTCTATTTTTGAATATATATCCATTATTATTATATTACTAAAATCTAAATTACTAATCATTTTAAATATTTAGATTTTAGTACATATTTGTTGGTAATTGCAAATTATTTATTACTTTCATTTGTAATATATATATATACATATATATATATATATATTAAAAAAAAAAAAATATGGATAAATAAAACTGTACACGCAGACTCTGTGCTACCAACAACAACTCACTAAAACTGTGTTTCCTACAGGATCACGTGCCTATTGGGAACGTGACGCAGAGGTCGTAACGTGGATTTTGAATTTCTAAAAAATAGCCACTGTCTCACATAGCTTTTGTAAAACAAAAACAAAATATAATTATTATGAGCAGACAAAAAAAATTAGTTATGATAGAATTTGTTCGTACGGAAGTCGCTATGATGGTCGGCGAACAGAGAATGACATTACTGTTTGGTTGGTACACTTGTTTTGCGTGCACACGTCGGTACTATTGGCACGACGTCACGACCACGTAATCTAGCACAGGGCGACAAAAATAATAGATCTTATCTGATCGTGGTATAAACTCTACATACACTGAAATATCGTAAATACTAATTACAAAATAAAATAACTTCTTAATCAATTGTAATACGCATTAAGGGGGCCCGAAGGGGGGCAAATGCCTCAAGCGATAAATTTATGAGAGCGGAAACCTTCTAATTTAATTGCGTTTTTTTATTTCATTAGAATTTTCAAAAATTTAATTATGTTAACATTACTATATGAACCAAACTGAACAAATTCTGCTAATAAAATAATTTAATTATTATTAGTCAATATTTATTTTTTGACGATATCATACATAATAAATTATAATTATGTTCACTTTTAGACAATATGGTATTGCATATGTTACTACTATATAATATATAAAAAAATATACTTATACAAATTGCAAATGAGAATTTGTATTTTTTAGTCTTTGTTATTCATTGTTTTGCAAATATCTGATACTCTACATATTTGATACATACTTTAGATACATACATTAGATACTCTACATAGGTACTTTAGTTTCAATTTGTTGTTTTTTACTGAAATGTTTCTTTTCAATATAAATTGTTAATAATAACTATGTTACATTGTATTTATCTGATGTACTCTATATAAGTACTTCAATTTCGATTTATTGTTTTTAATTAAAATGTTTTCATTTCAATATAAATCGTTAATAATAACTATGTTAGTTTGTATTTCCTCTGATTTCGCAAGTTTTTGTATCAATAGTACAGTAAAATACATAAACTATAATTATTTTAATTAGTTTTAAGATGGAGTATAGAACTTAAATTTTTAAATATCAAATTTCTATTTTTGAATATATATCCGTTATTATTATATTACTAAAATCTAAAGATTACTTTATAATTTACTTTGAGATTTTTTAGAATAGACTTTCAGACATTCTATTTAATATAATATGAAATTTTTTTTAATATAAAAAATTATACATAAAAATTTGAAGATATATAAGTATCGTATTTACCTAACCTAATATAAGTTGATAGCGTACACAGACACCTTTACGTAAAGAGTATTCTAAAATACTAAAAGACTATAAAATCTAAATCTAATGTATGTTAGTATACTTATAGTATTTATACTAGTAGATCAAACGTGGGCCAAAGGATGTAAACAACAAATTGTGTTGTACTAAAATATAATATAATGTAGAAAATCAAACGTCTGAACAATCGTTGATAATAACCGGGTTGGTTGTATGATGAGGTGATGTGGCCAGAAGAATAATGTTCTAAAATTCGATATATTTGGTCGAACCGGTAAAACCTGGATAAAAGACATCTGTCCCGTGCCCTATGTATATAAATAGATAAGTGAAATTATAAATTGAACAACAATTAAAAATATTAAAAATAAATAATTACACTTGTTATTTTCTAGGAATAACTTATGAGACAACTCCTAATTACCAAAGAATATACCCAGTTGTTTCAAATGCAACTAAATATATAAGTATATAAGAATTATATATAAGATTATACCTAAATGTTAATATACAATTTTGTTAACTTATTAAGAACAATTAATTATTATTAGTTTTCTATGGGGTTACTATACTTCTTACTTTGTAGTTTGAACAAATAAATTGGTCATTGAACACACTGAACGAACATTTCTCATAATGACTGATATCTTATTTGGCCCGTAACATAACTATATTTTGACGCCAAAAAGAAAGATACGGTATCGGATGAAAATTGATCGGTTTAGCGCATCTGCACATCTCACCTTAATTAGTTCCCTTTTCATGACACAGATAAATTTAGTTACGTTGACTGTCGTCGTCAACGATTGCGGTAGCGTATGCATGTGTATCTGTTTATACGTATATATAAATAGAATGTAATATTGGCATAGACAGCGCTGAATCGGAAAAAGTCGTTTACAATCGTGATATGTCAGTATTGTTCGGGTGCGTGAATCGAATTTTCAAACCGGCTGTGGTTTTTCTGTCAGTATACATGCGTGAAACTGTACCTTTCTTATTTAGGACAGAGTACACATAGACATTTATATATATATATTCAATTATATTATATAGAATATTAGAATTACTATTGTTTAATTATAAGAGGGCATTAAGGGTTCTTAGCAATATATAACTATTATATTTACGGCGTCGGGAAAGTGGCGTCCCCATCGCCCAGTACCCTTTATTGGGCGCTGCAGCAGCCTCACTCTGGTCTTAAGTGATTGGAGTGGTCTGGTCCTCCAGGTTGGGGGTTGGGCGCTGGGTTAACAACCCAGCCTCGTAAAAATACTTATGTACTCAGGAACCAAACAAAAAGCCTCGGATTATTGGAGATAAGGAAAAAAATGGAAACTGGAAATCGGAAATATCTTTGGGTATATGGAACGTTCGCACTTTATACAGTACTGGAGCGGCACATACAGTGACGAAAGAAATAGGGAGATATAAACTTAAGATCGTGGCTATCCAAGAAATTAGATGACAAGGAACGGGATCTTTAGACATTAATAATCATACTATTTTCTATGAGGATTGTGACGATCGACGACAATTTGGTACAGGTTTCATAGTACATAAGTCAATAGTACCAAATGTAATGGAATTTAAGACATTTAACCCAAGAATATCACTATTAACAATTAAAGTATATTGGTTTAATCTCACATTAATTAGTGTTCATGCCCCTACTAAGGAAAAGGCTCAAGAAGAAAAAGACGACTTCTTTGATGAATTAACGAACGTAGTAGATGGAATACCTAATAACAGAATATTGGTTATCTTAGAAGATCTAAATGCAAAAGTAGGAAAAGAATTAATATTTAAACCAACCATTGGCCACTATAGCTTGCACGAAGTAACTAACAATAATGGCCTCAACTTGATCGACTTTGCAACGAGCAAAGGGTTAGTGATCAAGAGCACAATGTTTCCCCATAAAAATATCCATAAGGGAACATAGAAGTCACCAGATGGGAATCACACAAATCAAATTGACCATGTGCTAGTCAATGACAGGTTCAAAAACAGTATTACAGATGTCAAAACGATGCGAGGAGCGGACTGTGACTCTGACCACTATCTGGTTAAGGTAAAAATTAAAGCAAGACTGAAGAGGAGGATAGTATCAAGACCAACAATAAGTTACAGATATGATATAACTAAGCTCACAGATGAAGTTTGCCGTAAAAGTTTTAAAAGTGATATACATAAACGCAGCAGGGAATTGGATACAGATAGTACAGGCTCAATAGATAATATATGGAGGAGGGTACAGGACATAATACAAGAAACATCAGCTGAAGTCCTGGGCAATTCAAAAAGCACTAAAAAACCTTGGTTCAACGAGAGGTGTGAAAAAGCCCTAAATAAAAGGAAAAAAGGTAGAAACTTATACCTTAATGACCTTTCCCATGAAGAAAATAAAACAAAATATAATGAAAGCAGAAAAGAAGCAAGTCGAATCTTTAAATATGAAAAAAGAGCCTATACGAAAAACATTTTGGAAGAATCAGAAAAATATCACAATGAACATAACACACACCAATTGTACAAAAAAATTAATACACTAAAGGGAGGGTACAAAAAATATGAAAAGTTTCTAGTAAAGGAAGATGGTACACTAATCACTGCCCGATCAGATATTATAGAGAGATGGAAAACATATTTCGGAAATCTCCTTAACTGCAACGACCCCATAGAAACCTTTACTTGGACAAGGACAGAACCCAACCTAAAGGAATATGCAGTACCGTCAAAACAAGAAGTTAAATTACAAATAAGACGATTGAAGAACTATAAATCACCTAGTGAGGACGGTATACAAGGTGAGATTATGAAAATGCTGAACGATGATTCATTAACACATATACATAGGTTACTAACCCATATTTAGGAGAAGGAAGTACTACCGAAAGGCTGGAATGTTGCAGTCGTATGTCCAATCCATAAGAAAGGTGACCCACAAATATGTAATAATTACAGAGGAATAGCCTTATTGAATGTGGTTTACAAGATATTGTCTTATTGCATTTTAGATAGGGTTAAACCCATTGCGGAAGAGATATTGGGGGATTATCAAGGTGGTTTTAGACCCAACAGATCAACAACGGACCAAATATTCAGTTTAAGACAGATCATAGAAAAATCATGGGAATTCAATAAAAGCATATGTATACTATTTGTGGATTTCAAAAAAGCATACGACTCTGTTCACCGACATAGCCTTATAAACATATTAAAAGAGTTTAAGTTCCCAAATAAGCTAATAAAATTAATTGAGGCCACTCTGCAAAATACAGTAATCAAAATAAAGGTAGCATCAGAACTGTCAGAGCCAGCAACGGTAGGGACAGGCCTATGGCAAGGAGATGCGCTATCACCAATATTGTTTAACCTAATATTAGAGAAGGTAATCAGAGAAACAATGGAATGATATTGGGAAACACGAACATAAATATATCTTGGCTTATGCGGACGATATAGCAATATTAGGAGATACTGAAGAAACGATTAAACAAGTATGCAAGAAACTCATCATGATGGCTAGTAAAGTCGGACTGGAGATAAATGACGAAAAAACATAATACATGATTTTAAGTCGCCAGGACAGAGAATATCAATAAGGACAATTTATGAACGTGGAAGGACATATATTCAAAAGAGTCACCCGTTTCAAGTACTTGGGGCACTTACTAACACAAGATAATGACTTGAAAATGGAAGTCAGTGCTAGGATACAAAAAGGCAACAAAAGTTTTTTTGGTCTTGGAAAAGTACTGAGTTCAAGAACATTATCGACAAAGCTGAAAATACAAATGTATATGACCCTGATACGATACATAGTACTGTATGCTGCAGAAACATGGTCACTTAGGAAAGCAGAAGAAACTAGATTAAAAGTATTTGAAAGGAGAATACTACGGAAAATCTACGGCCCATGCGTCGACACAAACACAGGTGAATGGCGTAAACGTCATTTTAAAGAACTCGAGGAACTGTTCCAAA
Source organism: Eriosoma lanigerum (assembly GCA_013282895.1). Lineage (NCBI taxonomy): Eukaryota > Metazoa > Arthropoda > Insecta > Hemiptera > Aphididae > Eriosoma > Eriosoma lanigerum. Next base: position 28,125,989 of record CM023362.1, on the reverse strand, counting down.
TGAACATCGCGAATGAAATTAAGAAAAGGAGATTGACCTGGGCAGGACATGCATGGCGGAGAGTGGGATCCATTGTCAGAACAACAATCGAAGAGAACCCGGTCGGTAAGAGACCTCTAGGAAGACCACGCTTACGTTGGGAAGATTGTGTAAAAAGAGACGCGGGAAGCATCTAGCCATAGATACCACGGAGAGTAATGGTAGAAGATAGAGATAGATGGAGAGAAATTTGTTTGGCGATATGGTCTCAATGACCGAAAAACCAAAAAAAAAAAAAAATTATAAATAACTATTATATTAAAAATTTGTATTTAAATGACGATATTATTATAAACTAAAATTAATTAAAATTACGTAATGTGTGAATAATGTCGTACATATGGTAGTAGGGGTATTTGAGATAAATAACTTTAGAAAAAAAAAATGAAATTGGTAATACCGGAAGAAGTATTTTTTGATTTATCAAATAACAAAAAAAGAAGAATTGAATTTCTATATAGTGTTATAAAAATTGGACCTTCACGAGACGAATATTATAAGTTTCTGTTAAAAGAAATTTTTGATTTTATATAAATTTATATTCAAGTTCATTCATAAATGTTTATTGAAGATGCTAAATAGAAACCTACTATAAAAAAAAAATATAAAAAAACAATGTGAATAATATTACTTATGATTATGTATATTATTATAAATGTACATAAATAATTACATTTTAAACAATTGTATATATGAACATTAATTTATTTTGAAAAACGGTAAAATTCTTGTTTGTTTTTTAAACTTGGATTTAGTCAATTTTAGTTTATGATTATAAAATTTTATCTTAAGATGCTAAAGAAATTACAAAATTACATAATAAGAGACTGAATAAAATGTATTGTCTGAAATATTCATTAAAATCATTACGATAAACATCATATCTTAATCGATCATTTAATAATTATTATATAATATGTGTGTGTGCATACATAGTTTTAACGGGATTTTTCTCCGTTTGCTAATCACGGGGATGAAAATATATTACTATCAGTGTTCTTAATAAAAAAAAGTCCGTTAAAGTTCTAATTGTCACGACTTTATCTGTTTGTCTATTAAGCCATTCTTTCCTGTATTATTTTTATTACAATTTCTTAATATTGAATGAAGTAAATTTTTCTAATGTTTCTTTAATTATAACAATGTAGATGTAAATATAAATATTTGTAATAGTAGGGAATTTTGAATCATATAACTCTTTAATTTATTTTTAATTACTATACACAGATAAATTGAAATTATGCCACTTTATGTGAATATGAATATAATATTGTTATTGATAACAAAAAAATTGTTTTATAGCTAAAGTGGGATATTGCTGCACTTCAAAAATATATTTTGAAATATCATCTAAAATATGGAGCATATTTCTTAATGGTCAAAATTTAGATGAAACAAGTAATTATAATAAAAACCTAGATTTACATAATCTTAATGAATATTTATAATTTTTATTACATTATCTTAATTTAATTAATACATCAACCATGTCATTCACACACAATAGGCAGTTCTAGACTGAGCCTATTAGAGACTCATAACCTTTACCTTTTAATTGACCAATTAACCCTTTTCTAAATTTTAGATTTTGAGCGATGCGATGAATGTAATGGCTTTACAAAGTTTTTTTTTAATGTATGAAGACGTTATTACGGATAGAAAAAATGGTCCAATTATTACAACTATGGTATGCTTTCGGTAGCAAATCTAGTATCTAGTTGGTACTTTATTTAGCTCATTTTTCGAATTTTTTAAAAAAATTTTCTTGGAAGGAGAGAAACTCCAAAAAATTGCGAAAAATCGGCAAAATTACGGTTCCTGTTATTTTAAATTTATTAATTTCGTGAAAACTAATGGGGTTTTGATCGTAGGAACTTAAAAATTGTATGGAGTGTTTACTTAGGTGAACATCATTACTAGAAAAAAATTAGAAACAAATGGTTGATATTCTGACTAAGTATAGAGTTTTGGATTTTTTTCCAAAAATGTTTATTATTTCCTGCAAATATTTTGTTTATTGATAGGATAGTATGAACTTAGGAAATTTCAAGTTCCTACGATTTTACTTAATTAGTTATCAAGAAATAAAATAATGAAACCGTAATTTCGATGCTTTCAAGAACTTTTATTTTAAAAGCTTTTTAAAAAAAATTGTTTGTCCCAATTATCAAAATATTTTGTATTTCTGAAAAAAATTTGAATTTCCATACTTAAACAGAAGATCAATCAAACGTTTCGAAATTTCTTTCTCCAATGAAGAACACTTATGTGAATACTGAAAAATAGTTTCAAGTTCTTACAATCAAAACTCAATTAGTTACCTTTGCTTCGCTCAGAATCTAAAATTATAGCGACGAATAGTTAAAAAAGATTAAAGGAGTATAAAAAAAAAAAAAATTCTAAATAATTTGACCAGGATCCAAAGTTATAATATTCATTTTTCAAACTTTTTAGATATTGTATACACTTTTCTAATACCATTCAAACCTATATAAATGTTATATTATATTATGTTTGAATACAAATTTATTTAATAATATTCCAGTTACAACTTATAAATTTCTTGATATTTCAGTAAATGGCCAATTATATTTATTTAATATACTTAAAATATTTAAATTTTTGGACCGTAAGTGTTATATAATATAATTATTATTTTTGTTCAACATTACCTAAAGGTATGATATGTATGATGTATATGGTACGATTTGTATTACATAATAATAAAAATAAACAAAAATCATCTAAATAATATAATATACACGATCAAAGAATACTTTTTCTACAGTTTTTATTTCATGTCTATATAATTTTGATTATGTTGAAAACAAAAATTATCCATATCATTCTTTAATTTTAGTAAAACACTTAACAACATAAAATTATAAAAAAAATAATTAATATACATATTATGATAATTTTAATATATTATATTAACTCTGAAATTCTGAATTGAAAATTATCTATATTAGTTACCTGATCTAATTTTGTTTTCTTTATTTCTTGTTATGTTAATTGTATAGCAATAAATAACGAAGACTATGCTCTTGGAGAAAAACTTCTAATTTTGTTTAAAAATATTGATGGTAATTTCAATTTTTAATACTTGCATGTTATATTTTTTTAAATCAAAATGCAGTATACTTAATGACTTGTTTTTAATGTATATAATTAGAGTATTTCAAAACAGAAGAAACTAGACTAAATTATCAAGATGATATACATTATTTACTGAGTAATATTATTCATGAAATGAATACGTATGCACTTAATTGTGTTGCTTTAGGTTTAACTACTTCAGGTAGATAACACTTATAATTTAAACCGTTATTATATATATTTATATAACTCATCAAGGAAGACCAGGTACAATAATTGTATCATTTACTATTATTTGTCAGTGACAGATTACCCATTAAGCAAAATAGACATCCACCTAAGTGCCCTACTTAGTTTGAGGGATAACAGTAATTTTATTTTTATAATTATAAATCATTTTATTGCGGAACAAATAAATAATAATCAAAATATATTTTATTTCAAGTGACAAAATTATTATTTTTCGGATTGTCGTTTTAACAATTTTTACATTTTTAACTCTCAGTCTATATTACGTTAAAATGATCGCATAGACGTGAGCAAGAATCATCATGTTCGAGGTGTGATAGTACAGCTCACTAATCACTATGCATAGTAGTGCTATTGACATCAACAATCGTAGCAACAGTCGTTTAGCGGCGGGGATGCGTGAAGGCGACGAGTATTGGTCGTTCGAGTGGTTCAATCTTTACCTGAACAGTGTATAGACCAACTTATATGATAATTAAGAATAACAAATGTTTACTATATTATTTTAAAGAAATTAAATTTAATCATTTATTTACGATCAGTTATCAAAATTACAAAAATTTTATTTGATTAGAAAAAATGTAATATTGTTTTAATTATGAGGGTATAATATTGGTATAATATTGGAACAACAGTTCAATTTTACTCAAAATTTTATTTTGATTATAGATGAAAAAATGAAGGGTGTTACAATTTACTGGTGTTACATTAATTGTACTTGGTCACCTACTTAATAATAAATTAGACATAACAAATAAATTTACAAAAATATTTTATTCAATATTATATTTTTGTATGCTATTATATATATATTTTAATTTTGTTATAAAATAAATTATAATTTTTTTTCGATTATATACATAGAGGATTCTATAGAAATTGAAAATAAATTCTGCGAGCACATCATAACAAGTAAGAATAATTTAAGCAGGCCCTATTTTTTAGTGAACCCGAATGTGAATGTGTGTAATCCAAAGTTGAAAGTGTGCACTACGAATTCGAGAAGTGTATACTTAACTAAATACTAATAAATGAGACTACTGGCTATATAGTAGGTATCTAGTACCTATACATTACACATTATTCAAATGTTTAAAAAAAAGATTATTTTTTTGTTTTTCTATTAGTTATCACTCATCATTGACGATAATTGACTATGGTGAATCTGATATCAGCTTGTTAGAAGGGGTGTAAGAGGATTTGCCCTACTCTAATCACATTAAAAAATGTGTAGTACGAATATTTATGAAAAATAGGGACTGAATTTAAGTAAACACTTTTGTGCCACGAAACCTGTTTATTTATAAAAATTAGTGATAATTGAAGGAACATGATGAATGCCCTTTTCTATCGAAAGATTTGAAATTTATTGAAAATAAGTCCAAATTCGGCTAAAAAAATCGACATTAAGGTCTTTTTAAGGTTTTTGCATTTTTTTTAATAATTGGCACAATGTCATAAGTCAAATTTGCATTAGTAATTACATTTTATTTAAGAATTCTATTATTCTCACTAGTTATTGCAGGAGTATATGTTATTTTTAGTTTTGTTATTTACACTACTTATTATAAAAATTTATGTTTTTGTTTACTAAACAGGATATTTTATTTTTTTTTTTTTAAATTAAAATAAAAAAATTAGAAATTAAACAAAAATTGTATGTAAAATTTTGAACATAATTACAAAAGTTCTTATCAATCTTCAAAATAATATGAAATCTCACAACAGCGCATTTCAATCACTACCTACTAACCTTGATCTAAAACTGAGTGAAATAAACATACAACAAGCGCTTTTACAAACGCTCGCTAAAACGCAGGGTTTTGACCATAATATTGTCTAGGCGCGTCTGAATTCACATACGCCTATAGGGGGCAAATGGATAATCGTAGGAAAAATAACAGTTATTTCAATCCTTTTTTACGCATACACGAGATTTATTTTTAATTCTCTTTTATACGGTATGATGGACGCATGGCTAAATTTATACGTATTGCAGCAACTTTGTGATACGCAGGTGTCAGGACGGCTACTGGCAGTGAATTCATTATCAATTATTATCAATAACAAATAACATTAATAATTGGTCACACGTGAATATTGAGTGAGATATTTCACATGATTAAGCAGGTAATAATAATCTACTCTAAGGATCACTGCCAGCTGAGATTTTCTTTCATGAAATATCATGGAGTAATAATACATGCGCAAACTATAACAACATTTAACAAAGTTGCTGGCATACCTATATATTTAGCCATGGATGGACGTATAGTTATTTTTAGAATGAAGATTCATTACACATTCATCTTGTACAAATGATTTTTTAAAAAAATTTTCCTAATTATAATAAACATTTTTTATATAGTATTAACAGATAATGGACAATTAGAAGTGTTTATGAACAATATACGCAATTCACAAAATCATAGCTCAACGATTTTAGACCAAAATTTTCGATATCAATGGATATTGTATAAAATGAGTTCTAATATATTAACCACTAATATAGGTAAAGTATTATAAAATCAGCTTTAGACAATTTGAATTGTCTAATTGTCAAATTGTGTTGACAATTCAATTCAATTCATGCATCTCTGCTTCCGCCAACTAATGTTTAGTTATATTTATGCCTACGAAGAGGTCCGTATACTTACGTTACCGTTATTGTTGGTGACGATGGTCAGCGTAACTACTTGGAGGGGGAACTAGAAAGGGTGAGGTGTGGAAATGAGCTAAACCGACCAATTTTCGTCAGACACAGTGTCTTTTTTATTCCGGTTAGAGTATAGTTATGTTACGAGCAAAGTAAGGTATCAGTCATTATGAGAAATGATCGTTCAGTGTGCTCAATGACTAAATACTAAAACTCAATATTTATAGAAATATTTAGGTTTTTATTATTGTAATGTATTTAATATTATATTGGAAATCTTTGCACCGCATCTATCCCCCAACTCATCAATGTAATCCAAGATTCACCATTGAGTTTATGGGGGCTTAAGGAGACTCAACACTCCCTAAATAATCTTATCATAGCAGAAAAACTTTTATATATATTTTATTTTACGCTTATAACTTTTAAATAAAGTACCTATTAATTTACATAAATTTATGTAATGTATAATTTGTTACATGAATGTATTAAATTATATTATAAATAAAAAATGTTTGCTTTTAAAATGTATATTCCTCCTGATATTTGTGAAGTTCTCCGTTTTTGAGCAAACATATATTCACTATATTATATATATAATCACTATTATCTATGAAATAACATCACAAAATTGCAAAGATATAAAATTTAAAATAACCAATTAAATATATAAATTGAAACGTACACATTGTTATTTTAATATTATAGATCGTCAAACAAATTATTATAATGCATTTGAAAATATCCGTCTGATTGATCACTACAATTATATGTCATGTATATATTATCAGCTTACATTGGCTTTAGAAACTATAGAAAGTAAGTACCAACAATAATTGTCGTCACTATTTAAACATTAATTGACAGTGTGACAGGGTCCGCGATAGGATAATGGTGGAATCAAATCTATCAAATTTATTCCGCGGAACGGCGTTGGAATTCTGTCGTTAACCGACAGCTCGGAGTGGTGACACCAATGGATGCCGCATGTCACCAACAGGCGGTGCCCATCAGCAACGGCCGTCCGTACACTTGACTCAAAATATTCCGTCAAAAATGCCACAACAACCGCGACCACAATAGTTATTTTATGCATAATCAATACTCGTTTGCTCAACATATTATGTTGTATCTAGTTATTTCATTCATTTTTTAGATCTTGAGAGAAGCGAGTAATGTATTGGTTGTACAAATATGTTTATATGTAATAAAACATTTTTTCGGGTAGAAATTATTGTCCAATTACCACAATTGAGGTATACTTTCGGCCGAAAATTATGTCCTCTTGGTACATAATACAGTTCAATATTCGAATTTCTCCAAAGTTTTTCTCTTGGAGAAGAAAAACTACCAAAAAATGGCAACATAATATATATTTTTATTTTAATATATATTCAGTTTCAGAGAAATTTGTGGTTTATTATACTTAAGATTTGAATGCAATGATATTGCATAAGAAAATACGATTCTGAGCGAAACTCAATATATTACAATATACTATACTAATAATCTATTCCAAAATTTTACCACGTGTGTAAATTACGAATGTAAATATTTAAAATAAATTACAATTTCCTACAATCAAAACTTATTTAGTTATTTAGAAATAAAATAATGAAACCGTAATTTTGCCGATTTTCAAAAATTCTTACTTTATAAAGTTATGAAAAAATGTTGTCAGTCACGATTTTCAAAATATTTTGTAAAAACATTAAGTCATATATGTCTAGACAAAATTTTCAAACCAATAAACTAAAAATCGCAAGAAATATTAAACATTTTTGGAAAAAAATTCAAAGTTCTATACTTGGCCAAATAATCAACCAATCCAATCCATAATTGTACCACACATGTATATTACCTATGTCAATACTCAAAAAAAAATTTCAATTATCTACAATCAAAACTAACTTAGTTATGACGAAATTAAAAAAATTTAAATAATGGAACCGTTATTTCTCCGATTTTCTAATTTGAATTTAAAAGCCTATAATAAAAAATTGTCTGTCACGATTTTCAAACTATTTTGCAAAAGATTAAGTAGTATATGATTATACTTCGAAAAAATTTTCAAAGCGATAAACTAAAAATTTCCGGAAATATTAAGCATTTTTAGAAGAAAAGTTCAAAGTTATTACTTCCAAGCTAAGTAAAGTGACAACTAGACACGAATTGCAACTAAAAGCATACTCTACTTGTGGTAATCGGACTATTATTTCTACCCGAAAATGTGTCTTCAAACATGAAAAACACATTTTTGTAAAACCAATACATTCTTCGCTTCGCTCAGAATCTAAAAATTTGATATATTACTATTACTATTACTATATTGAGAGAAAGTTAGTAAAAAACAAATACTATATAAAGATAACCTGCGTTTATCTAGATTTGAACGAAGTTAAAAGTAAATTTATTTGTTATAAATACCAAGTCATTACGTAATTGTTCATTATATGATCGCATAAGCAAATTAAATAATAAAATATTAATACATGAGAAATGCAATATAATATTTTGTTGTTATGTGATAATATATTATAGCTTTATAATAAGTTAATATAACAAGACATATTTTATTTGCAGATTGTGATAATTCCACACAAAGATTCGATAATCTATATCTTGTTTACAAAGAATTTCTATGTATATATTATGATGCTTATAAGATGCAAATTCATTTGATCAACATCAATGGTAATTATCACCATATTAAATAATTTAATTTAAAAATGTAGATTTACGTACGGGTATGTTTTCGGTAGTGAATTTTGTCTAGTTCACTAGTTGGAAGTCTATTCAGCTTATTTTTTAAATTTATAAGTTTTATTTGGCATAAAAAAACTACCAATTTTCTCGCAAATTTGACAAACTTGATTTTAAATATTTAATACCTAATTCTATTTAGAACATAGGTACTTACTTGAAAGTTATAATGAGTGTTAAATCTGGTGTTTTATATATGAATAGCAATTTTGGAACTGATAAATTGTTTTTATGTTTAAATTAAGGATCTTTTTATAATTTAATTTTCTTCTCAAAAACGTTCAATATAATTCGCAATTTTAGATTTATGGGTTTAAAAATGTAATAGTAACATCTTAAGTGTAAATAGGTCTCTTAGTGAGAGGGGAATTGGTTAGGTTAAGCCTCAGATGATCATTATTGTCTGGTAAGTCATAAAGCGTCATCCTAACTCCCTACCCCCTAACTTCCATACAAATTCAACAAAAAATAAAATTATTATTTATTCAAAATTTCACATTCTCCTTTTCTTAAAATGCCATCTTCGTTACGAACGAGATAACTTAATTTTCGTTCTTTATCTAGAGGGGCATTGTTGAGTCTGAGTGTATTTGTCAGACTTTTATTCTTATCAATTACCATATATTTTATATTTCGGTCATTTAAATTTAGGCCTACATCACTATTTGTAACTACTTTATTATGTATTATTAGTAAATACCTTATGTTGACAGCTGTAGCATATCCCATAATAACTATTACATTTATGACAAAACCTTTCTCCGTATCATAATTGCTTCTGAATATCGAATGAAAATTATTGGTAAAAGGATACATCCTTGTCGAAGTGTTTTTGGAACTTTAACGTCATTAATGAGTGTGTTGTTTATTCCAATTTTAGCTTGATGCTAGTATTAGTTTTCTATAAATTGTAGATCTTTTTCATCTATACCAGTTTTTTGTAAAAGTTCAATTAGTTTTTCATGTCTTACTTTGTCAAATGACTTCTAGAAATCGATAAAACACAAACATACTTTTCAGTTGATATCATGGTATTGTTCTTAAACGTATTTGTATGCTAAATAAAGCTTTTCTAGTTCTAAATCCATATGGCAGCCAAATTGTTCTTGGCTCATCTTAATAGCGTGGCGGGAATATCCGTCAAATTAGTATTATTAATAAGTTTAAAGTACTTTTCTAATGTAATTAAATTATAGTTTGTAATCCAAAAAAATAAACCAATTAAAGTATAAGAATTACTAAGTTTTTAGGCTAAATATCTTAATACCTTATCAATGTTATATATAAATAATAATAAATATGATAAAGTACTATGTAACGAATCATACGATTTGAGTTCTTAGTCCCTTGATTTTTCTAGCGGCATATTTATCAGACTTATATCTATATTTTTGATAATAGTTAAATTTTACAACATTATAAAACAATGAAAACTTATAAAATATAGTTGCTCATAAAAAGATGGATAAAGAGTAAAGGCTTTTAAAAATACTACCAGTAGCTATACGTATAATTTCGCGGACAGCCAGATTTCTGTTTGTCTACATGCACGAAACGTTCTTAAATTGTACCGAGTATAAGTACAATTAAATCGTAAAACCATAATATATAACAAAATAACATAATAGCATATACTTAAATATGTTTATATTTTTCAGAAATGAATCATACGATATTAGACCACTATTTGAAGAAAATGAAAATGTTTCATATAAGATTCAAACAATTATTTGAAAAATTAAAAAGTAACTAAATGTCTTTAATAGAATTGAAAAATGTTATTTTATCTCAATATTGTATTATCTAACATAGGTACCTAAACGAAAATTTTATCAAAATAAAAATATACTATAAATATAAAGCTAAGCTTTTTTAATGTTTTTCAATGAGCAAGTAATAAATCAGTAGTAGGAGTTTTTAAAGGCGCAGAAATGACAGTTTTTAATGGCCAAGAAAATAAGAGATGATTGAGAATGAAGATTTAAGAATTCTAAAATTGTTTGTAACCTAACCTAACCTAACCTAACTCAGAATAATGAAATATATAAGGAGATAAAAGCAAGAATACATTCAGGCATTAGATGCAATTTTGGATTGAACAAGCTATTTAAATCCATAATATTGTCTAAGAGCTTAAAGATACAACTGTATAGGAATACAAGAGAGTGGAGAATCAGACATTATGTGGAGATCAGGGAGTTATTTCAGAAACCAAACTTAGTCGATGATTTAAATAAGAGATGGCTCTTTTGAGCTGGCCACGCATGGCGAAAAGAAAGAGAAAAAAAAAGAAGAAGAAATTAAAAATTTAACAATAAATCTCTAACCAATATATTATTACTTTGCTAACACAGGATTTTTACTTTTAATTGATTTATACAATTAATTGATAAATATAATGTTATTTTTATAAAGATATATTAATTCAAATCATATTATGTTTAAAGTAAATTTTGAAAACTAATTTAATATTTTTCAGTTGAAGATGTAAATGATAACAACTATAATCAATACAAATGTATGTTAAAATTGATGTAATTCTAGTTCTTTATAGTAAAATAATAGAGATCAAATAGAGAAAATAGTAGAGAATCGATAACGAGCAGGAAACTGCTAAACCTACAAATTAATACAAATAAAAAATTTAAAGTATCTGCGCATTTAAAATTGCATTAGTTATTATGAAAAACTTAAAATCAATTTTATCAAAATTACAATTTCCGTTAATTTTTACGTTTTTCCATTATTCTATAGTAGTTATTCCTCGTCCAAAGAAAAACTTTTGAAAAGTTCGAAAAAAAAGCTAATTAAAACATCAACTAGACGCAATTTGCTACTGAAAACACACCCTATTTGTAACAATTTGATTTTTATTTCTACCCATAAAAGAGTCTTCAGAAAGAAAAACAAAATTCTACTAAATATTCAAATTATAACAGCTTATGAAAAAAAAAAAAAATTTGCAAATAGTTTAAATAGGATTTGAGTAGGCTTCTTTAAAGTATTCAAAACCTTAAACCCAAAATAGCATGTAATAAAAATCATTTTCAAAATCCCATAAATGTTAAATTCGGCACTGATAATAATTAAAAATAGTATATATTTATAATATTATAAAAATATATATAACCTTAAATTAAGTTAAATATTATAAATATATAAAGTGTTACAATTGTAAAATTGTACCCCATAAAAAGTCAAATTTAACAGGAACTCGGAAAAATGTTACTACATACATTTTTAATGCAATATAATAAAGCGGAAAGGTAGATTCTGACGATACTTATTTTTTTTTCGTTATAGTTAAGACAATAATAATGCATTCGATAATACGATTCAGAGCGAAACTTGATTTAAAATACACATTATTATAATGATAATCCGTTCCAAAATGTAACCACGTGTGTAAATTACTGCCATTTTTCAGTAGTTTTAACTCGTCTAAAGAAAAACTTTTCAAAAATTCGATTAATAAGCTAAATAAATTACTAGATGTAATTAACTACCGAAAACATACTCTATTTGTGGTAATCGGACCTTTGTACTTTCTTTATAAAACCAATATATTCCTCAGAATATATCCGCTCCGCTCAGAAACTAAAATCATTCACAAGAGGCACAAAATAAACACTCAATGAAACGTTATATTAGAAGACACCTTTCTGGGTTGTTTAGAAACAGAAAATCAATTTAGTGCACGTTATATATACATTAAATAAAATTACATAATTCTTAAACGAATATTTAAAAATAAATATTTTACATTTTTCAGACATGTATTATAGATATGAAACAATTCAAGGTATTGAATATGTAGCTTTTGTCTCCTATAAAGATAAAAAAAAATTTTAATAGGATGATTGGTTAGCTTATTTTCTCATAAATAACGATTACATTTTTATAATTTATGTTAGGAAAAATTAGCATTTTGGGTTTAAATTTACATAAAATTATAAATAAGTATCTAAATATGTTAATAGCGTTTGGAAACGGGTCGACTTGTTACAACACATTAATAGCGTGCCGAAAGTATCTCGTCAAAGTTGTAAGGATAGGAAAAAAAAAGTGTTTTTTTTTCTACTTTAAGTAGATAGCAATTAAATAATACGTTTTTCTCAAACACAACGACCACCGTACAATGTATCAATCAGACCTAGCTAGCGATGGTCGTGTGATGATGCCAACGGTTTTAACACCTAAAAAAGTGGGAAGATCGATTGTACACGAAAATAGTGGTTTATTATAATTATTACGATTTGAATGCAATAATATTGCATTAGAAAATACGATTCTGAGCGAATCTCAATATAAAATATTAAACATTATTAGAAAAAATTCAAAGCTCTATAAATTAATCTATCTATGTTTAGCCAAAAAATCAATTAATTCATTCCAATATATTACTAATCGTAAATATTTTCTATATAAGTACATAAAAAAATGTTCAGTGCTCTACGATCAAAACTCAATCGAGAAAATTTAAAAATTTAAATAAAGAAAACCATATTTTTGCCAATTTTCCGCTTCCCAAGGAAAAAATTTGAAAAATTCAAAAATAGAGCCAAATAAAGTATCAACTAGATGAAATTTGGAACGAATAGGTTACGTTATTTGTAGTAATCGGACCATTATTTCTACCCGAAAAATGTTTTCATATATCAGAAAAAAAATAAATAAAAAACTTTTTTTAAAATATATTTATTTTTAAAATATTTAGTTAAAACATTAAGTAGTATATTATAAGGTTTCTGTACATTATTCAAATCTATAAAAATTATAGGTAATATTAATTTTTTTCGGAAAAAAATTCTATATTTGGCCAAAAAATCAATCAATCCGTTCCGAAATTTTACATTTCTTTCACTAGATCTTTGCTCCTGAGTACATTTTTAAATATCACATCGCAGGAATAACGTTGTATCGTTATCGACCTTAAGTTTTTTAATTCCCCCCTTGATGGATACCTAAATGCGATAGATTAGTTGACGACTGGATTATTCTTAAATGGAATAGAGTATAGTTTATACCTATTACTATTATAATATATTGATAATTTGACTAATAATTACGTAAGTATATGTATACAATTGTCAAATGTGTAAACAATAATATTATAGTAGTATTTTATGTATTTCAGAAGATAATGATTTCAATATTCAAAGTAGCGGTATATAATTTTTTATTTATTTACACAATTACCCAATACAAGATATAAATAATGAATAATATAAATAAGTGTTTTATAAATAAATATAATATAACATATTATTCTCTAATATAAATATCTATATCGTGTATAAAAAATGGTTTAGAGAAATGTAATATGAGATTCTATTTCATTAAAATAATCATTTACGATGAAGCGTCAAAATTATTGTCCAAAACTATTCATTAATCAATTAAATTAAGGTTCTGTGTTGTTATATCCTAATGTGAACTACTTTAAAACGTCATATTATTCATATAAATGATGATACTAAAAATATATATCTAAATACAACTAATTGTTTTAACTACAGTATAATAATGGTTTGTTTATCCACTTATATGGGTGGAGTCAACTTGTAAAAAGGAAATAACATAAATAATGTCCCTACGGAGTGATAGGACAGATAAAAGAGCGAAGAGCGCAGTAGTGGATAAAATTTGAACCAAACGGGATCCTGGAAACAGACTTGTCACACAACACGAAGTCATGTGATATCATACTATCATATATCAATTCATATTATATAAAATATCCATTTTAGCTCTGGCTGACAATGAAAAATAACCTAGGTACATTGTGTAATAATCTATGGATGAGTTCATATAACTTACGTACTTATTCATCATTATTTAATATCTAAAATCTAATAATTATAACTAAATTGAACAAAACTTTACAATATTTTTATTTTAGATTACAATGATTATGAGGAGCTGTCAGGTAGTATGATTTATATAAAATTATGAAGAGTATTAAATATACATAGAAGATGTCCCAAATTTATTTACTAATTGCAATATCAGTGCGAAAAATTAATATTTTTGAACATGGTTATTTAAAATTTTATTTTGGCAATGGGCTATAAAAATTATCGCTTTTATTTTATTAGTTATAAACATTTAATGATTTGTTGATCGCTATTGAAGGAACTGGATTAATTAATTGATGAAGTTTTAATTTTGCGGACATATTGCTATATGTAACTAGATCTGGGACATATTGTATTTATATACAACTCATATAAATAGTAAAAGAACAATATATAATATGTATTATAACTTTTTATTTGGATGCTCTTATATGCTAATCCATAATTTGGAAATAACATAAATTAAATAAGTATATATTACGTCAATTGATGTAAATTCATACACTAAGTTATATTTATATTATATGTATTTATATATAATTTATATTTTAATTTACATAAATCAGCCTAATAAATATAATAATTACTATTTAAGCATGTGTTTTATTTATTCTTTTCAGGAAATGAAGATTCCTTTAAATCATATGCTAATGGTCTGTATTGTTTTTGTATAAATACTTATATATTTAAAATATAAAAGAATATTCCTCCATTAAGTACATAATATTGTAACAAATAAAATATATAGTTTTTTTGACATTATACTATGAAATAACTTTGGCGTAAAGTCAATCAAAAATGTTTGATAAACAAGTAACTTTGCATTCTCATGTAATTTTAGAAGAATGTCCACAATTTGAATGGATATCAATTAAT
>CM023362.1:28069157-28086048 GCA_013282895.1 Eriosoma lanigerum | reverse complement strand
AGTATCCATTTTTATACTAAAATTATAATATGATATTTATATAAATAATTTTAATGTTTCCATATTTAATAATTGTTTATTATTTTCTGAGATATAAGCATATAAAATTAATATTATTTAACGTGCTTTTTACGTACCTTTACACATGTCATAGGTCATATATGTTATTAGATGTTCTTATCAATCTTCAAAATACTAACAACCCTCACAACGGCGCATTGCAATCACTACCCTCTACAAGAAAGACATGTAATGGTTTTTATTGAACTCGATCTAAAACTGATTGAAATAAACACACGCCAAGCTTTTTCCAATCGCGCGCAAAAACGCAGAATTTCGAACATTACACAGTCTAATCCAGGAGCGTCCGAATTCACTTACGCAAACGGAGCCAATGGATTGTGGCAGGAAAAATATCAATTCCAACCCAATTGAACGCATGCGCGAAAATTATTTTTAGAATGAATATTTATTACACATTTATCTAGTAGTAATGATTTTTTCAGTTTATTTTCTTAATAATAATAAGCATTTTATATATATAGTATTAATAGATTATGGACAATTAGAAGTGTTTATAGACAATATACGCAATACAGAACAACAAGATGACAACAATGAAACTTCTGTTTCAAAAGAACCTTTCTTGTATGAATGGATATTGTATCGAATGACTTCTAATATATTATCTAATGTTGGTAAAGTATTATAAAATCAGCTTTAAAATAATAAATGAAAAATTATTATAATTATTTTTAAAATATTACGCTACTTATAATTTAAGTATAATTTTGTATTTAACACAGTAAGTAAACGAAAAAGACAGTAACATGAAAGTCTCGGAAGTTAATTTTTAAAACATTAATTTGGACTACAGAATACTAAAATATGTGCATAAATAGAACATTAAATGATGAAATAAAAATGTATAAAAAAAAAAGAATGTGTAGGTTACATTACATTTTGGGTATATTAATAAAAATAATTTCCTCATTAGCTTCAGGGAAATGCAAAACTAAATTTATGCCTCATTTAAAATTGCTATAGGACCAATATATATTTATATATATATAAATAAGTCTAAACATATGTGATGATTATGCAGTGGCGGATTTAAGCGTCGTCATATGTGCCTGGGCCGTTCCATTAATCTTAAATTTACTTTAAAAACTACTATTCCCTATACCATTTTATAGATTTTATAGTATTTATAGACGTTATACTTTATAGATTTTTATTATTATTATGTATTTAATATTATTTTAAAAGTTTTTGGCCCTTCAACCCACCCAACCATAAAAAAAAACCTAAATCCTAGATCTGCAACTGAGATCATCGGGGTTTAGGTTAGGTTAGTTAGGTTAACTTTTTTTTAAAAGAATTATTTTTTACAAAATATATTTTTCCCTCCTTATATTTGTCAAGTTACGTTTATGATCAAACATATTCATATTTATATACATTCATCACTATTGTCTAACTTTATATATATACATATATTCCAAATATATTGTTAACTAAGTTTAAAATAATCAATTAAATATTTACTGCGAAACGGACACATTGTTATTTTAATATTATAGATCGTGAACCAGAGCAATATGCATTTGAATCAATTCGTTTGATTGATCACTACAATTACATGTCATGTATATATTATCAGCTCATATTGGTTTTAGAAACTATAGAATGTAAGTACCAACAATAATTTTCGTCACTATTTAAATATTACTTGACGGTGTGATACGGTTCGCGATAGGTTGATTTAAACATTTATTCCAAGGATCGGCATTGTAATTCTGTCATCAACCCTCAACTCGAAGTTGACGACATCAGTGGATGCCGCATGTCACCGACAGGTGGCGCCCACCAGCGATGACCGTCAGTACACTAGCGCGAAAAGTTCCGTGAAAAATAACACACCACCATCGATATTTTGTGCATAATCAAAATCCGTTGCACAACATATTATATAGTATCTAATTATTTCATTCATTTTTTTTCATTCTGAGCGAAGCGAGGAATTTATTGGTTGTACATATATAAAAGTGATTTTGTTTTTTTGGTGTAGGAAAAAAATTCTCCGGGTAGAAATAATTGTCCCTTTATCACACACAAGGGTATGCTTTTGATAGAAAATTGCATGTAGTTGAATATAATTGCATTTAAGTCTTAATTATAGGTTAGACGACTATTTCTCCGAGTACTTTTCAATATCAATCTTCTTTTTTTTAAAATTATAAAACCAAAAATTCGGAATACGTATATTTTGGTATTTTTATAATTAAAATATAAATATATATTAGGATGATCCTTTTTTTTGAACATTTTAAATTTTGATGCAGTATCTTGCCATTTTATTTATTACCCTAAGAATGTAATTTGTGTTTAATTTGGAGATGATTGTTCATCCCTTTCCCGTGCCTCTGAGGGCTTAAAATGTTGCAAAATAAGGTAGTTTTATGGTTTTTGAATTTAATTCGGAAACTAAAGCACTTGGCACAAATGTGAATATAACATTAATTTTAGATATTAATTCAGTTTTAAAAAAAACATCCTATTAAATATTCTTGTAAATCCATTAATTTCCATAAAAAATAAAAAAGTATAAAATATTTAATTTAATTTGGAAATTGACTTATTTATGGTTATTTAAATATATTTAAAGAACGGTTGATGATATAATAAAATTTATACTTTCAATGTTATACATAATTTAATTTCCTAAACAGCTTGGTAATACAATTATAATTAGATTAACCATTTTATTGTTTCATAAGATTTATATAATAATTATATATTTTTATTTTATATTAGAAAACCAGTCTCGCGATAGCAGTCGTTCGATATGCACGCGTTTTTGCGCTCCCAACTAATTAACTCGCTAATTAACTGTTTTACCTATAACACCATTAGCTATGTGATATGTACGATTACGATCAATATCAAATCTGTATGTTTTTTAACAGTTTCAAACCAGTTTTACAATAAGCTTTTAGTATAGTGAATAATTTGTAAGAATAATTTACTCTTCGGTTTTATAAATAAATTATTTTCATTAAATATTGTTATTACCCACCAAACATATCTGGCGTAATTTGTGTTGCTGCTATCTTGGCCTCCGCGGCCACGGGTCGTCAAGATAAGCCTAATTACTTGCGCATGCTATCGCCCGGTCTCGTTCTTGCTCATTCTTGACTAAATCTTCTTACTCTCGCTAACTTATTAGCTAGTTATCGAAATGAATAATAATAAAAACAATCAAGTCACTCCAATCAAACTCGGAAAAAATATCAACTTATTTGATCCAGGTTCGACTATTACAAAATCTACTTATAATAAAATAAATTTATCCACCTCTTATACTTCTGAACCTTATAATTCCCTTCAACCTCACCATCTACTCAAACATCTACTCAAAAAAGTAATTTTCATTTCGAGAAATCGCTATGAAGTTCTCATTCAAGACGAAAATCAAGCTGAAAATTCCTCCACTCTCCTTGCAGAGCAAATTGACATTGATAATAATGTTAATGTCCAAAACAAACCACCTCCTCTAATTTTCGTAAAAGGAGTTGCTGATTTCCCAGAGCTGTGCGCTAGATTAATTGAATTAATTGGTGTTGACAATTTTTTTTGTAAATCGTCTGCTTACAAATTAAAAATACACACTTCAAACCCGGAATCATACAGAGCTCTAATTTATTTCCTTAAAGACGAGAATGCGGAATACCACACTTATCAGCTCAGAGAGGATAAACCATTTAGAATAGTTATACGTAACTTACACTCTTCCACGCCAATTAATATTATCAAAGAAGAATTGGAAGTCAGACTCTTTGAAGTTAGACAAGTAACTAACGTACTTCACAAAGTTAACAAAAATCCTCTTCCGCTTTTCTTTGTTGACTTGGAACTCACGCCCAAATCTAAAGAAATCTTTGAATTATCATCTCTACTTCACACAAAAATAAAAATTGAAGAACCTTACAAATCCAAAGTGATCAGTCAATGTTTAAATTACCAAGAATGCGGTCATACAAGGGCGTATTGTGGCTATCATCCTCGCTGCGTACGCTGCGAAGATGGACATCAAGCATCGGACTGTCCCAATCCACGAAACTCCCCACCAAAATGTGCACTCTGTTCTGAAAACAATCCTGCGAATTACAAAGGCTGTTCAATCTACAGAGATCTACAACGTCGGAAAAAACCAACTTCAAAAAGTAATATTGTAGCGGATAATACTAGATATAAGTCTTCAAATGTACAAAGTAGCCACCCACAAAATGACTCTTTCTCCAACATACACCTATCCTCTGACCAACCAAAAACCTATGCTCATGCTACATCAAACCAATCCAATACTCATCCGCACCCCTTAACTCCTCTATCTACTGAAGCTGATATAAATAAAACCTTGTCTAGCTTCTTAGAAAAATTTGAATCTCTCATAAACCCGCTCTTATCACTATTTACCAAAGTAATTTCCAATCTTCTAGATAAAAAAAAAAAATTAACTTTTATAATAAAAATTCCAACTCTGTCACCAACAGCTCTCTTTTAATCTTACAATTGAATGCGAATGGGTTAAAAAATCATGATCATGAACCAGAATTACTTTTAAATAATAAACGTATTGATATTGTACTAATCACAGAGACCCACTTCACCAAATATACTAAAATCTTCATTTCTGGTTATAAATTAGTCCATACTAACCATCCTGACAACACGGCGCATGGAGGTGTAGCTATTTATATTAAGTCAATCATTTCTTTCCAACTCCTTCCTAGTTTTTCTTATGACTTCATAGAATCTTGTGCAATTAACATAAAGTTAAATAATAACCATTTTACCATAGCTGCTGTATACGCTCCTCCAAAACATAATATAACTTTTTCTAAGTTCTCAGAGTAATTTATTACAATCAAAAACAATTTCATTATTGGCAGCGATTATAACGCAAAGCACCAGGCATGGGGTTGTCGTACAAATAACCCCCGTGGTGTTACTCTGCACAATTTTATAAATATAAAAAAACTGAAAATAATTGCCCCTCCTGGGCCTACATACTGGCTCTCTTCCCCAAAAAAAACCCAGATATACTGGACATCTTTGTAACAAGAATACCCAATCATATACTCTGCCAGGCTTCAAATCTTCTTGACTTAAATTCTGATCACTCAGCAGTTCTATTTACTTTTAATGCTTCTCCTTCGTTGCACCAAGCGCCTCCTTATCTTTTCAACCGATTCACTGATATTTACAAATTCAAGAATCTATTAACGAAAATATTAAACTTAATATCAAACTAAAAACGCCTGATGATATTGATTCCGCAGTGAATAAATTAACGAAAATTATTCAAACTGCTGCCTGGTCTGCCATAAACACAAACATACCCCCACTTAAACACAATCCTATCCCAGAACAGTTAAGAGTCATCATAGTTGAAAAACGCAGAGCCCGTGCTCTTTACCGACGTACTCGTTTCCCTTCTCATAAACAAAATTAAAACCGTTTAGCAAACTCACTGAAAAAACTTATCGCTAAACACAAGGATACAGTTCTCACTCACAATTTAAACAATCTTACTCCAAATGATGGCAGTTTTTGGAAAGCTACTAAGAAAGTCTTACACTATAAAGCTTCTAATCTACCATTAAAAAAATCCGACGGGAGTCTAACCACCTCTAATTTAGAAAAAGCTTAGTTATTCAAACTACACCTCTCTGAGACATTTCAACCACACTTAGATATTGTAGATTTAGAAAATACTAATGTGAATTCTGCTCTTAATGCTCCTCTTCAACTCTCGCCATTAATTAAATCTTTCTCACCTAATGATGTTAAATATCTCATACATAAATACCCACGCAATAAGTCCCCTGGTTTTGACCTCATTACCTCTGATGTTACTAAAAATCAACCAAATAGGGCCATTGTTCATCTAACTCATATTTACAATTCAATACTCAGACTTTCATACTTTCCACTGTTTTGGAAATATTCAAATATAATCATGATCCAAAAGCCAAATAAACCTCCTGATTCTACCTCTTCCTACAGACCAATAAGTCTCCTTCCTTTCTTTGCAAAAATCCTAGATGACTACTGTTCAAACATATAGCTCCAATTATCACTGAAAAACAAATCCTCCCCGATTTTCAATTTGGTTTTCGTACTTCACATTTTACTATACACCATGTTCATCGATTGGTAGATGCAATTTCCTACTCTCTTGAAAAAAAGTTATATTGCACATGTGCTTTCTTAGATATCTCTCAGGCTTTTGACCGCGTTTGGCATTAAGCTCTGTTATATAAATTGAAAGCCCTCCTATCTACTTCCTACTTCCTACTTTTCAAATCATATATCTCTGATCGCTAGTTTAAAATTTGCTATGGAACTGCCACGTCTGAAATAGCAAGTATAAATGCTGGAGTTCCTCAAGATGGCATTTTATCTCTATTACTCTATAATATCTTTGTATCTGATCAACGCACGTCTCCAAACACCTCAGTTGCGGACTACGCGGATAATAAAGTGATCACAATGACCAATCTTTGGCCTCCGCATATTTGCGAACCCATCTAGGCATGATGGAAAGATGGTATACCAAATGGAAATTTAAAGTAAATCTAAATAAATCAGTACACACCACTTTTACACTAAGACAAGCACCTTGCCCAAGGGAACTACTTTATGGCATCCCTATTCCATCATCACCTTCAGTAAAATACCTTGGTTTAACCCTCGATCAACGCTTAACCTGGGCTCTACACATACGTGAAAAAAGACTATCGCTAAACAATCGGCTACGTATGCTTAAGAATTTAATTGGTAACAAAGCCACCCCTATTAATATCAAACTTCTCTTGTATAAAACCTTACTAAAGCCCATTTGGACATACGGATTGCAGCTATTGGGAAATGCTAAAAAGTCAAACCTGAATAAGATTCAACTTTCCAAAATATGACCTTAAGGAAAGTATTTAATGCACCTCCATACATATCAAACCATACCCTACATTTAGATTGCAACTTAAATACTATTCATGAAGAAGCTAAACGTTTTTATACAAAATTCCACAATCGCCTATTCTCTCATTCAAATCAACTCATTAAAAACTTTTCATCCCTGACAATCCCAGGTAGCCCTCCAAGGCGACTTGAACGGAAATGGTGCAGAGATTTATTATTTTAAATAACAATAATAAGATATAACCAAATATCTAATATAAATACTAACTAAATCGCATATGATTAAACCAAGACGAAAGTGTCATCAGTGGGTGGCTTCTTTCCTCAAATTTATGTATATCACCCTATTGTTTGTTCCCCTTATCGCACATATACTTATTATGTTTAAGATATAGATTGTATATTTTCTTCTATAAAAAAAAAAAAAAATATTAGAAAACCTATTTCTCAAGTTTATTTATTAAATATGGTATTTTTGTAGAACTTAAAAAATCGATACAAAATAATATTTTATGTTCAATAATTATGCTGTAAAATTAATAATTAAAAATATTCAAAAAATAATTGTACTGATATTTCATTTTGTATAAAAGATAATTTGCTTTGAAATATTAAAACACAATTATAATGATTTATCTGCAAAATAATAACCTGTAATAGTGGTCGTTTGAATGGATCGTGTGTGCTTTTGGAACAAATGCTAAATCGACCAATTTTATTTGTCGGCACCATATGAAATTGTAATTATAATTATATGTATGAAATATTTTTTTATTATAAATTGACAATAATGTGAGATGTTAAGATATCCATATATAAAAGATTTAACAATACCCAGTAAGACTTCGATTCAACATTATTTTGTACATTCAAAAGCAATAAAGAACTTCAAAATACTTTGCAGAATGAAGCCGTTAAAATAATTTTTTTTTGTAAGAATACACTTAAGACTGATCTACCTAAAGACGATTACAAGGAATTTTTAAAGTTGGTTATTATATATTTGGGAGGAGTGCCACCTAAAGGTTTACTATTTTACAAACCAGGAGCTTATCACGTATCGACTCATGGATGTGCAAAGCAATTTATAGTTAAAAGATTTTTATGTTTCAAAATCAATTTTCCTAGACAAAAACCGAGGTAAATGGTTTAAAAATAACGTCCTGCTTTATTATCAAAAGGTTTATAGAATTTTGGTGTAGTTGTCCTAATATTATTATTATATTAATATAATATATTAATTGTAAATAATGTAGGAGAACGTAGAGTTAAACTAATGGAAGAGTTCAATACTAAATTTGCCAAAAACGAAGATCAGAAACAATATTTACTATGTTACATTTGGAAATATAATAGGTATACCTAATTAAAAAAATATATTCATTAAGTAAGAATTGTATTTATTTATCTATTTTTTATAGGTTGTTCAAGACTATCGTAAAAAATACCCAAGTTATAAGAAAGATGTATTAGCTAAAGATTACATATTCATACAAGATTAAAATATAATTTTGATTAATTGTATTAAATAGTTTTTTATTTTTGTAAATTATATTATATATGACTTTAATAAAATAAATTTTATTATATCATCAATCGTTCGTCAAATTTATTTAAATAACCATAAATAAGTCAATTTCCAAATTAAATGAAATATTTTATACTTTTTTTATTTTTCATGGAAGCTTACGAATTTACAAGAAAGTTTAATAGGATGTTTTTTTAAAACTGAATTAATATCTAAAATTAATGTTATATTAACATATGTGCCAAATGCTATAGTTTCTAAATTAAACTCGGCAAATTATGAAACCACACTATTTTGCGAAATTTCAACCCCTCGGTGGCAGGGGAAAGGAGTGTACAACCATCATCAAATTTAACACATCTATTTTCTTGTGGTAACAAATAAAATTGCAAGAAATATTTAAAAAACCTATATAAATAAGGATAATAAGGATAAATTTAAAATAATGAAATATAACAAGATATATTTTTTTGCAGATTGTACTAATTCCAGACGAAGAATCAATCGTCTAATGCTAGTTTACAATGAATTCCTAAATATACGTAAAGTTGCTATTTCAATGAATAATTATTTGGGGACCTTTAGCAGTAATTGACATCATAATAAAAAATTTAATTTGAAAATAAATTAAACATAAATGATATTATCTATTATCTATTTATTTGATAATTATACTGTTAATATGAAAATAAGGATTTACGTGCAGGGTCTATCATAGGTAGAAAATTTCGTATAGTTTAATAGTTGGTAATCGATTCAGTTCATTCTTTCGCATTTCTCAAGTTTCATTGGACATTAAAACAAAATTACAACATTTTTCAGATATTTGACGAACTTGATGTTAAATATTTCATATAAATTAAATTGAGATCATAGGGTCTTGAAAAATATATTGAGTGTTAACATCGGCATTTTATATATAAAAAATAATTTTGGAACCGTTACATTAATTTAATCCCTAAATTTAAAACTTTTTTTAAAATTTAATTTTCTTCTCAATTACATTCAATATAATTTGTAATTTTAGATGCTAGTTTTTGAAATTGTAATGGTAACATCATAGATCTTTGTAAATCTCTAAATTAAAGAAGGGTTAGGTTAAGTTAAGCTCCAGATGACCATTACTGTCTGGTAAGTCATAAAGCGTCTTATTCATCCCCACCATGACAACCACGTTCAAAAAAAATATATATTTATTATTTATTCAAAATTTCACATTTTCTTCTTCTTTAAGTGTAATTTTCGTAACTAACGTTGGAAATCATGTTTGTAATTATTATTACTAAATAATATTTTTAGTGTGTAGCTCTTAAGACTAATTGTTCTATATTATATTTCTTTACGTTTTGCTTTTTGGTTATTGCTACAAATGTGGATTTGGTATGCTTCAGTGTCGTATATAGTATTGAATAGTTCAGTTACGCTTGTAATGCAAGTAACATTTATCAAGGTCTGTAGTAAATCTGTTAGTTACTTATTTGGGCCTTTTGCTTTCCTCTTTATTGACTTATTTTTAGCATTCTGTTCTATAGTTATCATTATTGATGACCCACTAGCTTCAAACGTTATTCCGTGGTCTTCTGGTCATACATCATGGAAAGATTTTTCTAAATATTATTTCTATCTATCAATTTATTTTTAAGATTTATTATTAAGTTTCTATCCGTATCGGTTAAGAAGCTTTCTAAATATTTGAATACTATTCTGGTTTTAATTTTTAATGTGAATTTAAACTATCATCAACCCTTCTACAGTTTTCAATATCCTTTCATTCATTTGTGAAGTGTTATTTTGCAATTCTTATTTTTTTATTTGTCTGTAGATTTATTTATATTGATGGTCATTTACATTTTTCTAGCTTCTTCTATAACTTAAAGTTAAGAATCTTGTCACAATTTCACAATAACATCTGTTAATTTCTTTAATATGTTTAATTTTCTACATGCCCGAAACTTTATTATGTAGTACTGAATATAGTTACAATTAAATCATAAAACCTATTATCTAACAACAAAATAATAAAATATACATAAATATGTTTACACTTTAATTTATTTATATTTTTCAGTCTTTCATCCTATGCCAGTAGAACGCTATTTAAAGAAAATGAAATTTGTTCACTTAAGATTCATAGAATTATTTCAAAAGATTATAAGTAACTAAATGTATCTAATAGTTAAATAATAATTCTAACCTAACCAAATATTCAAAATAATCAAAATAAAGATAATATTATTAATATAAAGCAAAGCTTTTTTAGTGTTTTCCAGTGAGCAGGTAATAATTCAGTTGTAGAAGTTTTGAAAGGAGCAAGAATGACATAGTTTTTAGCCAAGAAAATTGGATGTGATTGAGAATGATGAATTCTAATCATATAAAATTTTAAATTTATTTTAAAAACTAATCGTGTTTTATATGTTTAAGGTTTAGATACAAGTCATGAATACTATAATGAATACAATGGTATATTAAAATATATGTATTTTTGGTTCCTAAAAGTTAAATAATAATAAGAGGATCAATTCTTCATGTAAAAGAAACTATATCTTATTATTTAAACTTCTAAAAATACAAATTAAGACAAAGAACATTGGAAGGTTGATTCT
The DNA here is from genome assembly GCA_013282895.1 of Eriosoma lanigerum. Lineage (NCBI taxonomy): Eukaryota > Metazoa > Arthropoda > Insecta > Hemiptera > Aphididae > Eriosoma > Eriosoma lanigerum. The sequence goes on along the minus strand of CM023362.1, from coordinate 28,074,927 downwards.
GGATGTTCCTCTTTCGTCCCATCGGTCCTTTGAGATATTAGTGGTTTGCTATGATTAAGATTTGAACGTAATTATATTGCATTAGAAAATATGATTCTGAGCAAAACTCAATATAGTATACTAATAGGTCTTTATCCAAAAAAAAATGTTACCGCTGTTACATATATAACATTATTTACCATAAAATAATTAATGTTTCATGTAATTCGTAATAATGTGACAATATTTTATAGCTTCTCTATTTTTAAAAAAACGCCGTTGTCCATTTTACATACCTACACTATATTAATGCTAGAAATGTCAGATATATCAATGATTTGTATATAAATTGTTTTATCTTATGGTCAAGGTTAAACTTCACAACACAGTGATTTGATTTTAACTTAACTTAATTTTATTGTACAATGTAATCGCAGCGACGGTTGCGGGTTTTTCTATAATTACAAATTGACAACCGCACTAATATTAACGTATAACATATGTACAATACTAAACCGGTATACAACATCTTCCCTTTTCAAGTTAAAAAATAAACATAAATTAATACAATGTTAATACATAGTACATTAATACATTATATAAAAAGAAAACGTAATTTTACAAATAATTTAATAATTCAAAAAGAAGATTACATATTTAAATATATTATATTTTACAAATTAAGTTTAATGGGGGTTTTAATACTACGTTTCCGTATCCATTTATTGGAATTACAATTATTACTATGAGTATATTCACTATCACCGTTAACATTTTGCTCTTTTCCCGCTGGCCGCAAATGAACAATATTACGACGCTTATTATGACCCGTATTATCACTAAAAATATACGATCTAGGAGTCTCGTATTTATTAATTATTTTACCTGGCTTCCACGTTTTAGTATTTAAATCTCTAAACATAATATTTTGACCAGCTTGAAAATCAGTGTATTTTTTCTTTTTAGCAGTTTTGTCATAGTACGCTTTTACTTTAATATTTTTATTTTCTCGAAATAATTTAAAGTCATTTATTAACGCTGGTTTCAATGTAGTATTAAACACAGGGATTTTTGTTCTTAGTGAACGACTCATTAGTAGTTGTGCGGGGGAAAACTTTGAACCAATTACTATACTACTTCTATACTCTAATAACATAACTTCTATATCAACATTGCTCTCTTGTGCCCTTCGTAACATTGATTTAGCAATTCCAACACCTTTCTCAGCAAGGCCGTTTGATTTTGGATATCTCGGACTTGATGTGATTATATTAAAATCCCAATTATTACTGAAATCTAAAAACTCTTTAGAATTGAATGGCATATTATCAGCAATTAATTGTTCGGGTATGCCATGAGTAGAAAATATTAATTTTAGAATTTTAATTATTTGAGATGTTGTTTTCGAACTTAACATGCATAACTCTATCCACCCTGAATAATAATCCATCAACACTAAGTAAGCTTGTTTTCCAAAATCTAAAATATCACATGCAACTGTTTTAAAAGGTAAATCTGGAATTTCCTGACATATCATCGGATCTTTTACATTCTCTTTTTTAAACTTTTCACATACTTTACAATTACTAATATAATCCTCAATATCTCGATCTATTCCCCTCCAATAGAATAGTGATCGGGCTCTAGCTTTGGTCTTACAAATACCTAAATGCGCTTCATGTAATTTAAACAAAATCTTTTTTTGTAGTGATATGGGAACAAAAACTCTTTCGTTTAAAAACAATAGATTATTATCAAATGATATTTGTAAACGCATATTATAAAATGGTTTCAAATTAATCGGAATTTTATTTTGTTTCATTGGCCAGCCTTCCTTAACCATAAAAATTAGCTGTTTTAACAAGTCGTCATTTTATGTTTCACGATCAAATTCATTATGAATATTATCCGATATATTTATAGAATGAACAACATCTGATACATCTATATCTACTTCATTATCGGCTGATTTATTACACGCTCTACTTAATGCATCTGCAATAAACATTTTCATGCCGAGTATATGTATTAAATTAATGTCATATCGGGCCAATTTAACTCTGATACATTGCAGTCTTTTTGATGATATATCATTTATCTTCTTATTCATTAAAGAGATAAGAGGTAAATGATCAGTTTGTATAGTTACCCGTCTGCCATAAATATAATGGTGGAATATTTTACAGAAAAATAGTATCGATAAAAATTCTTTATCTATATGGCCGTAATTAATCTCAGTATCAGTTAAACTTTTTAATTTAAAACAAACTGGTTTGCCCTCTTGTAATAATACACAACCGATAGCAAATTTGCTACTATCTGTTTGAATAACTACTTCTTTTGTATTGTCATAATTCCTAAGTACGGATGGACTAGAGATGGACATTGTATAATGTAATCGCAGCGACGGTTGCGGGTTTTTCTATAATTACAAATTGACAACCGCACTAATATTAACGTATAACATATTTACAATACTAAACCGGTATACAACATAAATAAAATAGAATTAAATGATAAATAAAAAAAAGGTTTAGAAACAGTTAATCAATTTGTAATTGGTACTCGGGCATTTGTCTTTAATAAATGTTTTATTTATATAAAAAAAAATTGCATAATTTTATAAACGAGTATTATAATAAACTTTTTATAATTTTCAGACTTGTTTAAAGAATTTAATAAAGTTCAAGGTATTGCATATGAAGCTTTAGTCTCCTATATAGAAAAAGAACGTTTTTTATTACATCATTGATTTTATAATTTTCTCATAAATAACTTTTAGATGCACAAGGTTAGGTTAGGTTAGGTATCTATCCTAACCTAACCAACAGATTTATTTTTAAGCATACTTTAATATATAGTTTTATGAAACTTGTTAAATAATAGCGCTCTTCAATAATATACTCAATCTATCTCGATCATGGTCTTCTTATAATAGAACTTAACTTCATGATGTCGGCAAACCTCTTTATTATGGTTTCGCTCTTATCACACCGGTAGATTTTTTTCAGAAACAACACAGTACGCTTTAGATCTGATTCTAGTTTACGTACTCAGCATTTTGCCTTAGTCCGTTCCCTATTTTAAATATCCCTTCGCCGGGATCTCATCGTGTTGTTTTCGACCTTAAGTTTTTTAATTCCCTCCTTGATAGACCATTCAATACGTCTAGATTAGTTACCGCCCGGATTATTAGATGGAATAGAGTATACTATATATAGTATATTTAGTATTACTATTATAATATATTAATAGTTTGACTAATAATTACGTAAGTATATGTATACAACTGTCAAATGTGTTAGCAATAATAATATTGAATAATATTTTATTTCAGAAGAAAAAATTTTAAATATAACAATATAAGGTATATAATATTTATATATTTTTTAGTTATTTATATAACTACCCAAAACAAAATAAAAAAGTAAATAATATTAATAAGTGTTTTATAATACAAAATGTTTTAAACAATTATTCATATAAACAAGGATACACTAAGACAATTATTTATTTTAACGGTATAATGGTGTGTTTTATTCATCTATATGGGTGCAGACAACTTGTATTATGGAAATAATATATATAAGGTGCCTAGGATGGTAGGACAGATAATAGAGCGGAGAGTGCCGAAGTGGACAACGTTTGAAACAATTACGAAATCCTGGAAATAGATTATTGTCACGTATAACTAAATATATAGGTATGTCGGCAACTTTGTGGTACGCATGTGTCATGGCGGCTACTAGCAGTGAATTCATTATCAATTACTATCATTAACAAATAACACTAATAATTGGTCCCACGTAAATATTGAATGAAATATTTCACATGATTTAAACGGTTAATAATAATCTACTCTATGGATCACTGCCAGCTAAGATTCTCTTTTATGAAATATCATGGAATAAAAATAAATGCGCAAATTATAAAATCAATTATGAAGGTGCTGTCATACATATATATTTAGCCATGTTGTCACGCAACGCAAGGTCATGTGATTCATATTTTATTAAATACCCGTGTGACGCTGGCTGACAATTAAAAATAATCTAGGCACATTGTGTAATAATGCATGGAAGAGTTCATATAACTTATTTATTACTTATTAATTATTATTTAATATGTACAACGAAATTGAACAAAACATTACAACATATTTGTTTTAGATTACAATAAATTTAATGGGCTGATAGATAGTATGATTTATATAAAATTATAAAGAGTAATATATTTACATAGAGGATGTCCCAAATTAATTTATCATTTGCAATATCTCAGCGAAAAAATAATATTTTTGAATGTAGTTATTTAAAATTATTATTTCGGCAATGGGCTACAATATTATCGCTCTTATTTTATTAAATTTAATCGTTATTAATTTTTTGATCACTATTGGAAGATGTGGATCGATAGTAAGGGTATAAAATAAAGTTAAGTGATGATGTGATAGGTTAAGATTATGCCGTTAAGATTAAAAGGTAGGTATTATAAGGCAGTAGTGAGGGCAGCATTGTTGTATGAATGCAGAGTCTAAAGAAATGAATAAAAAAAGGGAAAATAGTATAAGTGTAGTAGTATTGAGAATGATTAGATGATTTATCGATAGGATAAAATAAGAAATGAATATATATATATATATATAAGGGGAAGTGAGGAAATTGCATTAATTGTAAAATAAATGGGAGAGAATTAGCTGAGCGAGGTACGTTATAAAGAGAGTTGATTCAGGGACAGTGAGATTTGTTATAGAAATGAATGTGGATTTCGGAGAGTATACGAAGACGACTGAAGATGTGGACAGATTGAATTTAGAGTCAAATGAATATAGTTGGTGTGATTGGACGAAATTTAGGTAATATATATATATCAATGGATGTGTGGGTGTAGGTTCTATTATTTACGAGGCACACATGGGTGTTCGTGCACATGCGGCAGTTTTTACTATATGAGGAATGGTTGTTTTAATATATATCAAATTTAACGACACAAGGTAAAATACGATAAAATATGATAAACGGAAATATTTTGCTTATGTGTCACGCAATAAAAAAAAAAAAAACAAAAAAAATTTTTATTCCTTGACTGAGTATGTGTAGGCGAGATATTTTCGGACAATCATTCATCAATAACTCTTTTATTTTCAAAAAAAAGTAATTACAAATGAAAAATAAGGGTGAAGAAAGAAAGAATTTCGACAAGGCAAGTTTTGACAGGCGAGTTGTTGTTTTGTTGTTAGCGCAGTCGCGAACCTAACCGGTTAGGGCTAGATGCCTCCCTATTATCCCGACTAATTGTTGAGTTAGAGATATCAGTGGACGCTGTTGTGCCACCTGGATGGTGGTTCACTAAGAACAAATAATGCTTGCACATATGCGATTGAAATTTTTCAGTCCGCATTAGGATGGTCAATAACCAAATTTAGTTTGGAAGATAGAAAATAGGAAATATCTAGAAAAAATTTTTAATTTTGAATATATTAATTTTTTTTATTTAATTTTAAAATTATGGCATGTTGATTTAGATTCGATAATAAAACTTGTATCTAAATTAATTTGTACTGAATAATTGTGAATTTGTCCTTGTTTGTTTTATAACAAAAACGTACGTTGCATAATTATTTAATAAAATATTTATTGAGATAAATAATATTACTTTTCAGTTTTACACTATAAAATATATGAATATAGTATTCATCAGAATAATATAAAAAGTGTATTTTTAAACTTTTTTTTTGTGACAAAAAAGCAAAGATATTAATAGTCTGTATGTTAAATAATTAAAAAAAAAA
>CM023362.1:28033470-28049157 GCA_013282895.1 Eriosoma lanigerum | reverse complement strand
TGAATATAATTGCATTTAAGTCTTAATTATAGGTTAGACGACTATTTTTCCGAGTACCTTTCAATATCAATCTTCTTTTTTTAAAAGTATAAAACTAAAAATTCGGAATATGTATATTTTGGTATTTTTATAATTAAAATATTAATATACATTAGGATGAACTTTTTTTTTGAACATTTGAAATTTTGATGCAGTACCTTGCCATTTTTTTTTATTACCATAAGAATGTAATTTGTGTTTAATTTGGAGATGATTGTTCACCCCTTTCCCGTGCCTCTGAAGGCTTGAAATGTTGCAAAATAAGGTAGTTTTATGGTTTTTGAATTTAATTCGGAAACTAAAGCACTTGGCACAAATGTGAATATAACATTAATTTTAGATATTAATTCAGTTTTAAAAAAACATCCTATTAAATATTCTTGTAAATCCATTAATTTCCATAAAAATAAAAAAGTATAAAATATTTAATTTAATTTGGAAATTGACTTATTTATGGTTATTTAAATATATTTGAAAAACGGTTGATGATATAATAAAATTTATTCTTTTAATGTTACACATAATTTAATTTCCTAAACAGCTTATTAATACAATTATAATTAGATTAACCATTTTATTGTTTCATAAGATTTAAGTAATAATTATATATTTATATTTTATATTAGAAAATCTATTTCTCATGTTTATTTCATTAAATATGGTATTTTTAAATTGTAGAATTAAAAAAATCGATACAAAATAATATTTTATGTTTAATACTTTTGCTGTAAAGTTAATAATTAATTTATCCACAGCGAACACGCACTTGGCCGGGTTGATGTCTATACTGAATTCCTCGAACCGACCGAGGACCGCGCGAATATGCTCGAAGTGCGGTTCTGTATAAGTGGATGCGATAAGGACGTCGTCGACGTAGGCAAAGACGAAATCGAGACCTGTTAAAATTGAGGTGACCAACCTTTGAAAAGTTTGTGTGGCGTTGCAGAGGCCGAAACACATCACTGGAAACTCCAATAAGCCGAACGTCGTAGTTACGGTTGTCTTGTGTACATCGTCGGTGGCTATAGGAATATGGTGATAAGCGCGGACCAGGTTTCGTGAATATTGTTTTCCCGTAAGATTCACCGTAAAATCATAAAAGTATGGCAATGGGTACCGATCGGGTACCGTGACATGGTTGAGTCGTCGGTAATCCCCACAGGGACGATACGACCCGTTTTTCTTGGGTCCAGGAGAAGTGGGCTTGCCCAGGAGCTGGAAGACGGGCGACAAATCCCTTGTTTAAGCATGATGTCGAAATCCTGGTGTGCTATATTGAATCGATCCGGTGGCAACCGTCGGGGACGGGCGTAAAGTGGTGATCCGGTTGTCTGTAGCACGTGCTCGACTCCGTATCGGAACGTCTCAGGAACGGGTGACTCTCGGGTCACGGACGGAAAATCCTGAAGCAAAATGTCCCAGACGTGGGTACCGGCGACTGCGCATAGCGGGGCGTTTGTTGAAACCACGGAAGTCACTGCACAAGTGACTGAGCGTTTGTCGGTCGCATCGACAAGGCGATGACAGCGAACGTCGACTAGGAGGCCGAAGTAATGCAAAAAATCGGCTCCGATGATAGCGTGCGAGACGTCGGCCATCTCGTAGTGAATGTGCGTACGAGACCGAGACCGAGCGTTTTCGGGCTGAAAGTTTTAATGCGTGTTCCATTGGCAGCTGTAAGGTAAACGTCGGATGCATGACAAACTAAATAGGTATAGCAGCAACATTTTGATTTGGACCATATTCTGCGCAAACATGGCGTCAGGCATGCTCCACTTCTCATTGGCTATAAAATATTATCTTTTATCACTTAAATTATGAATTCGTACTATCATAATCATACTATCATGATAAACTAAGTGCGTTTATTCATGACAAAATAGATTTAGTTTGTCATGATTAAACGGATACAATAAAATTGATAACAGGTGCAAGCCGGCAGCCATTTTGTGCGTATCAAAATATTGCTGACATACTTATCTATTTTGTCATGGTCGGATGGTTGATGTGAGCTGTAGTTCGGTGGGATAACCGGGATTTCAGCCCCCGTGTCAATGAGGAACAACTTGCCGGAACGGAGGTCGTTTATGAACACACGCGTAGAGTTATTCACGGCATACAGGGTGGGTGACCTTCTGTGACGTTCAGTTTTCCGCAGGCGCTGTGGCGCTGCTGTCTTTCGCGTTACACTTGAAGTCGCATGGTGCACGGCAATTACGTGCCTCAGCGCCGTACAAAATCATGGTAATAACACAACGTTGTTGATGGCTGGCCTCCCGACCTTATCGATTGTCGTTGTTGCTGTAGCGGAGCGTTCACGATTTTTGACAAGGACTGTACCCGCTGTGACAGCGCGGCCCCATGTCTACTAACTCGGTAAAATGACCCCTAGAGAACGCGTCGACACTCTGTGGACTTGATGCGTCCATCACCTAGTCTGCGCGCGAAGCCAACGCATCTAGCGGAACGTCTAGGCTGGCAAGGATGGCTGTGACACTGCGCGGCAACTTCTGGAGCCAGAATTCCTTTAAGGCAACCTCGCCCATGCTAGGCGGCATGTCGCGGAGCAACTGTGACGGCCGGCGTTCCCCCAAGCCCCCGGGTTTGACGATTTCGCGGAAGCGCACTGCCTTTGAAAGCTCATACGTATCGATTAGGCGCGCGCGTATCTTGTCGTACGACCCAGTAGGGCTGAGGAGGTCGCCGAAGGTCCGTACCGCTTCCTCGTCCAAAGCTCCTACCACGAAATTCACTTTCGACGCGTTGGCGATAATACGTTGGTTCGCGAATATAGATTCGGCGTGATTGAACCAAAACCCGGGCGACTGTTTCCAAAACACGATAGGCTACCGCATTGATGCCTGCAGAATAGATGACATCTACTGGTGTTATTTCCCCTGTGTCGGGTGCTCGCCGATCGTTGTCCATGTCGATTACGAGTTTCGACAATGAACACGTAACTGACGGACGGTTGTACGTGTTTCGGTGCGAATGCTTAACTTCTCGCGCACTGGACCCTTCGATGAACGATCAAAATGATCTTCCGGTGCGTGCTCGATAAACTAGAGGTCAACAATGTGGAGGTGCGCGTGTTCTCTGATGATACACGAGGACCGCCAACTATAAAAGGTTCGTCACGAGAAAAATACGATGAAAACGGTTTATCTGTTTGTGGCGTATATCGTATATAAATTTCGAATATTCGAGGTCGTTGAACTGCGTGAAAAACGAAAATTGATGGTCAAAACGGCGATCGGGAAGAGAGCGGCGATCGAACAGCTGATCAAACTATAGAAATCAACCGTCTACAATGCTGTCGACGCCGGGGGGAAATATGTGGTGTTGGTTCACCACATAACCATAAATAATTCAATTTCCAAATTAAATAAAATATTTTATACTTAACTAATATTTTTATTTTCCTTGGAAACTAATAGATTTATAAGAAATTTTGATATGATGTTTTTTTAAAACTGAATTTATATCTAAAATTAATGTTACATTAACTTATGTGCCAATTGCTTTATTTTCTGAATTAAACTTGAAGAACTATAAAACTGCCCTATTTTGCAATATTTAAACCCCTCGGAGGCATGGAAAAGGGGTGTACAATCAGCACAAAATTTAACACAAATTACTTTCTTATGATAATAAATAAAATGGCAAGGTACTTGCTGAAAATATTTCGAAAAAAAATTTCATTCAAATGAGGACCATCCTAATATATATATATATAAATAGAAAGACAGAAAGTTAGTCAAGAACAACTGTATTAGGAAAACCTGCGTTTATCTAAATTTGAATGAAATTAAGAGTAATTTTATTTGTTTATAAATACCAAATCATTAAGTTATTGTTCACTATATTATTGCTTTTAATCTAAAATTAAACAAAGATTAATATGTGAGAAACGATATATAATATTTTGTTTGTACATGAAAATATGTTATAATTTTAAAATAATGAAATATAACTAGATATATTTTTTTTGCAGATTGTACTAATTCCAGACAAAGAATCAATAATCTAAATATTGTTTACCAAGAATTCCTAAGTATATATAATGTTGCTAATTTGATGAAACCTCATTTGATGGCGTTCAGAGGTAATAGACATCATAATAAATAATTTAATTTGAAAATAAATTAAACATAAGATATTATCTTTAATCTATTTATTTGATAATAAAAAAAAAATATTGATACTGTTAATATTGAAAATATGGATTTACGTAGGGGTATGCTTTCGATAGAAAAAAGCAAATTTCTCAAGTTTTTTTTTGGCATAAAAAAACTACAAAATTAGTACCTGAGAAATTTGAAGTCTTCCACGACACCGTTTGCTATGCCTTGTTAACTATTTTACTCTAGATTATTAATTTTAGTAAGCTTTATTTTTCTGGATGTCACGTTACAAGTCCTAGATACTGACTGAATTCTTTGTGATTGTTTACACAACTTCAAAAGTTCTTTATTCATTCTCTCTAGAACATTATATTCGTTATGTGATCCTCCCGACTAAATTTTAATACTCTGCGATTTATCTACATCTCAAATGTTTAAATTCGATTAATTGAAACTTTTAATTTTGTCCAAGCGTCTACTCTATATAAAAGTATAGTGAATACATAGCAACGAATTATTCAGATCTATGCTTAACTGATGGCTGCAGAATATATTTTTCATTTTCACCAAAAGTGCTACGGCCTTTTCTATACGGCATAGTTACGTAAGAATGATCCCATCCCAATTATCTATTAAATACTTTCTATGATAACTTAATTTTCATATTTTATAGTAATAATATAATAAAGAGGCATTGTAGAGTATGAGAATATTTGTCAGACTTTTATCCTCTATCAATTACCATATATTTGGTTTTTCGGGCATTTAAATTTAGGCTTAAGTTTTAACTTGAGTAGTGACCTACTTTATTTAGTATATTTTGTAGATCTTCAATGCTGCCGTCTATCAGTATAGTATCATCTGCATATTTCAGGTTGTTAATAACCTTTTCATATATAACGATATTTTTCTCCATATCTTTCAAGGCTTCTGACATAATTCCTTCTGAATATAGATTTAAACGTATTGGCGAAATGATACATCCTTGTTGAACTTCTCTCCAATCTCCGAAGTCATTGGAGAGTATACATTGTAGTATGTTATTTATTCTAATTTAAGCTTGTTGATGCCAGTATAAGTTTGTTATGAATTGTAGGTCTTTTTCATCTATACTAGTTTTTTATAAAACTTATTAGGTTTTTCATGCCTCACTCTGTCAAATGCTTTCTCGAAATCGATAAAACACAAATATACTTTTTGGTTGATATGACGGTAATGTTTATGAAGTATATGTATGCTCTCATTCCAAGTCTGTTACGGCAGTCAAGTTGTTTTTGACTCGTATGTTTTTCCGCTTTTTTATATATTATGGTGTGAATGACCAAAAAGAATATTTTAAGGCTCATAAGAGTAATTGTTCTATTACCCTTACACTTCTTTGCGTTTTGCATTTTGGTTATTGCTACGTATGTGGATTTTGTATGTAACCAGTGTCGTATATAGTATTGAATAGTTCTGTTACGCTTGTAATGCGAATAAAATTGATCAGGGTCTGAAGTAAATCTTTTAGTAACTTATCTGGGCCTATCATTAACCCTCCTACAATATTTAGGTAAGTAGAATTAAGCTTTTTTGTATTAAATGTATTATGTTATTTCTATATTAGTAAATTATACCTATACACACATATTTAATATCTTCCCTCCCTCATGAGAAAGTCGTAGGTTAACCATAGCATAAAAGAACTGTTATATTATTTTACTTTATAAGCATTTAAAATTGTAATTTTATCAAACTTATAAAAAGAAATATGATATTTTTTTATGTCTTATAGAACATTTTCAGGTAGTATGTATGCTCTGATTACCACAAATGGGTTAGGCTTTTGATAAATAATTTTATTTAGTAATTCATTTAAGTCATTTATATAATTTGAAGTAAATTTTCTTAATTTTGTGCCTCAGAATCGAATGCTTGACTTGCCTTCTTTTTATTTTTTAATTTACCATATAAATTTGAAGGATTTGTCGTAGTTGTGGTAATTTAATGTTACATTTTACTTTCATTAATATTCTTATATCTTAAAGATATATTATGAATTATATTTGAATTTAAATTATATTAACTAATGAATAAGATTGTAAGTCATAAACTTTAAAAAAAAATTATATGATGAATAATCTTTTATTGTGGATATATTTTTAGATGTTTATATATTATAAATACTACGGATATAATGTTGACAATTAATAGTGATAATCTAGTTTAATTGTAATAATATTTAGTATAACCATTATGTTCTAAAACCTGTAATGAATAATTCGTTTATAAATTCCATACATTGTACTATTAGTACAATCATTTAAATGAGTTAATCAAAAGTACCTATCACATTTATTAGTTCATTATTTCTTGAATATAGTTAATTGAAAATAATTATTTAAAAGATATTACATAATATATTATTCCAAGGAATATTTCAGGAATCTTCCAATATTTCCAGGAAATGATAATAATTGAGATGATAACCAATAAAATTAATATTATTAATTATTTTACAGTAATTATATAATATAAATAATTGATAGTTAAAAATACAGAATAATAAACCAAGGAAGGTATAAGAATTGCTAAGCACTCGGACTAATTTTATAATTACCTTATCAATGTTATATATAAAAAATAATAATTATTATAAAACACTATGTAACATATCATATGAGTTCAGAACTTAGTCGCTTGATTTTTTTGATATTTACTGACTTAAATCTATATTTTTGATATAAGTTAAATTTTACAACGCTATAAAACAATGATAACTAACAAAATATAGTTGCTCATAAAAAGACAAAAGATAAAGATGGAAGGATTTCAAGTATACTTCCTATAGCTATACGTATAATTACACCGGCGGCCAGATTTCTGTTTGTATACATGCGTGAAACTTTCTTAAGTGGTAATGAGTATGGTTACAATTAAATCGTAAAACGTATTATCTAACAAAAAAATAATAACAAATACATAAATATGTGTATACTATAATATATTTATATTTTTCAGCATTTTATCCTACGATAGTAAAATGTTATTTAAAGAAAATGAAATTTGTTCACATAAGATTCGTAGAATTATTTCAAAAGTTTAAAAGTAACTAAATGTATTTAATAAAAGTGAAATATAAGTTATAAAATAGATTATGTTGTCAAATAGTTTTTCAATTTGAGATAACTAAAATGAAATCATTATAACATAATAGTATACAAGAAGGTTACTGTAATATTAGAATATTACATTGAGTTATAATAAATATGTATTACATAATAATCAGTGGCGGCTCGTGCATATGTGCGATGGTGCGGTCGCACTCTTTACAGAAATGAATAATTTATAGTTTAAATATATTTACAAAATAAATAGGTACCTACATATTATAGTATATTTGTTAGCACGTCGCTCGCCTTAAGACGAAAATGCCTGGTTTGGGTGATGCACTCGCGAACATAAAAAATTAAACACTTGCCAAAAATAATTGTTAATAATATTATTATATTAATTATTCTAGACTTACTTTACAAAATAGTAGGCACCCAATTTAAAAACTTGGAAATATTAAAAACTAATACTTTGTACAACGAACAGTAATAATATAATGGTTTAATATTCTTAATTTAGAAAATTTTGCTAATTTTAATATACTTGAAAACATTTTTGTTTTATTAAATATTTTTTATATTAAAAGTAATTCAATTATATATATTTTATGTTCTATACAGTTTGCCATTGATTCATTTAGCCATTTTATAATAGTATTATTTTTTTTTATGCAAATAATTTTTATAATTGTTTTCAAAAATATTTAACATTTTATTTATTACATTATTAAAAGAATTTAATGGTGTTTTAAGTCCATTTTCATAATTAATTAATTTGTAATTTTTATTAATTAAAAGTAATTGTTTTTTATCATGTAAATTTTTATTTATAAAAAGTTCATATTGACAATAACACTATAATTTTTGGCCATAATCTAACCTCGAATAATTTTTGAAGAACATCAATAACTAATTTTTTTAATATTATTTTGAACATAAATTATGAACTCACAACGTAATTTACAGAATTAAATAAGTAAATTTAATTAAAAGAAACGTATTTAAATGTATACAAAAATTTAAATTACAACATATAGTTAATACTTTAAAACTCATATAGTCAACACAGAGGACAACAAATGATTAATTTTGAAGACAATGAATGTTTTAAATAAAACAAAGTGTCAAAAAAATGTCTTGAAATCGCAATGAGCGCAGGCACGTGTTAACGTGTTGCTTCTCGAAAATCGAGAGCGAGCCGTCGGCGATACGTTCCGATTTATCTTATTTGAGACAAAGCCGATTATTTAAAGATAAACACATATAGTTAGGTCGTATTAGATAATAAAATAGTAGTGAATAATGTATGTTTTCATACCATGGAATAATTCGTTTTATTTCAATTTACGATATAAATATACATTATAATATAATCGATATATTGATAACATAACAATTTATTGAAGCCAATACTGAAGTCAGAATTTCCAACATTAATAGTACAAATGTTCTATTATTAGAAACGCCATCATAAGTTATTCCCCACACGTTTTATCATACTAGGATGGGGGTACCACTACCTTGCATTCCAATACCCCCCAAATATCCCATCAACCTATGGCAAAGGTACCGCTCTGCATCCTTTCGACACTAGCGCTCCGTAGTGGTCGCATCCCAGAAGTAGTAGCCAAATATGAACATTGCGTGGGCTATATGTCTATTCTAAAATCAATGATACGAGTAATAATATCATTAGAATGGGACGGCGCGGCGGCCATAGGAGCTTATGATGATGTGCAGTGAATTTTGTCGCTATCAAATCGGACGGCGACGACGTGTTAAATTTTGTATTATTATTTAATTACAATAATATAAATGACAATAATATTATATACAGGTACCTATGTAATACTGTTTAATGTGCGTAATTGTTGACACGGCCTGTGTTAATAATATTTCGTATCGTATATTTTGACAGGACGAAAATAATCGACTGTCCGCCCCGGCTCGCGGTAATAATGCGGACGAAAATACCATATACGATAATTAAGCGAAACGCGCTATCGTGGTCGTCTCCATCGGCGCGCGGTCGCACGGGCAGCGAAATATACATATTTATAATACTACGGTAATTGCGATTACGTAATAGGTTTTTACTAACTATTACCCGCGACCGTATATCGAAACGATATAAATATGTATATTATTAAATATTAAAATAATAGGTAAGATCGGGACTACGAACGACGGACTGGCGAAGCGTCAGTTCGTGCGTAGCGTCCATAGTTGTCCGAGTAAGAAAATTGTTAAAACGTTTATTGTTAATTTATTTTATTCATATACATAGAACTGATTAAATAAATTTCTATTTAATAAAACCACCGATTCAGTTAGTCACCTTATTTAATTTCCAAACTTGTGCACCGTGTTATTGTATGGAAATTAAATTTAGATTGTGCTACGATTCCTATCGTACCATTCGGGCGGCGTGGTGAAATTTGTTTATTTCTAACAATGTATTATTATAACCGCTTAGGTGAAATATAAACGATATTAATAAACCATTATTATAAAAATAACATTTAATTATTATTACACAATTCTATTCATTTTCATTTTACTGTGATGTACGTACATCGATGCGGTTGAATTTTGAATATTGTACATGATCGAAAGTGGTAAATATTTAACGTATTATTATTTTGTTATTAAATTTAATTAGTTATTTAGACGCTTGTTCTTTTTTTCATTTATACTCTTTGCTTCTCTTAACGCTTTGACAACGTTAAGTGTAAAAAGCCGTATGATTAAGGAAGATATTGATTTCAATAAGAAAATAATTGAAAATTTTTGTAGTATAATATTTATAGATATAACGTATACAATAACCATTGATTAATTATACATTGTATAATTAATAATAAATCAATGCAATAACTATTAAAAATAATTTGAAATTTTTTTCTATAGTTTTTTTTTTTTAAATTTATGTTTCCTCTTAATCCTAAATATATACATTTTGTAATTTTAATTTTTGTATGATGTATTATAGTTCTTTAATTTTTTATCGCATTCCTGTATTAAACTACTACGAGCCGCCACTGATAATAATATAATATCTCTTTTTTAATAACTTCCAAGTAGAAAAAAAAAAATTATAAAAAAAAGGACTAATATAATTAACAATAAATCTGGAACCTATATATTAGTAATAAGATTAAACTGGATTTTTAACTCTAAATATATTCATGTGCTAAATTTAAGATTTTTAAATTAAAATAATTAATTTTAATTCTAATCATATTAAATTGTAAGTTCATTTTTAAAACTAATCGTGTTTTATATTTTGCAGTTGTAGATGAATGTGATGAATACTATGATGAATACATTGGTATATTAAAATATATGTAATTCTGGTTCCTAAAAGTTAAATATTAATAAGAGGATCGATTTTCGTTATATTAAAGAAAACATTATTATATTATTATTATAATATCACAGAACTTGTAATATCAAATAACAAATTATACATACCTTTATAATTTAAAATCGACTTTTTTATAACTTATTATTTAAACTTCTAAACATACAAATGAATACAAAAATATAGGAAGGTTGATTTTGGATGGCCCACATATCCTAACCGATGTATCGGTCTTCTGAGAAATTAGTGGTTTACTATTATTAAGATTTGATTGCAATTTATTGACAATTTACATTTTATTATAATGATAGGCCGTTCCATAAGTTTACCAATGTGTATAAACTAGCTATGACAATACTCAAAAAAATTTAAATTACATACGTTCAAAACTGCATTAGTTTCTTAAAAAAAAAACTAAAATCAATTTAAGTCACTTTTTGGTAGCCTTTGTTCTTTCAAAAAAAATGTTTAGAGAAATTCTATGAATGAGCTAAATAAAGTACTAAATATATGTTTCAAAAAAATTGTATGCATTATTGGTAATCGGACCATTATATCCACCCGAAAAAATGTTCTCAAAATCTAAAATCATTCATTATGAGACACAAAATAAACACTCAATGATAAGTCGTTAAAAACATAACCCAATATTAGAAGGTACCGAATAATATTACCTTTGTTTATATTTATATATTATAAAGTAATTAAGTTTCATGTTAATGGTGATAATGTATCAATATTCAATAATTTCTCTATTTAAAAAAAAAAATACCATTATCCAATTTACACTACACCAATGATCGATGTATTAATGATTTGTGTATGAATAAAAAAAAATTATATTATAAATAAAGATGTTCTATACTTTTTAGAAACAGTTAATCAATATGTATTTGGTACTCGAGCAATCGGGAATATATCGTTAATAAATATTTTATTTATATCAAAAAATTGCATAATTTTATAAAGGAGTATTAAAATAAACATTTTATATTTTTCAGACTTGTATAAAAAATTTAAAAAAGCTCAAGGTATTGCATATGACACTTTAGTCTCCTATATAGAAAAAGAAAGTTTTTTATCATTTATTTTAGAATTATATTTAAGCATACTTGAATATATAGTTTTAAGAAATTGTTTGATAATAGCTCTTTTCAATAATATACTTAATCTATTATCCTTAGCGACTTTTCAAATGCCTTTGATAAGGTCGATCATGGTCTTCCTATAAATTAACTTAACTTCTTGGTGTCGACAAATCTCTTTATTATAGTTTCACTCTTATCAGACCAGTAGATTTCAATTTTTCAATATAAATCAAACCATAACCTAACTGTCTCCGAACTTGTAGATATCACTTCAGGCGTACTTAAAGAGGGTTAAAATTCCCCTTCTCTTTTGCTTATATGTGAATTCTATTTCAAATTTCATCCGCTATGTCTATATTTTCCTTCGTACCAACGACGTAAAGATTTTCCATAGAATAAAATCTGACAATCGCTCTTCTTCAACTTAAGTTTAATTTATTTAATAACTGGGTTTCCAAGATAGATCTCTCTTTAAACATTAGTAAATGCTAGGTCATTTCTTTCACTAGGGCTCACATACCTGTCACTTATATCACAACTATTTGCTCCTGTGCAACTTTTTAAATATCCCTTCGTATAAATCTCATTGTATCGTTCTCGACCTGATGTATTTCAATTCCCTCCTTGATAGATCCCTTAGGTGCGCTAGATTAGTTGCCGCCTGAAATATTATTAGTTAGAATACACTAGAGTATTGTTAGTATAACAATTACTATTATAATATATAACAATAATTTTATTGAAGTATTTATTTTATTTTAGATAAAAATTATTTGAATATTGTATATAGAGGTATATATTAAATATAATTTTTTATTTATTTATACTACTAACCAATACATGATATAAATAGTAATTACTATAAATTAGTATTTTAAAATAAAGTTCTTATACAGTTAGAAGTTATTGTTTATTAATATAAATATCTATATCGTCTATGGAAATAAAAAAAAATATATATAAAAATAATAATAAAATATCAACGTGGCTCCGGCTGACAATTAAAAATAACATCGGTATATTATGTATTAATTTATGGATGAGTTTATATAAATTATGTACTTATTAATTATTATTTAATATCTAATATGTATAACTAAATTGAACAACATTTCTGTTTTAGATTACAAAATATATAAGGAGCAGTTGGATAGTATGATTTATATGAAATTATTAAGAGTATTAAATTTACATAAAGTAAATAGTCCCAAATTTATTTACTAATTGCAATATTTCTGCGAAAAATTAATATTTTTGAACATGGTTATTTAAAATTATTATTTTGGCGATGGGCTATAATATTATCGCTATTATTTCATTAGTTTTAAACGTTTAATGACTTTTTGATCACTATTGAAGGAAGTGAATCAATAAATTGATAGAGAAAGACAGATATATAATAATGTTCTGTGATGATGTGATAAGTTAAGATTAAAAATTAGGTATTATAAGGCAGTAGTGAGGGCAGCATAGTTGTATGGATTCAGAGTGTAAAGCAATGAACAAAAAAAGGGAAAATAGTAAAAGTGTAGTAGAGATGAGAATGGTTCGATGGATATGTAGGGTATCGAACGGATAGAACAAGAAATGAATATACGAGGTCTGTCCGGAAAGTATCGGGCCTACCTTTATATTTTCGTGCTAGCGTTATTCTTTATCATCTGGTGGGTGGCATCCTTCAAAGTAATCCCCACTTGATTGAATAACACGGTTCCATCGATGTTTCCACTTTTCAAAACAGTCCTGGAACTCATTTTTAGGGATAGCCTTAAGTACAATCGTCGCATTGTTTTCAACCGTTGTTTTGTCATCGAATCGGTGTCCTTTGAGTGGTTTTTTGAGTTTTGGAAACAGCCAAAAGTCACAAGGGGCTATGTCGGGACTGTATGGAGGTTGTCGAAGCAATGCGATATTGTGTTTGCTCAAAAACTGCTGCACAAGATTGGATGAATGCGCTGGCGCATTATCGTGATGGAGAAGCCAGTCACCACTTGCCCAAAAGTGCGGGCGTTTTCTTCTCACTGCATCACGCAAACGTTTCAAAATTTGAAGGTAGTACTCTTTATTGATTGTCTGACCTGTTGGTGCATATTCGTGATGCACAACACCTTCACAATCGAAAAAAACAATCAACATTGACTTAACATTGCTCCGACTTTGACGTGCTTTTTTTGGTCTTGGCGATTCAGGATGCTTCCACTGTGAAGATTGTTGTTTTGTTTCAGGATCATAACCATAAACCCATGATTCATCACCAGTAATAACCTTTCTAAGCACATTATCATCATTATTGACCATTTCCAGATTGTCCAGAGCGATTTCTAAGCGAATGTTCTTCTGCTCAGCTGTGAGCAATTTTGGGATGAATTTCGCACACACGCGTTTCATTCCTAAATTTTCGGTTAAAATTTCTGAAATGATAGTTTTTGGTATCCCAAGGTCTTCTTCTAGTTCTCGCACAGTCATACGACGATCTTGTTCGATTGCAAGTCGCACCCGCTCAATATTATCTGCGGTTTTTGTCGTCGAAGGTCGGCCGGAACGAGAATCACTATCAACAGAAGTGCGACCATCCTTGAACCGCTTATACCACTCTTTTATTCGTGTTTTGCTCATACACTCACTTCCGAAGGCCTTTTGCATCATTTCAATAGTTTCCGAACTCGTTTTTCCGAGTTGAAAGCAAAATTTGATGCAAATTCGTTGATCTTGTTTTTCAGTCATTTTTGACAATATCAAAATCCGACGAACGTGAAAAAGGCACTGTAAACAAAGACACGCTGCGCATGAACTATACGTTCGGCAGATGTCAGTAAGTAACCAATAGATTTGTGAGGCTTTACTGTTGACGTTTCTGTCCAGCAGAGGTCACTCGAACACTATGGCGCGAAGATATAAACGTAGGCCCGATACTTTCCGGACTAACCTCGTATAAGGGGAAGTGAAGAAAATGCACAAATTGTAAATAAAATGGGAGAGAATAAGTTGAGATGGTATAAGCACGTTATAAAGAAAGATGGTTTAGAGGCAGTGATATTTATTTTAGAAATGAATGTAGATTGAAGGAGAGTATACGAAAACCATTGAAGAGGTGGACAGATAGAATTTAAAGTAAAATGAATATAGTTGGTGTGACTGGATGAAGTCTAGGTAATATATATCAATGGATGTGTGGGTGTAGGTTCTATTATATACGAGGCACACATGGGTATTCGGTAGTATGCAGCAGTTTTTACTATATGAGGAATGGTTGTTTTAATATATATCAAATTTAACAACACAAGGTGAAATACGATAAAATATGATAAACGGAAATCTTTTGCTTATGTGTCACGCAATAAAAAAAAAGAATAACAAAAAATATATATATCCCTTGACGGAAAATGTGTAGGCAAGATATTTTCGGATAATCGTTCATCAACAACTCTTATTTTTTCAAAAGAAGTAATTACAAATGAACAACAATAGTGAATCCGGAACACAGAAAGAATTTCGACAAGGTATACTTTAGAGTTATCAGTGGACGCTGATGTGTCACCTGAGTGATGTTTGACTAAGAACATATAACGTTTGCACATATGCGATTGACATAATTGTCAATAACCAAATCTAGTTTGGAGGATAGAAAATAAGAAACGTCTTGTAATAATTTTAATTTTGAATGTATTAATTTTAAAATTATGGCATGTTCATTTAGATTCGATAATAAAACTTGTATCTAAATTAATTTTACTTAATAATTGTAAATTTAACATTAATATTATAACAAAAACGTATATTGCATAATTATTCGAATAAAATATGTATTTAGATAAATAATATTACTTTTCAGTTTTCACTATAAACATCAGAAGAACATAGAAAGTGTAATTTTAAATTTTTTTTTGTGACAAAAAAGCAAAGATATTAATATTATAGTCTGTAAGTTAACTTAATAATTAAAAAAAAAAACTGAATTTTAAGCTTTAATATTGCGGACA
>CM023362.1:27928987-28023470 GCA_013282895.1 Eriosoma lanigerum | reverse complement strand
TGTCGGTATTCTTCGGGTGCGTGAATAGAATTGTCGACTTGGCTGTGCCTTTTCTGATAGTTTGCATGCGCAAAACGTTTAAGTGTTGCACAATATGCTTACACAAGTACACAATTAATAGAACCAGGACATACAAATGACTATAAAAACTCTTGAAAATGCTATTTTAAAAGTACCTTAACTATTACTTATCAAGGTTAGGTTAGGTTACATTAGCCTAATTAATTTTTAATGTTTGAACTGACGACCCGGATGGAATTGCTTTCGCATTACATCCTTCGATCCTCCATCGCATATTAAAGTAAATAATTAATTATACATACTGCTCACTACCCTGCATCTGGGTCAGATAGAATGATAAAAGCATGTTATAAAATAATCTTTATATTTCAATATTTGGCCGATCCGACAAAACCCGGATGGCCCCGATAGGCCTCCGTTAGGTCCAATATTAATTTATATATATATATCTTCTCAGGACCATCTCGTCAAACAACCAATCAACCAAGACTCTCAGTCTGTAGCTTTTGTTTTCCAATCTAATCCTCAATTTAATGATTTTACGTCTCTTTTTACGACATTTTCCTATCATAAACGGGGTCGTACAAGAATAATAAATGGTGGTCCACTATATATCTTTCAGGTCAAAAGCCTCCTTGATAATCGCCAATCGATTGCTTTGATTTTGTTTTTATTCTGGACAAGACATAGTTCGCGAAATCTTTATAAGCAACACTTAATAGGGCTATTCCGTGATAATTGTTGCATTCCTGTCTATCTCCTTCCTTATGAACTGGACATAGTAATGCTATTTTCCAATATTCCGGTAACTTTTCGATTGACCATAGTTGGTTAATCAATCTCCACAACCTGAGTGTCATTACTTCTCATTCTTTTTTGAGGAGTTCTGTAGGAATTTGATCATCGTATAAATACGTATACTTATTCTTTTACAGTACTAATTTCAGGTTCTGCTCATTTATACGAAAGAATATATCCAGATAATCAAACAGCAACTAGATATATAGGTATATAAGAGTAATGAATTATAAGATTAAACCCAAATGTTAATATGCAATTTTATTTAAACTTTTATAATTTATTTATACTTTAAGTTTATGTAAGACCAATTTATTATTATTTGTTTTTTATGGGGCATCTTTACTTCTTACTATGTAGTTTGAACACATTAATTAGTCATTGAGCACACTGACCAAACATTTCTCATAATGACTGAAATGAACTTATATGACATATAACTTATATGGAATAACTTAAATGACTCATAATGAATGACATAAACAAATTTAATATATGAACATTGTTTTTTTCGAAAAAAAAAAAAGTTTTTTAAACTTAGATTTAGTCATTTCCAGTTCATGATTATAAAATTTTATCTTAAGAAATTACAACACTACAAACGAAGCGACTAAATAAATTATCAATTTCAATAAATTGTCTGAAATAAAATTCATTATAATCATTACGATAAACATTAAGTCATAATTAATAATTCAATAATGATTATATAATATGTAGTGGGTGCATACATAGTTTCAACAGGATTTTTGTCCATTTTCTAATCACGGAGATGAAAATATATTACTATCAGTATTTTTAATAAAAAAGAGCCCGTAAAAGATCCAATTCTCACGACCTTATCTGTTTGTCCATTAAGTCATGCTTCCTGTATTATTTTTATTGCAATTTCCTAATATTGAAAAAAGTAAATTTATTCGAATTTTTTTTTAAATATAGCAATATAAATGTAAATATGAATAATAGTAATGGAAGGGAAATTTGAATGACATAACTCTTTAATTTATTTTTAATCGCCCACCACAAAAAAATTGAAAGTATGCCACTGTGTGTGAATATGAATACAATATTATTATTGATTATACAAAAAAAGTTGTTTTTTACAGCTGAAATGGGATATCACTGTTCATCGAAAATATTTTTTGAAATAGCATCTGAAATATCGAACACACGTCTTGATAGTCAAAATATGGATGAAAGAAGTAATAAAAAAGCTAGATTTACATAAATTTAATGAATATTGATAATTTTTATTAAATTATCTTAATTTATTTAATACATCAATCATGTATTTCACACGGGTATGTAAAATAGGCAGTTTCAATTAATTTTTTTCTTAATTTTAGATTTTGAGCGAAGCGATAAATGTAATGGCTTTACAAAGGTTTTTTTTATGTATGATGACACATTTACGGGTAGAAATAATGGTCCATTTACCACAAGTAGGATATGCTTTCAGAAGCAAATTGTGTCTTGTTGGTACTTTATTTATCTCACTTTTCGATTTTCTCAAAAGTTTTTCCTTGGGAGGGAAAAAACTACCAAAAAATTGCAAAATTACGGTTTCTGTTTTATTAAATTTTTTGGATTAGTGGTAACTAATGGAGTTTTGATCGTAGAAACTTGAAAATACTTTTGAGTTTTTACTTAGGTTAATTTCATTACAAGATAAAATTTAGAAATGAATGGTTGATGTTCTGAGTAAGTATAGAGTTTTGACTTTTTTTTCAAAAATGTTTAATATTTCCTGAAACTTTTGGTTTATTGGTTTGAAAATTTTATCGAAGTCTAGACTACTTAATATTTTTACAAAATATTTTGATAAGCGTGACTGACAATTTTTTTCATAAACTTTTGAAGTAAAAATTCTTGAAAATCGGCCAAATTACGGTTTCATTATTTAATTTCTTGATAACTAATTAAGTTTAGATCGTAGGAACTTATTTTAAACTTATTAATTTATTTTAAATACTTACATTCGTAATTTACATTCGTTGTAGAATTTTTAATTGGATTTTCAGTATAGCATATTGTTATAAATTGAGTATCGTTCAGAACCTTATTTTTATGCAATACCATTGCATTTAAATTTTAAGTATAATAAACCACAAATTTCTCCGAGGACCGAAGGGTCGAAGGAAGAACGTTACCAATAATTGACCTTAATACTTTTTTATTGTGAATTTCTATTGGAAATTTAAGTAATCGCCTTTTTGATATCAATTAAACCTGATGTTGTTACCGTAAGCACACGTGCGAAATTTTGTTCTCAAACGTTTATGGACGCTACAGCAATGAAGGGAGTTACTAGAAGAAATAATAGAAGAGTTAGGAGGAAGCTGTACCGCATATAGTGTCGATAGATCTGAGAACTCTATGGCATTAAGTTCTTATTATTATTATTATTTTATATAAATATAAGTGAAAGTGCATATGATTACTCCTCATATGTATTTATGATCGAATTTTGTTGGACCTTAATTAAAATAATAAAAATAAAATCCTCTAGACTAGTAACAAATATGTTTTATATTTCATGATGATTACGAACCTGTCTTGTCTGATTTTCTCTTCTGGTGTAAACGCTGGAATAACTATACTAATATTCCTATCTGGCTGACCGTTTATATTGTAGTATATAATAGGTTTATGTAAAATTTAAATTGTATAAACATACTGTAAATTTATCATGTATATAATAAATTGAATAACCCATTAGGTACATCAATTACTACTTCAATTCAGTAGTATCTTCTTTGTTATTTATTAATTCAGGTGATTTTAAATAAAATAGAAGTATAGATATCATCATATTGTATGATAAATATAAAACACTATAGTATTTAATTATAGTATAAAGATAGTATATAGATAATTTAATTTTAAAATTAATTAATATTTTTCAGATATTGGCAGATTCATAGATGTAGTACCAATGAGATTATACCACACAATATTAATGAGTAAGCTGTATTAATCATGCAAAATAAAGCGTTAAATAAAAAATAAATTATATATCTTTAACATTCTAAAATAAAAATTGTTAATTAAATTATACTTAAATAAACGAGTTAATTGGTTCATATACAACTATATAGTTTTCTCTGATAAATAGGATGATCATAATTAATTAATAACAAATATTAATTTTAAAACTTTCAATAAAGGGAACAATTCTAAAGTTCCATACAGTAAATTTGGTATTATTATTATAATATTTTAATATATTCATTATTATTAATTAATATCCCTAATGTAATAATTGCATGGAAAAAAAATATATCGAATATTATTTGTAACAGTAATCCTAATAGTGGATATGGAATATCAACGTGACAGTTAAGTTCTGTAAACAACATAATTTTGAAAGTAGTGTATTAATATAATTCTATAGAAATTTTAGAAAGTACCACCAGTTTTTTATAAAACTCAAATACTCATAATGAATATTTTTATTTTAAATTAAGAAAAAAAAATTAAATAATTATTAATATTATATAAATAATTAATACAATCAATTTTAACACTAAAATTGTAGCGATGAATAAATAAAGAAAATTAAACGATTTAGAAAAAAAATTCTAAACCAGGATCCAATGTTATAATATTTATTTATCAAACTTTTTAGAGAATGTATAAACTTTTTAATACCATTAAAACCTATTAATATATAATATTATATTATGTTTTAACAAAAATTTGTATAATATGTCAGTTACATCTTTATAAATTTCTTGATATTTCAGATAAAGGCCAAACATTCTTACTTAATATACTTAAAATTTTTAAATTTTTGGACCGTAAGTGTTATAAAATAAAATAATTATTTTTGTTCAATAGTACCTAAAGGTAATAATAAAAAAAGCCAAAAATCATCTAAACAATATAATATACAAGAATCCTTTATCTACCGTTTTTATTTCATCTCTATATAATTTTAATTATGTTGAAGACAAAAATTATCCATATTATTCTTTAATTTTACTAAAACACTATACGACCATTAAATTATAAAAAATAATTAATGTATATTATGATAATTTTAATATATTATATTACCTTTGAGATTATTTTTATTATTCGTCTGATCTGATTTTATTTTATTTATTTCTTGTAATATAAATTTTAAAGCGAAAAATAAGGAAGACTGTGCTATTGGAGAGAAACTTCTTACTTTGTTTAATAATATTAATGGTAATTTTGATTTTTCATACATGCATGTTATATTTATAATTATTTTCAAATTTAAATGTATCATATTTAAAAGACTTGTTTTAAATGTATATAATTAGGGTATCTCAAAACAGATAATTACAATAATGGACAAAAATTAAGAAAAGCAATACATAATTCACTGAAGAATGTTATCCTTGACATGTACCAGCTTGCAAATAAATGTAATGTTTTAGCAAAAGCGAATTCAGGTAAGTTACCATTATAATTTAAACCGTTAATATAAATATAGTATATATAACAAATAAAATAAAATAATTAAAAAATATAAAACAATTAAAATGATTTGTTTCATTACCGGTGGTAAAAGATGGTTACTGTTAACATAGTTATATACAAATTTAACATTGACAAAAATTTTTTTTTTTAATTATTTTTTGTATACTATTGTATATATATATATATTATTTTTTAATATTGTTATAATAATAATAATATTTCTTATAATTTTTTTTCGATTACATACGGGACACTTCAGAAAATGTAAATAAAGTCTGTATGCACTTAATAACAAGTAAGAATAATTTAAGTAAACATTTTGTGCCATGAAACTTATTTATTTATAACAATTAGTGGCCAATTAAGGAACATTAGGAATGTTCTTTTCTATCGAAGGATTTAAAATTTATCGAAAATAATTCCAAATATGACTACAAAGTTGCTTAATATAAATTCGACAGTAAGGTCTTGTGAATTGACAATCGGACAAATTCATCTTAAACTGCAATAAATGTCAACAATGAAATGTGATACTATATATCAGTGTTAAGAAAAAAATTATACAGGTCGTTTGTGAATGTTCTTCCTTCGTCTCTTCGGTCCTCAGAGAAATTAGTGGTTTATTATACTCATGATTTGAATGCAATAATATTGCATTAGTAAATACGATTCTGAGCGAAACTCAATATATAGCAATATAATATACTGATAATCTAATCCAAAATTTTACTACGTGTGAAAATTATCGATGTAAATATTTAAAATAAATTTCAAGTCTCTACAATTAATACTTAATAAGAAATAACAAAATAAAAAGTAAAAAAATTCATTCTTCCGATTTTTTGGTAGTTTTTTTATCCTATGGAAAAACATTTGAGAAATTGGAAAAATGAGCTGTATAAAGTACCAAGTTAGACAACATTTGCATGTGAAGCATATGCTGACATAATAATCGGACCATTAAATCTACCCGAAAAATGGTTTTCACAAATCAGAAAAAAAAATAATAAAAACCCTATAAACAATTGCCAATTTCCGCTTCTCAAGAAAAAACTTTTGGGAAATTCAAAAAATGAGTTTAATAAAATAACAACTAGATGCAATTGGGTACGGAAAACATACCCTTTTTGTGATAATCGGACTATTATTTCTACCCGAAAAAAGATTTTCATAGATCATGAAAAAATAATAATAAAAAGCCCATAAAAAAAATTTGCCATTATGTAATATGGTATTGGATTTCTATAAAATTTTCAAACAAATTCCCAAAATTCTAGGTAATATTAATTGTTTTGGAAAAAACGTTCAAAGCACTATTCCATTCCACAATATTACCACGCTTGTAAATAACTTATGTTACTTCGCAAACATTTTTTCAAGTCCCTACTATTAAAATTTCATAAGAAATCATGAAAAAAAATTTAATAAAAAGTGTATAAAAAATTGCCAATTTTCCGCTTCTTAACGAAAAACTTTTGGGAAATTCGAAAAATGAGCTTAATAAAGTACCAAGTAAACAACATTTGAATTGAAGCATACGTAATGATTGGACCATTATTTTAACCCATCAAAATGTTTTCATACATAAAAAAAAAAATCTTTGTAGAAATAATACATTCCTCGATCCGCTCAAAATCTAAAAATTATATAAAGACAATTTTCGTTGTTGTTATTTCTACTAGTTATCACATATTATTTTAGAATTTCGTTATTCTCAATAGTAATAACAGAGGTATTTGTTTTTTTTTAGTTTTGTTATTCAAACTAGTTATAACAAAAGTTTGTTTTTGTTAACTAAACAAGATATTTAATTTTATACCAAAAATTATAGTAAAAACAAATCATTACATTTTTTACACTTTTGATTTACAAATGTCTGTACTAATTTTTTAGATTAAAATATTAATATTATATTTATATAAATTATTTTAATGTTTACATATAAATATATTATTTATTATATCCTGAGATATTAGAATGTGAAATTAAGATTATTGATGGTGCTTTTTGCGTACCTTTAGGGATGCCATACGTCACATATCTTAATATTGTATGCATTTGAAAAATAGCAACCGTATTCAACTTCCAGTGTTGCAATAAATATAAAATACTATAGTTTATCTATTAAACATTGGATGAATAGCTCCCTTTAGACGAAGTGATTTCGGACGCTCCAAGAACGCGCGATAAAACTATGGGTTTAAAGAAACAAGTGTGAGCTAATTTAGAATGTGGTGATACCTTACGTATTTATCAAATATTCAAATCTTTATTAAACCATTAGACGACACACACCTGAAATAAGTGCCTAGATCTTTCCCTAACCGGTGTGTTTCAATTTCGACTGCGTATTTATTGCTTTGAAATTTCCTAAGTCAAACAAATCATTTAAAAATGAGAGACATTCTTAGACTTACATTCCTTGTCTTTGGAAAATAAAATTCAAAGAATACTTATATAAAAATTTTAAAACTGCGGCCTATGATGACCTAGATAATTATGTAAAATTTGTTAAATAGTTAAAAAAGTTCTTATCAATCTTCAAAATACTAACGAACTTCACAACGGCGCACTTCGATCTCTACCTAACTCGATCTAAAGAAATAAACACACGGCAAGTTTTTTTCCAATCAAGCGCAAAAACGCAGAATTTTGACCATTACACGGTCCAGAAGCGTCCGTATTCACATACTTCTAAGGAGGACTAATGGATAAGAAAAAATACTAATTATTCTAATCCTATATCACGTATGCTCGTGCATTATTTTTAATTCCCTTTTATACGATATGTATGGACGTATGGTCATTTTTAGAATGAATATTTATCACACATTCATCTTGTAGTAAGGATTTTCTTAGTTTATTTTTTTAATTATAAAAAAATTTTTTTATATAGTATCAACAGATAATGAACAATTAAATAGGTTTATGACAAAGATAAGAAATACTGGCCAACAAAAAAATGACACTTCTGTTTCAAAAGAACCTTTCTTATATGAATGGATATTGTATCAAATGACTTCTAATATATTCTCTAGTATTGGTAAAGTATTATAAAATGAGCTTTAGAATAATAAATAATTATAATTTTTTTTTTATAATTATGTACTACCTATAATTTAAGGATAATTTTGTAGTTAAAAGTCAGTAGACGAAAAACGAGGGTAACATTCAGGGCTCGGAAGTTTATGTTTAGCACATTAATTTTCACTTAATAATACTAAAATATGCGCTATAAATAGCACTTAAAGTGACAAAATAAAAAAGTATGTGTAGGTTACATTACATTTTTGGTATATTTTTAAAAAAAAAAATTCTCATTAACTTCGGGGAAATGTAAAACTAAATTTAGGCTTAATTTAAAATGGTCCTTAAAGTTTTAATATTTATATATATATATATAATTGAGACAAACCATAAGTGGTGATTATGCAGTGGCGGATTTAAGGATGGTCACATAGGCCTGGGCCAATCCATTAATATATTACATTAGTTTATCAACTACTAAACCCTGTACAAATTAAGAAAGGTATAGTTTCGCGCATGCAGACTTATAGAAAAACCGCAGCTGTGTCGACAATTCGACGAACTGTGTGCATTGTTATCATGACTGAAAACAACTTTTTTCAAATCAGCTCTTCTGCAGCCAACTGCCAACACCCAATACATGTTATTAAACGAACAATTTTTGTCTAACACCGTAACTTTCTTAAATTTAACAATGTATATATGTATAGAAAAATATTGATTTGTATTATTATTAAGTATTTAATAATATTTTAAAAAATGTTGGTCCCCAAATCCCCCTCCACCGAAAAAAAAACATCGCAACTGAGATTATTTTGGGACTCAATTATACTCAACTTTTCCTAAATAATTTTTTCGTTGCTTAAAAACTTGAATGCTTTTATAGTTATTTTATTTTATGCTTATAACTTTTGTAACAAAAAATTAATTTAAATTTAAGCCCCTCCTAATATTTGTCAGGTTCTTCGTTTATGAGCAAACATATTCATATTTATATACAATATATTCATCACTATTTTCTATGAAATAACATCACAAAATGGCTTAGTTTTTAAGTTTAAAATAACCAATTAAATATATAATATGAAACGGAAACATTGTTATTTTAATATTATAGATCGTGAAATTGAGCAATATGCATTTGAATATGTTCGTTTGATTGATCACTACAATTATATGTCATGTATATATTATCAGCTCACGTTGGTTTTAGAATCTATAAAATGTAAGTACCAACAATAATTTTTGTCACTATTTAAACATTAATTGACAGTGTGACACGGTCCGCGATATGATGGTAGTTTATTTAAACAACTATCCCGCGGATCGGTGTTGTAATTCTGTTGTTAACCATCAGCTCGAAGTAGGAGACACCAGTGGATGCCGCATGTCACCGATAGGCGGCACCCACCAGCGACTGCCTTGGGTACACTCGCGGGAACTGTTGCGTGAAAAATGCACACCACCCCCTGACCAACACCGTTATTTTGAGCATAATCAATATCCGTTTGATAACATATTATATTATATCTAGTTATTTCATTCATTTTATAGATTCTGAGAAAAGCGACCATTGTTTTCGATGTACAAAGATAAAAGCGAATTTTTTTTTTTGATGTAACAAAACATTTTTTCGTGTAGAAATAATTGTTCGATTATCACACATATGGTATGCTTTTGATGGAAAAATACGTCTGGTTTAATATCATTGCATTTAATTCTTAATTATAATAATAAACGACTAATTTCTTCGAGTAACTTCCAGAATTAATATATTTTTTTTTTTAAATTCTAAAATCAAATTTTCGGACCATGACTACGTCGTTATATTTATAATTATAATATAAATATATGTATATATTTACATAAATAGAAAGTGAGATAGTTACTAAGGAACAACTGTATAAGGATAACCTGCGTTTATCTAGACTTGAATAAAGTTAAAAGTAATTTTATTTGTTTATAAATACCAAATCATTAAGTTGTTGTTCACTATATTATTGCTTTTGATCTAAAATGAAACAAATATTAATACATGACAAATTATATATAATATTTTGTTGGTACAAAAAAATATGTTATAGGTTTAAAATAATGAAATATAACGAAATATATTTAATTTGCAGACTGTGCAGATTCCAAAGAAAGAATTGATTGTCTAACTATTGTTTACCAAGAATTCTTTAGTATATATAATATTGCTAATATGATGAAACATTTTATGATGGCCGTCAGTGGTAATTGACATCAAAATAAATAATTATTATTGATGAATATTATTATTATAATTATTTATACTGTTAATATTGAAAATGTGGATTTACGTACAAGTTATACGATCGCTAGGGAATTTCGAATAGTTCAATAGTTGGTAGTTGATACAGCTAATTTTTTCGAATTTCCCAAGTTTTATTGACCGTAAAAAAAATTACAAAATTTCTCTGATATTTGACGAAGTTGTTATTCAATATTTCATAACAAATTCAATTATGAACGTAGTGACTTTATTGAAATTAAATTGAGTGTTAACATCAGCATTTTATAAATAAAAAACTATTTGGGAACTGTTACATTCATTTTAAATATAAACATAAACATTTTTAAGATGCTAAGCGAAGCAAGAAATGTATTAATTTTAAAAATATGTTTTTTTTTTGACGTATGAAAACACTTTTTCGGGTAGAAATAATGGTCTAATTATCACAAATAGGGTATGCTTTCGGTAGCAAATCGTGTCTAGTCGGTACTAAATTCGGCTCATTTTTTAAATTTCTCAAATGTTTTTTTTTGGGAGTGGAAAAACTACCAAAAAATGGCGGAAAATCGGCTAAATAACGGTTTTATTATTTTAGATTTTTTAATTTTGTGATAACTAATTGAGTTTTGATAGTAAAAACTTGAAAATTTTTTTGAGTATCAACATAACTGTTCTACATTATATTTTTTAATGAATGTTGGCAATCATGTTAGTAATTGATCTTTATTAATGGCTGATCTGAATAAAGATATGGTAGATATATTGAAATATTTTCTGAGGTTGTCAAACTAAGAAATATGCAGTCTTCCATTACTCCGATTTTTATGCCTTGCTAACTATTTTACCTTAGATAATTAAATTTAACAACCTTTATTTTTCTGGATGTCACTTGCCATGTCCTAGATACTAAATGAACTTTTTGTGATTTGATTATTTTAACAACTTCAAAAGTTCTTTATTCATTCTTTCTAGTACATAATATTCGTTAGGAGATCGCACCGACTAAATTTAAATACTTTGTGATATATCTACATCTCAAATGCTTGATTTTGATTGAAACTTTTGATTGAAGCCAAGCGACTACTCCAAAATGAAGTATGGTAAATACATTTACCAATCATTCTGATTGGGAGATCCATGCTTAACCAGTGGTGCGTTAAGCTATGTTGCCGCCCCGGGGCAAATTAAAATATGCCGCCCTTACAAAAATACAATTCAAAATTATATTCAACACACTATTAATTACAGTCAGTAGCGTATTGACGAGTAGGATACAAATGTAACATGCAAGAACAATAAATTTACAAAATACTCATATCTATATTATGTGTATTTTAAATAGCACATTCTTACTTATTTTTGAATTTTATAATTATTAATTATATATCACATATAAATTTTAAAAAATTACCAAATGTGACAAAATATTATCATTCATTACTATTTTTTACTATTTTTCTTTTATATTAATTTTTTCCTCGATTTGATGGTGGCAAACTGGTGGATAATCTCTGACCAATCAGCCTGTTTTAAAAGATCATCTTCAATGTTTAATATTGAAAGCAATGACATTTTTTTATCAATTAAAGTGGATCTTAGATAATTTTTTATTCGTTTTAACACGGAAAATAATCGTTCTCCACTGGCATTTGTGCAAGCCATACAACAAAATATCCGTATTGCTATTTCAACGTTAGGGAATGATGACAATAGTGGAGAATCAGTGAGACATTTTAAATGGTTAATGAACGATGATTTTTCCTGTGTTGAAAAAAAACTTAGAATTGATTTAAATTGTACTGCTTCTTCTATAATCGAACAATCTAGATCTTCTGAATATAATTATACTAGATTTTTAGCTCTGTCACGTATATTATCTGTGTCCATTGATTCGATCACTAATATAAAACCAAAATTTTTATGAAGTTCAGTGTAAGCAAGTTTTTGTTCATGTAAATTTATAAATAATCGATCAATTATAACTAAGAACACTTCACATTTCATCTTCTGACTACTTTCCAATACTGCTTCGTCAGTTTCATTTTCATTAAAAAAACTTTTTCTTGTTTTCTTTCTTGAAATTTCCCAGGAAAAACATTCTTCTGAAGACATTATTTTTGATTGTTCTAAGAAAAAGTCAAATTTGTCTCTAATGTCTTCTAAATATGTTTCCAATGATTTGTATAATGTGATACATTGTGATTAAATCAATATCAATAGATTGTAAAGTTACACTCGTCATATTAAATCTTTGTAGTAAAATTTAAACTCTTTATCTTATTAAAAATAGAAGAAGCTTCATATCTAGTTTCTTTTTTTTGTTCTTCATCATCACGAATAGCTTTTAAAGCGCTGAAAACTTGTTCATATCCATTAAATAATGCTTTACAAACATCGTATCTTGAAGACCAACGAGTTGCACACATTTTTTTTATCTGAACACAATCCGAACTATTATTAATAATTTTACATAAAATATTCTATCTATATGTTGATGCAGAGAAAAATTGAAAATCGCTTAGCAATTAAAAAAGAATATTGTCCCTTCTTGAGTAGTGTCAGCGGCATTAGACCCAATTAAATTTAAAGAATGTGCCGAACATGGCACGAAAATGCTGTTGTAGAATGACTTTTAATTCGAGACTGTAACCCATTATAAATACCCGACATATTAGATGCATTGTCATAAGATTGACCTCTGAAGTATTTTAAATTTATGTTAAGTTCTGAAATTTTTTTAAGTATTGCTAATTCTATATCTGATCCTTTATGCCCAACTGAAGACATAAAACCAAGAAAATGTTCTACGGGCTTGCCTTCTTTTGTAATATACCGTACTGCAATTGTAAGCTGATCGTGTGTTGTTATATCAGGAGTTGAGTCCACTATAAGAAAAAAATATTTTCTTTTTATTATTTCCGATACAATTTTTTCTAGTATAGTATTACTCATCATATGATGAACTCGTCGCATATAGTAGATGACAAATAGGATACATTTCTTTTTCTTTTATTTCCATATTTGACTATGTGTGCAGAAAGAAACGGATCAAACTTTGCCAATAGTTCTAAGCAACCTAAGTAATTACCATTTCGTTTAGAACCAAAAGTCTGGTTGTCTCCTTTAAAAGCTAAGCCTCTCGATGCTAAAAAGGTAATGGTTTCGACTATTCTATGCAAAATATTTTTCCAATAAGAGGTCTGATTTTCTATATCTTTCTTTAGTTCTATATCAATCACAATATTACAGTCTTTTTTTATTCGAAAAAACCAAATTTTCAATGATTCAGCATGATTTTTACTGGTTTTATGTTCTTGTAAAAGTTTATTACACTTTTTCCAATTTGTAAATCCTTCATCTTTATTTTCAAAAATTGTTGATTTTAGTGAGAAAAGTAAACATTGATAACAAAACAGCGCGTTTTTGGACGAAGAATATAGAATCCAATCTCTAATTTTTTCACCATTTTGTAGTTTTCTCATAAAATTATCAGGTGTTCTACTTGTATTACCAATTATTCTTTTTGTTTCTGCGAATTATAATTTATGTAAGTCTAACTTTGGAGGGTTCGCAAGTAGGAAGTTAATAGAATTTAAATCGAAGTTCCATTTTGCTGGGTCGGATACAGGAATATGAAAAGAACTTTTAATGATTTCAGTCTAAATTTAGTAAAACACAATTTTAAATTAAAAATTTATTATATTTATGTTTTTGCATATTTTGGATAAAATGCATATTATTGCATATATATTAAATAAAATGAATATAATTGCATATTTCGATTATAAAAATGCGAAAACTGCATGTTATATATTAGGTATATTTCGTAATTAATATTTATAATTTAATTTTAATATTTCGTATTTAATGCTAGTCCTGCTGATTAAAGTATAAAGCTTGGTTTTTTTGTCAAACATGAGATTCAAAGTATTTCCACTATTGAATGTGATTTATACATTTTATTTCTCAATTATATTATATTAAAACAAACAGCCAATCACCGATGTATTTTAAACCAACTCTCTTGTTCCATAAATTAAACTGTAACATAATTGAACATAGTGGGTGACGATCAAAATAAATATTTTTTTCAACAATACCTGTTGTTGATTTGTCGAAGTCGTTTCTTCTGCGTTTTTATTGTTAATTTGAACATCAATCTGATTACTTTGAATTTCATAAGCACCATTTCTAAACAACTTTCTATTTTATCTATCTTTTTTGGACTATTTTTTTTAAATTCCGATTCCGTCTATTACATAATTTTGTAATAATAATAAATTTTGAAACTTTCTTAAGTGGTACTGAGTATAGTTACAATTAAATAAAAAAATCCATATTATATAAAAACTAAATAATAGCATATATTTAAATATGTTTATACAATTATATATTTATATTTTTTAGCATTAAATCATGTGGGTATAAGCACCAACTTAAATAGAATGAAGTATTGTCACATAAGATTCAAAGAAATTTTTCAATATTTTATAAGTAACTAAATATATTTAATATAAGTAAACAATGTTATTTCTTCTCAATATTGTATTATTAACAAAGATATCTAAAACATATGTATCTAACCGAATATTTTATTTAAAAAATAATAATACTATCAACCTAAAACCAAGCGTTTTTAATAGGCAGGTAATAAGTCAGTAGTAGGAGTTTTTAAAGGAGTTTTTAATTACAGTTTTTAGTGGCCAAGAAAATAGAAAGTGATTGAGAATGAAGATTTAAGAATTTTAAAATTGTTTAAATGGCTAACTTGTAAACTTGAATGCAGGAGTGAATTAATATTGTAGTCTATAAATATTGTTGAAGGGAGTATAATTCCCTATCAAATTTAAAATTATATTTACGTAATAAACATTTTATAATGGACGTGCAACTAGGACATGGTTTGTTTGTTTTTTTTTCGTGTGGTGATTGAGTGGTTAAGTAGAAATAAAATAAATATTATACATCTCTTTATTAAATATAAAATCATACATAAATACTTATCCTTATACTCTACCCGATATTCTTTTCTTTTTGTACATACCTCTCACCAAAGCTAATTATTTTTAGAACTCCCTTAATCTGTCTCCAACGTATAGCCAACACATCACTATCATATTATTTATAATTGTAAAATTGTCCCTATTATATGTGAATATGATAAATATAATAAATATATTGTACTATATTATTTATATAGTCTACGCCTGTATTTAAATAATCATTAAAAAAAATAATTAAGTACAAATTATAAAATTTTAAATTAATTCACCTTTTTGATTCTTGTGCTATATCATCAATTATCATGATTGGCTTGACATCGAAATCAAAATGTTTATTTAATGTGATCATTAATTCCAGTATCTTTTGGCTAGTTGTGATCTTCGTGTATGTTTTCATCGTTGTAAAGTAGAAAATTATATTTCTCCTATAAAGTAGTAATTGGTAAGTCACTAGGATTTGTAATCATTTGATCATTATATCTATTTCTTTTTTCTGTTATCATATTTGCTTTTTACTAATTTTCCTACAATCTGATATTTCTACTATTTTCCACTGCAGTATTTTGACTAAATAATAAACGTTCCATTTTTAGCGAAGCTATAATAAAGACTTTTTTACGAAAGATTATATAATGCACATAGTTTTTAATATTTGAGATAACTAAAATAAAGTCATATTAACAATAATTGTTTACAATAAGGTTACTGTAATATTAAAATATAACATTTAGGTATAATACTTATATATTATATAATAATATAATAAGGTATTATTTGAGTATCAATAATTATTTAAAAAAAAACTCACAATTCTCTTAACATAATATGATATATCTATCTCTTTTTTAATTATAAAAAAAACAATTAAAATAATTAACAATAAATATCGAACCTATATATTAGTACTATGATTAAACAGGATTTTTAACTCTAAATTATATATTCATATGCTAAATTTAAGATTTTTATATTAAAGAATTAATTTTAATTCTAATCATATTAAATTGTAAGTTCATTTTTAAAACCATTCGTGTTTTATATTTTGCAGTTGTAGATGAATGTGATGAATACTATGATGAACACATTGGTATATTAAAATATATTTAATTCTGGAATTTTCAAAAAAAAACTTAAAGGATATACGTTCAAAATTGAATTAATTTTCATAAGACAACTAAAATCAATTTTCTCGTTATTTTGTGGTAGATTTTCTTTTTCCAAAGAAAAATGTTGAGAAATTCGAAAAATGAGCTTAATAAAGTAATAACTAAACGCAAAATGTATCAAAAATAGGGTATGCACTTGTGGTATTAGGACCATAATTAATACCCGAAAAAATATTTTCAGTATCGCTTCGCTCAGAATCTAAAATTATTCACAATGAAACATAACGTGATATTAGAAGGCACCGAATAATGTTAACTCTGTGACATATAAACATTTTATACCATTCAATAATTAATGTTTCATGTAATTGGCGATAATGTGGCAATATATTATAGCTTCTCTATTTTAAAAAAAAACACTGTTATCCATTTTACACACCTTCACATCACGAATGTTTATCAAATAGTGCATAAATAAAGTAATATTATATAATAGCTAAAAAAAAAGTTCTAGGCTATTTAGAAACAGTTAATCAATTTGTATTTGATACTCGGGCATATATTGTTAATAATTGTTTAATTTATATCAAATGAAATTCTATAATTTTATAAACGAGTATTATAATAAACATTTAAACATTTTATATTTTTCAGAATTGTATAATAAATTTAATAAAGAACAAGGTAATGAATATGTAGCTTTAGTCATGACAAACTAAATAGGTATAGCAGCCATTTTGATTTAGACCATATTCTGCGTAAACATGGCGTCAGGCATGTTCTACTTCTCAGTAGTAAAATTTTCTGGTTATAAAATATTATCATTTATCACTCAAATTATGAATTCGTACTATCATAGTATCATAATCATATTATCATGATAAACTAAATGCGTTTATTCATGACAAATAGATTTAGTTTGTCATGATTAAACGGGCACAATAAAATTGATAAGAGGTGCAAGACGGCAGCCATTTTGTGCGTATCAAAATATTGCTGTCATACCTATTTATTTTGACATGGCGTTAGTCTCCTTTAGAGATAAAGAAAGTTTTTTAAAGGACGATTGTTTTGTTAATTTTCCCATACATAAATTTTATATGCACAATCAAGGTAGGTTTAACCATGTAAAACAGTAAAATCGATCTAAAAATTACAAACCGATTTATATTTAAGGATACTCGAATATGTGGCTTTATGAAACTTGTTAGATAATCGCACTCTTTAATAATATATTCAATCTATAATTCCTTAACGACTTTTTAAAAGTCTTTGATAAGGTCGATCATGGTCTTCTTATAAAAGAAGGTAACTTTTGTGTGTCGACAAACCTCTTTATTATGGTTTCGCTCTTTTAAGACCGATAGATTCCAATATGTCAAAATAAATCAAACCATAACTTAAACAAACCTAACCTAATTGTCTCCGAAATTATAGATATCACTTCTGTTGCATCTCAAGGGGGCCATTCAGGTCCACTTCTTTTTGCTTATAAGTGAATTCTATTCCAAATTTCATCCGCCATGTCAATTTTCTCCTCTCGGTCGTACTATCACGGCGTGGCATAACATGTTTGTTTATTTGTGTATTGATAATATTTTTACGGTCGATCGTTGTGTTTTCAATTATAAATTTATGCGAGTTCAAATTTTGCGTTTTAATTTCAGTGTCACCTGTACTTTTTAGTGTTTAATTGTGCTACAGTTGGCACTGAGTTATTTTTTCGAAGTTTCGTATTGTGAGTGACCGACAGTAGAAGTTTGAAATTATGCGTATTTTTATTGTCTTACGTTGTCCGTCTCAAAGAACTGTTGGGTTTCGATATTATGTTCCTGTTTCTCGTTGTCTGCAGCCATTTTGTCCAAACCACGTTTTTTGTTCTTGTTTTGTGAATATCAACTGTCTGGTAACGTATCTTTCCTACGCAATTAATTTGCTGTTCAATAATTGAGTTTCCCCAGTTATAGGGTGGTCATTTATATGTCTGCAGTTAGTTTGTGATTGAACGTGGTTTAATTGTTGTGTTTTGATAAAATTGCATTCACCAAAAGTATAAACGATGCAACGATGTAGAATGAGAGAGAAAGAAAAAAAAAACTTATACTTCTCTTTTGTGAAAGTTGTTTTTTTCTTTTTATTTTTAGTTTGCCCACAAGACGACAACAAAACACAAACAAACAAAAATAAATAAATGTTAGCCGTAGCTTTTGTGAAAAAAACAAAAAAATATATATTAATAATTCCTTTCACAGTAAAATAAAGGCGGATGGTAGAACGTCCTCTCGATTAGGTGGTTGCGTACATAAAAAAAATTTTGTCCGCTCGCTCGCACACCGGTTCAGCTCGCCGCCCCACCTTTTTCTCCTTCCCATTGCTGAGTCAGAGCTACCGGTGGACGCCGTTGCTCCACCTTGGTGGTGGTTTACCAAGGAAACAGACCGTGTTCGGTATATCGCTTGCACATGTGTGCTCGAGATATATCGGACCGCGTTCATACTGTTGAAAATTTATTATTGTATATCATAATTGTCTCTTTGAGATTTGGAAAGTTATTATATATTGGTTGATATTGTTTATTATTATTGTAAAGGGTGTTTCATTAAGAACGCCGGATTTAATTTGCTTGATATTATTTTTTATGTATGTTGGCTGACCTGTTTCTTTTATCATTGTTATTTATAAACTCTCCACAATAAAACGCTGAAAAGGTTTTAACGAAAACATTTTGTTTTATTCATTTATTTTCATTGTTTCTAATGTTCTTCTTGTGACCTTGGTGCGACTGAGAACGCAAAGAACGCGTTTTGGTTGTTAAGACTTATTATTGCCATAGTGAAAGTTATGCCGAAACAGTGCGGCATCTTAGACGTATCATGAGTCGAAAGTTAGCTCCTAATGAGTCAACAGTTCATCGATTGTTGGTTAAGTTCAACGAAACTGGCACCCATATAAACTCCAAGTTACTCAAGAGCTCAAAGCTGATGATCATGGAAAACGCACACAGTTCGTTGAGTGGTTTCACAATATACAAGTTGATGATGCTTATTTTGCGAGCAAGATAATTTTTATCGATGAAGCTTATTTTCATATGAGTGGATTTGTAAACAAACAAAACGGTAGACTATGGGGGACAGAAAACCCACAAAAAATTGAACAACGTCAAATGCACCCTGAACGAGTTACTGTATGGTGTGGCTTTTGGTGTGGAAGTGTTATTGTCCCATTTTTTTCAAGATGAACACGAAAATATAGTGAACGGTAACCGGAGAAGGTTAGGTTAGGAATTTTTGTGGCCATCATCAAATGATTTTGACATAACCGATAAATGGTTCCAGCAAGACGGAGCCACTTCCCACACTGCTAGTTCGACAATCATGTTATAGTACGAAAAATTTAAAG
This sequence comes from Eriosoma lanigerum, assembly GCA_013282895.1. Lineage (NCBI taxonomy): Eukaryota > Metazoa > Arthropoda > Insecta > Hemiptera > Aphididae > Eriosoma > Eriosoma lanigerum. The sequence continues at coordinate 28,003,407 of CM023362.1, read as the reverse complement.
GTCGACTTCTTTCACGATGTAGTGATCAGAACTGGTCTCCCAAGTCATGTGATTTAACTCCAATCGATTTTTCCTCAGGGGTTACGTCAAAGCTCATGTCTACGAAAACAATTTACGAACAATTGAACAACTTAAAAAAGAAATTCGTCGTGTTATTGGTGAACTAGACCCGGAGATGTGTCAGCAAGTGATAGCGAATTTCGTGATCCAAACAGAAGCTTGCCAGCGTAGCCAGCGTAGCCAAGGTGGACAAATGCCAGATGTAATATTCCACACTTAAATCGGAGAATATGTACTACATGTTAATGTAATTTGTTTGTTCAAAATAATTTTTTTAAATAAAGTAATAACAAAATTAAATCCGGCATTCTTAATGAAACATATTATCATATCATTAACATATATATATTTAATCTTAAATTTTTATCTGTTATTGAAATCATATATTTATTATATCATGTATATTTGAAAATTATACACATTGTTGTTAATTGATTTAGCGTGTAAGAGACCGCCTATTTATTTATTTATTTATTTAGGCGCTTGATGCGTGGACAATAATATTATTAAAGTATTTATTTTATTTCAGCTAAAAATTATTTGGATATTGATAATACAGGTATATATTATATATAATTTTTTATTTATTTATCCAACTAACCAATACAAGATTTAAAAAATGAATAGTATAATTAAGTATTTTATAATAATGTTCATATAACTTATTATTTTTAAATATAATTATCTATATCGTCTATACAAAGTTGATTAGACAAATGTAATATGACATTTTATCTCACTAAAATAATCATTTTCAGTGAAGTGTCAAAATTATTGTAAAAAACTATTCACTAATCAACGTAATTAAGGTAATATGTCGTTATATCATAATGTGTACAATTTGAAAACTCCATATTATTCATATAAATGAGGATACTCAAAATATATATCTAAATACAATTAATTATTTTAACGGCTGTTTAATAAATAATGGTGTGTTTCATTCACCTGAATGGAAGGAGTCAACTTGTAAAATAGAAATGACATAAATATGGAGCCTACGGTGATAGGACAGATAATAAAGCGGACAGCGACGTAGTGGACAACGTTTGAATCAAATACGGGATCTTGGAAACAGACTATTGTTACACATGGCTAAATATAATGGTAGGTAAATATAAACGCAGGCGTTACACCAGAAAAGTGTTTCAAAAAAGATTTTTAGCAGGACAAAATTATTTATTTATGAAATTATTTTACTTTTCGGATACTTGGTGCATTTTCTAATTAAGTTTTTACCTAGTGCATTCATTAAGTGTTTAAACCAAATTTTAGGATTCCGACTATACATAATATTATTATTTATTTATTTAAAATTTTTTTTTTGAGACTAATAAAAACTGCCTAGTATATTATTTGTTTTAATGATATAATTAAAATATTATTTTTTTTACATATTATATTAATCAGAATCACTAGAACTGACAAGTTGTCCATCCGTTGTAGCTGATTCGTCTTCTTTTTCTGTATTTGTGGCACATAATATCAGTGATTTGACGTCATCTGACATCTCACTTATTCGTTTTTTTTTTCGGTAGTATTCTTCTTGAGGAAAAGTATGGGTCAAAAGCTACCACATATGGATTAGATCTTCATTTGTACTAGTACGTGAATTTTTTTTTAACAAATAACAGTAAAAATCGGTTTTCGCCACCGGGCTCCTACAAATAGGCGGTTGGCCCGATGACTCGTATTTAGGTGCATTAATATTATAATGTGAAAACTGAATGGAATAGGTGACCACTGATTTAACAAATGATGTTACAAGAATTTTACGTTTACGTGCGTTTAAATGCACCTGTATATAAATATATTAACATAACGACAATAAGTATAATATTAACAGTATTGGAGGGAGGACGCCCACTCTGACAGAGAGATTAAAGCTAAATCAAATTATACAAGTAACAGGAAAATAATAATAATAATAATAACAATATACAAGAAATTAGTAAGGATGAATCATTCACGTGATTGTTACGGGCACCACCGATGTAGAACTACTCTGTCCAATTGAATAAAGTCATGCGCCAAACGTACGCAAACACACCTCACATCGACGCAAAGTCGCGTTCGTATATTGACGCCAAAACACGTACTTTTCAAGATGGTAGTACCACACGACGGCAAATGCTCAAACGGGATAATGTAACTCGCCGCGAAAATGCACTCAAAATGAATGCAACCGTCGCACTCATGGCTAAATATATAGGTATGTCAGCAACTTTGTAAAATATTTCATGAAAGAAAATCTCAGCTGTCAGTGATCCAAAGAGTAGGTTAATATTACGTGCTGAAATCATGTGAAATATCTCACTCAATATTCACGTGTGAGCAATTATTACTGTTATTTGCTAATGATAACAATTGATAATGAATTCACTGCCAATGGCCGCCATGACACCTGCTGTATCACAAAGTTGCTGACATACATATATATTTAGTTATACGTGACAATAGTCTATTTCTGGGATCTCGTAATTGGTTCAAACGTTGTCCACTTCGGCGATCTCCGCTCTATTATCTGTCCTATAACTGTAGGCACCTTATTTATGTTATTTCTATTCTACAAGTTAACTCCATATATATAGGTGAATAAAACACACCATAATTTATTAAACAGTCGTTAAAATAATTAATTGTATTTAGATATAAATTTGTAGTATCTTTGTTTATATGAATAATATGGAGTTTTCAAATAGTACACGTTATGATATAACGATACATTACCTTAATTACGTTAATTAATGAAAAGTTTTGGACAATGATTTTTTGACATTTTATCGAAAATAATTGTTTTAGTGAGATAGAATCACATTTATGATACATATTTATATTGAAAAATAATAAGTTATATGAACTTTATTATAAAATACTTATTTTTAAGATTCACTTTTTATGTATTGTATTGGTTAGCAGTGGCGTATTTAGGATTTTATCATGGGGGGGGGGATATGTGTTGGCTAAACTTTCATTTTCCAAATGGGGGGGGAGGGAGCAAGCAGGGTGGTTATGTTATTCATTAATACTATAATTATTTTAAAAATTGTAAGGGTTAATATTACTAATAAATTAGAACGTACCTACATACTTAAAATTATTAAACTTATTTTCCGACAAAATACAATAACAAAATTAAGTATGTGATTATAGTTATAGGTATATATTTGTACTATTTATTAAACTATTATACAGAACATACTGTGCTTATAGTATAAAATCTAATTTCCTGTTTTTCATACAGAGTTCATCAATTACTTCTTCTGATGTAATTTCAATATTTCTATGGCATGACAATAGTGCTAATCCATTAAGTCTACTCTAATAACAAAATTATCATATTTATAGTATAATATTATAGTTACAATATAATTCAATGAATATATTATATTAAATAATAATAACATAATATTTACTTCTGTCATACTATTCCTGAGATATGTCTTAATCCTCTTTAATGAGGAAAAAGTTCGTTGAGGCGTGGCAGTTGATATTGGAAGTGTGCAGAATATTTTGAGAAGCATATGAATATTAGGATAAAACTCTTCATCTCAAACATCCAAAGCATGTAATCCTAAAGTGAGAGTTATGTTATCCGTAATTATTTTATGTCCCCACATGTTTAATTCAGCATTGCTAGCTTGTTGATCAATATAGGTGAATAAAATTCGACAAGATTATTAAATTCTTCTTTTTCCAGATTTTTTAGTAATAATGATTCGTGTTTAAAAATACAGTTAAATCCTAAGAAAATAAAAAATAAATGTGACAATTAAAAATTTAATTTTTATTCATTTTATTTATTTTAAAAAACTTGTACAAATACCTTTATGTATTGTTTTATGATTTATAAATTTCTCAGTCAATTGCGTTATATAAAAATCAATATAAGGTAAAAATACTGTGACGCAGTAGTAATGTTCGATGGAACTATCTGACGGGTTTGGATTAGCTCTATGAATTTGTTTAGATGTAACCCGTTTTTTTTTTAACTCAATTCCTATGTTATCTGCAACCATCTAACACATCAATTATTTCAAGTTAATATCACACAAATAGTTTTAAAATTTTAAAACAATATATATATATTTAGCCATGGTCGCACTCGTGCACAGATCGCACTCGACTCACACGACTAGCCGCACCGGATGTTCTACCTTCACACTCGACCCACTGGCGACTGTAGCATTACTAGTGATGGGAACAATCGAGAGAATATACTCGAAATACTCGATAACAATCTCGATTGTTTAAATTAATCGAATACCTCGATTACTGTGAAAATAATCGAGAGATTCTCTCGATCTCGGAATTGCCTGAAACAATCGAATGACAAATTACTCGTTATGAGAGTATAATAATATTTCTACTATCTAATACCTACTTTATTTTCTCTCAGAATATTTGTAATCGAATAATATAATGACTTTATTATTTATTTCGTCCTTGCTTCCCTCGATATACGATAAACATATTATATTCCTATTATAGTATCTCAACTAATTTTTTCTCAAGTCAAGCATTGACATTAAGTACATTGTAGTGGTTTGTACTTGAATATTTGATTAAATTAGCGATTTTGTAATACAATTTTATAATATTAAACATTTAGTATTTATATTTTTTACATACATACATATATATATATATATATATATATATATATATAAAAAATATAGTAGGTAGATAGTAGGTACTGATTTCCCGATGTTAAAATACTGAAATACTAATCGAGAGATTTTTTCTATTGTTATATCATCTCGATTATCAAAATCACTCGATTGTTCCCATCACTAATCATTACGAACATACAATCATACACGAGCCACAAGGGAGGCGATCGACGATAGGTACAGCGACCGGTTGTTCGCGTAAATGTCCGCGATAACGGCATTCATTAATTTTTGTATTGAAGTTCGAACATCCTCTCCCCTTGGGAGACTCTGTCACACAAGATGATGTAGAGCGTTGAGCACGAAGTAGTACGGGTATAAATATGAAATTCGGTTATATAAAAAAAAAAATTCACAGTAATAATCCAATAACGATATAATTTCACACCAAATACAAAAAAATGGGTTTATAAAATATTCAAATTAACATATAATAATAAAAATAATAAAAATAAATCAAATGAATGTAATGAAAATAACGATTACTAAAATACAAAATAAACTATATGAATTAAACAAAATGAAATGATTCGTTTCCATTGAATGATAATGCGGAATCAAGGATAAATCGGTCAGCGCGAGTATAATGATAAATTAACAATATATAAAAAACATTATAGGTAGATTACGTTAAAGATTAACTTTAAGAACCCAATTAATCATATTATTGGATGACTATTCATGGTATTGTACGGAAATAAAATAGACAATAAATATTATGTAGTCTCAGGTTGGGTAGGTAAAATTATTACTTTTACCACGGGCCGGGTCATAACGGACTGCAGCTTCCCATAAGCCGCCAAAATGTGGGGCACCGGGTGGATTAAAATGCCACGCACACGAAGGGGATGAAGATGCGATTTGTTCGCCAGCGTTGGAATTGTTTATTTAATTGCTTTTATTAATATATTTTAATTGAAAAGTTAAAAAAAGTTGAAGTTCGAACAATTGGTCACGCGTGAATATTGAGTGAAATATTTCACTTGGTTTAAGTAGGTAATAATAATCTACGCTATGGATCATTGTGTAGTGAACCTACAAGTAACACGTTCTGCGTTAAGCGATGAAGTCAGTGACTCTGTAAGATGTTGCAATTTACTTCGAGGTTGAATAGAATAAACTTTAAGACTTTTTTAATTAATTAATTAAACTTTTTAATAACATAAAAATCACACTCCAAAATTATAAGTAAAATTTGAAGATAGATATTTATTGTATCTACCTGAGATTTAAGTAACGTGCACAGAGATTAAGAATATAGTTAAATCTAAATCTATGTTAGTTTACATCTAGTATTTATATTAGGAGGCCAAGCGAATAGAAAGGATGTTTACTACTACCAAATCTCCTCATTGGACCTTCTTTGGGTAACAGTACCTACAATGTTGTTTTCGTACTTTGTTCCAAAATGATGTCGCTCCTTTTATGGTCTGGTTAAACTGCGTAAACAACTTGTTTTTGTAAATCTGTAAACTTTTTATATTGTTTAAGAGAATGGTTTTTTAAACCCGGTGATATTAATTCGCCCACTAGAGGGTACGATCTGTGTTGAATAACAACAGCAGTTGTTATTATTTTTGAAACATATAATCGTTATATTATATAATATATATATTATTCATAAATAATTATTAGTATACCACCTGGGTTTACTACAATTGCCAGTTGAAATTTTCTTTCATGAAAATTCATAAACTAATAATACTTACGAATACTATAATAACAATTTATAAAGTTGCTGACATACCTATATATTTAGCCATGTTATCATGCAACGCGATGACATGTGATATATTAAAATCCAAGTGGCTCCAGTTGACAATTAAAAATAACCTCAGCACATTGTGCAATAATCTATGAATGTGTTCATATAACTTACGTACTTGTAATTATTAATTAATATCTGATATATAGTATGTACAACTAAATTGAACAAAACTTACAAAATTTTTGTTTTAGATTACAATAAATATCAGGAGCAGTTAAATAGTATGATTTATATAAAATTATAAAGAGTATTAAATTTACATAGAGAATGTCCCAAATTTATTTACTAATTGCTATATATCTGTAAAAAATTAATATTTTTGTTTATAGTTATTTAAAGTTATTATTTTGGCAATGGGCTATAATAGTGTCGCTATTATTTTATTAGTTTTAAACGTTTAATTTAGGTTCAACACAGATGGAACATAGGTGGACTAATGGAATTAGAGTCAAATGAAGATAGTTGGTGTGAATTGATTAGATTTTAGTAATTTATATCTATAGATGTGATGGGTGTAGAATCTATGATTGACGTGGCACACATGGGTGTTCGGTAGTATGCGGCAGTTTTACTGTGTGAAGAATGGCTGTTTTAATATAACCAAATTTAGCGACACAAATTAAAATACGGTAAAATATGATAAACGGAAATCTTAATATTATAGCATGATGATAAAGATTCGATAATAAAACTTGTATCTAAATTAATTTGTATTTAATAATTATAAATTTGACATTATTCACATTATAACAAAAACGTATGTTGCATAATTTTTCAAATAAAATAATTTATTTAGATAAATATTATTACTTTTCAATATTTCACTATAAACAATAGAAGAACATAAGGAACAAATTTACTTTAGCTACCCCTCGAAGTTTTTTTTTTTTTTTCGAAACACATGTATTTTAGTGTTTTAGAAACAATGGTGCAAACGAAAATTTGCGGAAAACAATAGTTTTTGAGTTATTTTCATTTAAAGTATTACATTTAGGTAATGTTATTTTAAATACCTAAATAATTTCCCGTTTTAAAAGTATGTTTTTTTATAGTCTAATGGTAAACGCGTCATATACAGTATTCACCATCACGAGTTCAATACGGGAATAAGGATTTTTTTTGCATTATTTTTTTGTTTTGTTTTTTTTATTTTACTTTACGTTTATTATTTTTATGTAAGCTAGTAATACCAAGTGGCTGGCACTCGTCGCTGCGCTCCTCGGCGCTATCGATTCGCTCCGCAAATTGAAAATATCCCTCGATTTGTTGTGAAAAACTACGGCGGATCAGTAATATAGAATAAAAAAATTTGTTTAATCAATTTTTAATCATTTACAATATTCATAATTTAAAAACTATAAATAATATATCAACACAATATGAAAAAAATAATAATAATAATGCAAAAAAGAATCCTTTTTCCCGTATTGAACTGGTGATGGCGACAACAGTATATGACACGTTTACTATTATAAAAAAAATATTTTTAAAACGGGAAATTATTTAGGTATTTAAAATAACATTACCTAAATGTCATATTTTAAATGAAATTAACTCAAAAACTATTGTTTTCCGCAAATTTTTGTTTACACCATTGTTTCTAAAACACTAAAATACATATGTTTAAAAAAAAAACAAAATTCGAGGGGTAGCTAAAGTAAATTTATGCCGGACATATATAGTGTAATTTTAATTTTTTATTCGCCACTATTCTTTTTTAGAAAAACTAAGATATTAATGTTACAATCTATTAGTTAACTTAATAATTTAAAAAAAGCTGAATTTTAAGTTTTAATTTTGCGGACATATTGGAATTAGTAACTAGATCTGGGACACATTGTATATGATCACAACATTTGTACAACATTGTATAAATAGTATAAGAAGAATATATAATATAATATACCTTTATATTTTGATATTCTTATATGCTAATACATATTTGGATATAATATAAATAACATAAGAAAATATTATGTCATTCGATGTATTCATAAATTCATACATTCAGTATACATATTAATTTACATTAATAAACTTAATTAAAATAAAAATACTTATTTAAGCATGGTTTATATTTATACTATTCAGATCCTGATGTGTCCCTTGAAGAATATGTTACGAGTCTGTATTGTTTTTGTATAATAACTTAAATATTTAAAATATAAAATAACTTTTTCATCCATTAAGTACATAATTCTGTAACAATAAAAAAAATATAGTTTTTATCACATTGTTTTACGAAATAACTTTCCGAAATCCATACAATTTGAAGTAAAGTCATAAATGTTTGATAAAGAAGTAACTTTTCATTCTTAATTGTATTTATGTAATTTTAGAAGAATGTCCACAATTTGAATGGATATCAATTAATTCTAATACAAACATAATAAAAATATTGCCAAGAGATGAAGGAATATTTTCATTTATGGATAGAATTAATAGCCTGAAGCATCACCGATTGGTTTCAGAGTATACTGTATGGGTATTATTTAACAGTTTCAAGATAAAAAATAATACATAAAAAATATTAATATAAATCATGTAAGCTCTTTGGAGGATCTAGCTTTAAACTTAGATTTACAATCTTTTACTTGCATTAGTATAGTTAATGGCATTTGTTATTTGTATAAAATTTTTAAATGGTAATGTAAAAAAATATGAAATTTCAGATAAAATAGGTTAGTTGGCTCCTACTTTTTTTACTAGATAAAAGAATACTTTTGTGTTTTATTGCGTTTTAAATTGTATATTCTTAATGAACATTTACGACATACATTCTGTGCCTGTAAAAGGATTGATTTTGATTTTAATTTTGATAAGTAATCTGATAAATTTATTATATTCTTCGCCATTTATGTTTAAGTTTTTAATAAATGCTTAAATTGCAAATGTTGTAATCATATTAAATGCATATTATATAATAAGTCTTCTATAATATTGTAAAAATATTTATATATTTGATTTTTCAACTTGTTTTAAGTTTCTAATATTGTAATATAATTCTATACTTTATTAAATATGTGTTAATAAACATAATAATATTATTAAAAATATTATAACTTACATTTTATATGTGGAGGGTCTTCGAGAAAAAGAGAATATGTCACTTTTTGGTCATTGTCAATTTTTAAATCAAATTTATTGTAATTTTTACGCTGATTCGATTGACATCAAAAGAAAATATGGTATATATTTATATATATATATATAATGAAGATTCTCCATAGAGGACCGCGACGTTTATTTTTGAAGTCTCAAGCAAATTATAAAACGAAAAGAAATATATATATATATATATTTGATAGATTTATTTGTATTAAATCATAGAATTTTACACATTGCTATATTTTTATATAGTAATTTGAAGTGTTCGGTGACTTGTACCGATGTATTATGATTGCATATAAAGTTGTCATTGGCATAATTTTAATGGAGGTTGGTAATAGCAGATAGGAAAAAATCTTTAAGGAAAACGAAAACGCACTAGTGTGTGACATACATTTAGACATGCATGCGTTTGCCGCAATAATGTGCGTCAAGTACGATGCGAAACGGAGTGACGGAATAACGCGATTCAGATTTTACTTTGGACACGGCGAAAGGCGCTACGCTTAATATTATCGTATATGGTATTTTCGTCCGTGTTATTACCGCGTTATTACTCGACATATGGTACTTTACTTTCGATTTGTTGTTTTTAACTAAAATGGTTTCTTTTCAATATAAATCGTTAATAATAACTATGTTACATTGTATTTCCTATGATATCGAAAGTTCTGGTAAGTATATATTGTACAATATAATATAGAAACATGTTAATGTGACGAAGTTGCTTCTTTTTAGTGGACTGTATTTATATTATTGTATCTAGTCTCCCTCGATGATTTTTATAACTATCTATAATAACGGTTTAAATTATAATTGTAACTTACCTGAATTCACTTATGCTAAAACATTACATTTATTTGCAAGCTGGTACATGTCACGGATAACATTATTCAGTGAATTATGTATTGCTTTCCTGAAATTTTTTTTAATATTGTAATCTTCTATTTTTAGATACCCTAAGTATATACATTTAAAACAAATCTTTTAAATATGATACATTTTAATTTAAAAATAATTATAAATATAACATGCATATATGAAAAATCAAAATTACCATTAAAATTATTAAACAAAGTAAGAAGTTTCTCTCCAATAGCACAGTCTTCCTTATTTTCCGCTTTAAAATTTATATTACAAGAAATAAAGAAAACAAAATCAGATCAGACGAATAATAAAAATAATCTCAGAGGTAATATAATATATTAAAATTATCATAATATACATTAATTATTTTTTATAATTTAATGGTCGTATAGTGTTTTAGTAAAATTAAAGAATAATATGGATAATTTTTGTCTTCAACATAATTAAAATTATATAGACATAAAGACGGTAGAAAAAGTATTCTTTGATCGTGTATATTATATTATTTAGATCATTTTTGTTTAATCTTATTATTACCTTTAGGTACTGTTGAACAGAAAAAAAAAATTATATTTTATAACACTTACGGTCCAAAAATTTAAATATTATAACCGAATATTGATCGCAACGGCGATTTACTGCGTATAACCGTGCTCCGATCAATATTTCTGAATAATATCAGGTAATAGAATATTGTGCGATTTAACGGTGTTCCCCACAAACGGAGTAATCGTGGTCAATCAATAATATTTCTGTACGTAAATATACTTGGTTTACGTTTCCCCTTTAACACTAAAGTTTGGCGGAAATAAAACGTAACAATATACCATTGGAGATGTTATTCAAACGTTCCTATAGAGTTTTTTTTTTCTATTAATAAGTTTAAAAATATAAATTTTTAAGTTAATCGAATGTAAAAGTATACAAGAACAGAATTTTACATTTTTTGTTAGATATTTTAGATATAACCGGTATAATCAAAAACCAGCATTCATTTACTTTTTAATATATAAAACGTTAAAAAGTTAGACAATAAATACGTTTTTAGTTTATTTTGCGCCCCTTCAATTATTGCGCAAGCACCTTTCGCCCCCCCCCCCCCCTTACTACGACTCTAAATAGAATAACCAACATTTATAATATATAATTAATGTTAATAACTAATGCCTAATTGGTATTATTGTATTTAATAAGTAATTTACAGATTACAGCATTATAGAGTGGAAGCCATAAAATTCCGAAAAAATACGGTTAAGAATAGATATAATATTATGTGGTCTGTGATAGTATACGCTAATAGATACGCCGCCACCACAGCAGGTAGTACATACACAGTCCATGCACGTGCGTGTGTTCTGTAGAAGGAGAAGCATATGAATTTAGATATGTCGAAATTTTATTCCGTCACAGATCACTTAATAATGTAAATAAATTTATTATGAAACAATTTTGCGGTTGCGTAATTAAATTTCCTTTATACTGACAATGAGTTTTTTTTAATTTTAATAATTAAAACAGATATTTTTAAATGACTATTTTCATAAAGTGATTTTTTACAAACCTTATATAGAATACATGATTTAAATATCAGTTAATGTCAGTATATATCAAGTATATATCTATAAATTAAGATAAAATATTACACTGTATACTATGACTATATAAACCAAGCTGAACAAATTTTATTACTAAAACAATATAATTTTAATTAAATTTAATAAGTATTAGTCAACATTTATTTTTTGATGATCTCATACCCAGTGGCGGCTGGTGTATTGGTGTACATGTGCACGTATACCATATGTGCACGTGTACCACATGTGCACGTGTATCACATGTGCACGTGTACCACATGTGCACGTGTACCACATGTTAGTAAAAAGCTGTTATATAAAAATAATATTTTTATATAAAATTTATTAAAAATTTTAGAACTACAATTACTATAATATTTTTTTATTGTTTAATGCTAAGTATGAAGATAATTAGTATCAGTTTTATTATGAATAACTGCATTCGTACCAGTTAGTTATCACAATATTCGTAAAGGTTAGTTATAGTCCATCAAAACTGTACTAGAAATGTGATCAGTTAGTACATGCGTATTCCATTTTACACTCCCACTTTTACAAAAATATACTATATACGAGTACATTACTGTTCGGTCGATACACAAATTATGCGTGCACACGTAGGTGCTATTGGCACGACGTCACGACCACGAAAAACTTCTGATTTAATTGCTTTGTTTTTTATTTCTGTAGAATTTTTAAAAAATTTATGTTACCATTACTATATAAATCAAACTGAACAAATTTTGTTAATATAATAATAATAATTTAATTAATATTAGTTCACATTTAATTTTTTATGATCTCATACCTAATAAATTATAATTTTTTCACTTCATTACAATATGTTATTGCATATGTTACTTCTACATAATATATATAAAAAAATATACGTATACAAATTGCAAATGTGAATTTATATTCTTTAGTCTTTGTTATTCATTGTTTTGAGAATATCTGACAGATACTCTATATAGGTACTTTTATTTCAATTTGTTATTTTTAACTAAAATGGTTTCTTTTCAATATAAATCGTTAATAATAACTATGTTAATTTGTATTTCTTCTGATTTTGCAAGTTCTGGTAAGTATAATAATACAATATAATATACAAACATTATGATTTTACTTAATTCATTTAATTAGTTTTATGATAAAGAAGTATAGAATTTCAATTTGAAAAAAAAAAAAAAATCTCTTTCTGAATATATATATATATCCGTTATTATTATATTATTAAAATCTAAAATACTAAACATTTTTAAATATTTAGAGTTTAGTACATATTTGTTGGTAATTGTCAATTATTCAGTACAATTTTTTCATTTGTGATAAAAATAAAAAAAATTAAATAATACGGGGATGTATAAAATGGTACACGCTGACTCTGTGTGACCTTCAACTACCCACTGTAACTGTGTTTCTTACAGGATCACGTGCCTGTTGCGATCGTGATGTACAGTTCGTAGCGTGATTGTGAATTTACAAAAAGTAGCCCCTGTCTCACAGCAGTATATCTTTTGTAAAGCGAAAACAAAATAGTATAAATATGAGCAAACAAAAAAAAATAGTTATGATGGAACCGTCGTCACCAGTGTTGCCAGTTTTAAATATGTGAATGTTCGGATTATTATCGCAAAATGTTCGTATTTCCATCCTCGCTACGCTCGGTATAATTTTGATGAGCAAAAAAAAAAAAGGCTATTGGTTTTGATTGGAAGGGGGATGGAAGGTGAACGCAGAAGTACGAAGTATCTTATTTTTTAAAAAAAATAACGTACCCTTTTAATGTTTTGAGGTATTGGTTAAATTTAATCATTGCAAGGGATGCCACCATTGGCGGAAATCCATAAAAAATATAATAATTTATATTATTATAACCATTAGCCATTATAAGATAGAAAATGTTCGTTTTAAAAAATGTTCGTACAGCAATTGTAATGTTCGTACGACTGGCAACACTGGTCGTCACCTCGGTTGCGCACCGGTTCAGCCCGATGCCCACCTGTCATTCCATCACATTGTTGAATTGGAGTTGCCGATGGACGCCGCTGCGCTACCTAGGTGTTGGATGATTAGGAAAATAGATCGCGTTGAATATATCGATTGCACCTGTGTGATTGTGATCAGACCGCGTGAAAAATATTTTTTACTATAATCCATTTCATTTAAGAGCGGTACGATGTCGTACGAAAATTGATCGGTTTAGCGCATCTCCATGCCGCACCATATTTAGTTCCCACTTCTTGGCCACAGAAAAACTTAATTACGTGAACGGCCGTCGTCAACGATATCCTTAGCATATGCATGAATAAAAATAGCACGTATATTTGGCGGCGGCAACACTGTCTTGGTAAAAGTCGTTTACAGTCGTGATTATTAAACAGGTGTGTGAGTCAAATTGCCGACTTGGCTGCTGGTTTTCTGACACTTTAAATGCGCAAAACGGTACTTTTTTTAGGTGGTACACTATTATTATTGTACATTTTTCATATAGATCCTATTAAAAGTCCATACAAATTACTATAAAAACATATTACTTATACTCTTAAATAATTTGAAAAATCCATATTTTAATATTAATATCTCCTAAATAATTGTAAGTTAATATTAATTGATTAATAAATATTAAAATATATTTTACGATGGTTACGTTAGGTTAGGTTTACCTTTTTTTTTCAAGTTTGACCCGACGATCCGGATGGGACTGCTTTCACGTTATTTCCTTCGAGCCACCATCGTTTATTAAAAAAAATAATTAATTATATATACTACCTACCACCCTGAGAACGCGCAATTTTAACAATGAGATATCTCAAGAATGGTAGGCGCGACATTGTATACATGTGTTTTCGCGCGTATGGTGTTGCATCGATATCTTCTCAACCCTGTGTCCAGAACCCGCGGACTGACGCGGGCTGACGTACTGACCTTGTCTTCTGGGCACGATATCCTTCTCTTGCAGGATTGAATCTAGCATTGTGTTAAATACGATCGTGACGCATTTTGTGGCCTCTCTAATAATATGATCCTGCTCCTTCCAACCGACTGGACTACTCAGAATGTCAGAGACGTCTCCAGAAAGTGGTGTCCTGCCGTTGAGGAACAGCCGCAACAAGTTTCTCTTTTCTGCCCAGTGAGGACAGAAGAGGATTGTGTGTTACGCAGTATCATCCCTAGGACAGTAAGATCAGATGTTGTCGTCTGCTCTGTTCATCCTTTAGAGATCGCTACGGAAACATCCGTGCCCGAAGAATGCCTGGGTCAGATGGAAAGACAGTAGCATGGGGGGGTCTCGCCAAACACAATCTGATGTCGGTTAGGTTAGGTTAACCTTTTTTTTCAGGTATGAACCGAACACCGAGAGGGAACTACTTTCGCATTACTTCCTCCCGGTAAAGTTAACCTAACCCAACGAAAATGATTTTTATATTAGACAAATAGTATTTAAATAATTTGTGTAAACGATAAATGGTTCATAATTTATTAATTCCAATTATCAATACCTAATTATTGTTTAAATTTCTAAAATATCAGAGGTTAATTTTATTATAATATTACTTCTTTTAAAGTTTCATGAATTGTTCTACCTAAATTATCTTATATTATATTATTGTTTAAATAAACTAACAAAATAAATCAAATAACTATGTGATTTCCTTTTGATAATTTATAATATTTTTTTTAATTACAATTTTTAAATGAAAGCAAAATAACTGCATAATTAAACTTGTACATTTTAATTAAAGAAGATACATGAGACATAACTAGTGGCGGTTTTGAAGGTGAGGCAAGTTAGGCGATGCCTCACCTAAAATTTAGACGACAAATATAATATTTTATATAAATAATAATATATTTATATTGTACATATTATCATTTATTGAAAAATCTATTCTCTATAATGTTCAATAAAAAAATTATATTGTTTTATCATAATATGTATGGTAAATGAAAATACACGAAAGGTATAACCGTCACGACGTCATAGAATACAATATCTATGCAGTTATATTGTTTTGTAGTATGAATTATTAACCCGTGCAAGTCGAAAGATTAATTTGAGACGATGGCTGCCGTTGCCTCACCATATGTGTATGTGTACACAAACTCATACACACAAAGTATGTAAAATAATGTCAATTGCGCATGCGTACTACCTCTGGTAAGGCGACACATTGCTGGTGCCTCTCAATGTTCTAAAATAATCTAAATATTTGGTTGAACCGGCAAAGGCCCGTCGATAGGCATCCATCACGTTCTAAATATATTTATTAAATTGAACAACAGTTTTATAATCAAATTGAAAATAAATACTTACATATATTCTTTTCCAGCATTAACTTTAGATACAGTTAAATTGTACAAAAAAGAATTTCCAAAAGACCCAATAACGACTACATATATAGGTAAATAAGAGTATATGAAATATAAAATTAAACCTAAATAATAACAAGCAATTTTATTTAAACTTTTATAATTTATATCTTAAGTTTGATTAAGACCAATTTATTTGTTCTGTATCAACGAGATAGACAAATCTTGCGGCACCAGGCGACGATAACGGTTGTCCAAATTTAGAATTGATAATATTCGTCACCCGCCATCACGAAGAAGCAAAAGTGCCGACGGTCGCAGTCAGTACGTGTTTTGGAGTCGTCATACAACCGTGGTTACGTACAGCGGTGTTTCCGTGTCTTTTGCCTTTGTGGCTGTTCGCTACGTGTTTTGGTGCGTAACTCATGCCTACGGTGTTATGCCGTGATTCAGTCGGCCATTTTGTCCGTTTTGATGGCATTTCGCGTACAGTATATAAAACAATCAGCGATTGATATGTTTATATGTATTGTATACTTGTACCGAGTTGGTCGTGTTGGGTGGCGAGAGGGTTAAGCAGAGGATGCCAGATCGCAGGCGGGCCTGTTGTCAGAAGCAAATTTTATTAAATTTTTGAGTAGAAAAATTATTTTTGTACAAATTATAGTGTATAAGGTATAGTAAGTTATATAATATAGAATTACAAGTTAAACCTTATACATTTGCGTCCATTTTCTCAAAATTAAACGACTGATGTTAGCGGTAAAAAATGGACTGGCCAAAAACACCTACTTAAACAATTATAACTTGACACTTATCAATAACTTTGCTATGAAAAAAGCTAGAAAGGGAATACTTTAACTGAACCTAATTATTCTTTAATTACTGTTAAATAGTTGGTTACATCATTTTCTTCAATATCAATAAAATATTTTATGTACTAAATATTATTATTTTTTTTTATTCACAATTCAATAAACATAAATATTAAGTATTCCTACTGTATTAAAGTGCTATATACTTAGTCAAATAAGTATAAATAAAGGGGCCCGAAATTGATCAGTCCCGAAGATCAAAAAAGTTCTCGCCGGCCCTATATGGCTGTATACTACCCATCTGTGTTCACAGTATTTCTACGGCAACAATATATTCTCAGATTTGGGATACAAACTACGAAGCAAGTTCTATCGATGTGTCGATTCCGGAATACGTAAATTGTTCATTATTTCATATTATTATTAATGTTTAACATTAGGTTTTTCGTATAGAATTAATTTATTATCATTTTGATGTGAGGGCGTTGTATCAGGATATTGTTAAAAGTATTATTATAATTATCGATATTTATTATATTTGTATTCGGGTACCGCCTTCAAGTTATTGTTAACTCATTTGCATGCAAATACATTAGGTCACCCATTCCTTCCTGTATTCACTTTATCTAGATACGCGAGTCATCGGGGCCGACCGCCGATTCATAGGACCTCCCTTTAGCGGACTGATTATTATTAGTATTCCATTGGGATACTTTATTTCTTACTTTTAGTTTAAACACATTAATTGGTCATTGTGCACATTGACCGAACATTTCTCATAATAACCGGTATCTTATTCTACCCGTAACATAACTATACTTTGTCCCAAATAAGAAAATTGGTCGGGTTTGGTGGTTGGTAAAAAACCAACCCGGGTTTAGCGTACCTGCACATATCACCATATCAAATTCCCCATTTACGACACAGAAATATGTAGTTACGTTGACTGCCGTCGTAAACGATATCGGTAGCGTATGAATTTGGATATGTCTATACACATATAAAACTATTATGTATGGTTGGCGGAGGCATTAATTTCGTGATATTAAAATGTAAAGTTTTTCGAAAGATTTTTCAATTATAACAATATAAATATTAGTAACGGAAAAGTAATTTGAATGACATAACTTTTTATTTAATTTTTAATTCCTTTCCATAAACAAATTGAATGTATGCCACTGGGTGTGAATATGAATACATGTTTACTATTAGTTATACAAAAATTGTTATTTTTTACAGCTGAAATGGGATATTTCTGTTCTTCGAAAATATTTTTTAACATGGCATCTGAAATATTGAACACACGTCGTTTTAGACAAAATATAAATGAAAGAGGTAATTATAAAAAAATATATTTATATTTACAAAATCTTAATGAATATTAATATTAGTATTTATTATATTATCTTATTTCAATTAATTCAGCAACCCATGAAAGGTAGGCTAAAATGAGCAGTTTTGGATCATTGCACAGAGCCTTCCGGAGACTAATACCGGAACATATCACGCATTTAAATACTGCATTCGTAGTACTGCATATTACATACTGCATTATTCAGTGAACTTTACAGCATGTAACAAACTTGAACATTTTTTTAATATACGACGAAATTTGGAATCTTTTGCTTATTATTATGCTAGTGTAATAACCATTTACTCAATACTATGAAATACCCAATACTTGTAATATTGCTCACTATCAATTTTAATACGTTAAATGATCTTTAGTAACGTTTATGAATAATTGAAATGCTTGAAACATGTTCAGGTCCAGACATGATTTCGACTAATTTTTTTCTGAATATAAGTTTGTCTAAACTATCCCCCTACTACATTTATTTAATAAACCACTATAAACAGGTTTTCTTCCGGTCAAATGAAAGGTTAGAGGAGAATCCTGAACAGGCCATTTCACTGAGTACTATACTAATATTTCTTTCTGGCTCCATGTTAATATTGTAGCATATAATAGGTAAATGTTAAATTTAAATTGTATAAATATACAGTAAATTTATAACTATTTATGATAATCATAAATTGAATGACTCATTAAATACATCAATTTCTACTAGAATTCTGTAGTAGAGTATTGTATGATTTATAGATAACACGAAAGTACTTAATTATGCGATAGTATACTTATAAAATTAACTAATATTTTTCAGATATTGGCAATTCATCACATGTAAAACCAATACGTTTATTCCACATAATATTAATGAGTAAGCTGTATTAGGCATGCAAAAATAAACGCTTAACAAAAAATAATTATCTAACTTAAACGTACTAAAAATAAAAATAAAAATGTTAACATTATTATATTTATATAAAAGAGTTAATAGGTACATAGGTACAACTATATAGTTTTCTCTGATAAATAGAACAATCATAATAAATAAATAACAAATATTAATTCTAAAACATTCAAATAAAGGAACAAATCTAACGTTCCATATAAAATTTAGTTTTATAATAATAATAATATTTTAATGTTATCATTATTGTCAGGTATGTAATAATTGCATAGAAAAAAAATGATATCGAGTATTCAAATCTACCGTTCATCCGATAATATATGAGTTATCGACGTGACAGTTGAGTTCTGTAAACAACATAATTAAGTAAAAAGTAAATTACCACAATTCTAACGAAATTTTACCAAGTACCACCAGTATATTTCTAAAACTCAAGTCATCATAGTGAATATTTTTATTTGATATTTAGAAGAAAAAAAATTTAAATAATTATAAATAAACACAATAAATTTAAACATTAAAATTGTAGTGATGAATAAATATACAAAATTAAAAGATTTAAAAAATAATCAAAATTTAATTAAAATTCAAAAAAAAAAAATGATCCAAAGTTATAATACTAATTTCTCAAATTTTTTGAACATGTATACACATTTCTTATACCATTAAACCCTATTTAAATGTAATATTATATTATTATGTTTTAATAGACATTTATATAGTAATACTATGGTTACAACTTTATAAATTTCTTGATATTTCAGATAATGGCAAATCATATTTACTTAATATAGTTAAAATATTTAAATTTTTGGACCGTAAGTGTTATAAAATATAATTATTATTCTTGTTCAATAGTACCTAAAGGCATAACCGTAACGTGTAAATATCTATGGAGTGGCTAAGGCCCTCAACGGAAAATAAAATTAGTGTATACAAATTATATGATTGCATTTTAAATAAGGCTCCCTTATACACCTGTGTTATGCCTATGTAGCAAAAGGTATAATATATATGATGTATATGATTATAAAATGTATTACATAATAATAAAAATAATAAACGAAAAGTTGAAACATCAGTAAAATAAAATAAAGTAAATTGTACGGGCCGAGAGCGTAAAATATTATTACGCGCACCTCGGACACCAACTAATAAATATATATAATAACTCAAAAAATAAATGTATAAAATGTATAAAACAGTAATAACAATAGGTAATTGCCTGTTTGGCGCTACAATAAATAAATAATAAAAATATATATTATAAATCAAATCCTAAATATTAAATAACAATATAAAACCGACAATTAATCCGGTACAATTAATATTGGCGATTAGCGCCGTATAATAAGTACCAATAACTTATGAATAATTAGACGATTAGCGCCGAAACAATATATAAATGTTTGGAGATTAGCTCCTAAACATAAAATATACAATAATTAAATAATTCATAAAAAATAATCAATGGAAACAATAATGTAAAAATACAAATGTACATGAAGGCGATTAGCGCCGACAGTAACTATGTAATAAACTAATACTTATGTAATAAATTGGCTATTTATTATAAACTCTACAATAGGCTATTTGAGCCTCTACGTTCAATAAAAATAAAACAAATATACTGTACTCACAAATAATAGTACAACCAAAAATTGTAAAAACTATGTCACAAATTTGGCTATTTGAGCCTCTTAAAAAAAATATAATTTTTGAACGACAGTGTTACGCATGACGAAATGCACACAACACTCACACGACAATATTTTCGCGTCAATGATTGCCGACGAACATAAAAACAAAGATAACGATACAATAATAACTCTGCACGTCGGCCTTTTCGCAATTATATAATTTACAATAACATAATTTATATACAACTCATTAAAATTCACGAAACATAAAACGTGAGCGCTCGCGCGACCGCTTATTTTTAATATCATTATTAAACATAAATAATGAAAATAAATAAAGAAAAAATTAGGATGTTCCTCCTTTGTCCATCGGGTAAATTAGTGGTTTATTATAATTATTAAGATTATTATAATACTATTATATTGCATTAGAAAATATGATTCTGAATCTTAATATATTAAAAAATATACAGATAATCCATTCAAATATTTTACCATGAGTGTAAATTACACATGTATATACTCAAAATAAATTTCACATTCCTACGATGAAAATTCAAGGAGCTATTATTTTATGATAAATATTGTCAGTCACGATTATAAAAATATTTTGTAAATAGATTAAATAGTATATAATTAGGATTCTACAAAAATTTCAAATCGTTAAACCAAAAATGCTGATAATATTTAACACTATTAAAAAAAAATTCAAAGCCCTATATTTACCAAAAAATCAACTAATCCGTTCTTAAATTGTAATAAATATAAATATAACCTATGTAAGTACTCAAAAAAATTTTCAAGTTTTAACAATGGAAACTCAATTAGTAATCAGGAAATAAAAAAATTTAAAATACGGAAACCGTTATTTTGCCAATTTTCAAAAGGAAAAACTTTTGGGAAATTCGAAAAATGAGCTAAATAAAGTACCAATTAGATTTAATTTGTTATCGAAAGGGTACCTTAATTGTGGTTATTGGATAATCTACTCAAAAAAATGTTTTCATACATTTTTGAATGAAAAAAAAAAAAAACATCATTGTAGATACAATACATCAGAATCTAAAATGTTCTAAGCAATATAATATACACGACTGAAGAATCCATTTTCTCCTGTCATTATGACATGTTTGTATGATTTTAATTATGTTAAAAACAAAAATTATCCATATTATTCTATAATTTTAGTAAAATGTTATACGACATAAAAATATAAAAATAATTAATATATATAATGATAATTTTAATATATTAACCTCTGAAATTCTAAATAGAAAATGATCTATATTATTTGTCTGATTGTGTTTTAATTAATTCTTGTTATATTAATTGTATAGCAACAAGTAAGATTGACCGTGCTATTGGAAATAAACTTATTACTTTGTTTTATAATATTGATGGTAATTTCAATTTTTATTACATGCATGTTATATTTATTAATATTTTTTAAATGTAAATGTAGTATATTTAAAAAACTTGTTTCAACTTTATATAATTAGATTATATCAAAGCAAAAGATTACGATTTTAGACTATATTTTCGAGATGAAATACAAAATTCACTGAATGATGTTCACCATGAAATGAATGTGTTTGGAGTTAAAAGTAATGTTTTAGCTACAACTAATTCAGGTAGATTACACTTATAATTTAAACCGTTATTATAACTCATTATGGGAGATCCGGTACAATAATTGTATCACCCAACTAGGTGACTCAGTTAGTTTGGGGAAAACAGCAATTTTATTTTTATAATTATAAAACATTTTATTGCGGAATAAATAAATAATAATCTACATATATATACATATATTTTATTTCAAGTGACAAATATTTTTTTTTTTTTTAATAATCATAGAATCATTTATTTTTTTTAAATAAAATTCTATAAATATTGTTCATTATCACACGCGCGTGCAGAAGTTTATGTCACTTATTTTTATAAAACGGAACAAAGAATAAAACATTAAAATATTATACATTAATGATAATCGAGAATACTACTGTTTTTATATTTAATACATATAATTTAAATAAAATATGCTTATTTTCTTAAACTTTTTAATAATATTAATTATAAATAAATAGTAAAAAAAAAAAAATAGGAATTTTTTAATACCGTTTTAGGAGAGCATAAAAAAGTAGTTTATTGATTATTAAACCGTTATTATAGATATTTATATAACAAATCAAGCGAGTACCCAGTACAATAATTGTATCATTTACCGTAATAAAATTGTTTTCTATCTTGACTAGATACTCGAATAATTTATTTTACTCTCAATCCATGAGTAACATCGTATCCATTAAATAATAAGAAATAATTTTAAAATCTTTTAAAGATATATGAACTGATAATTAAGTAATAATTAGTAAAATATATTATAAAGATATAAAGAATTAAAAAATAAAATGTTACAATTGTATAATTCAATTTTGCTGAAGTTGTACGTTTGGTATGATAGTTTCAGATGAATACGAAATTTTAATTACGACTCTGATTTTAATGAAATCTATCCTATATTCTCTGCATATTAAAGAAGCTAGCGTGACATCTGGATAATTGTTCAGCAACTGAATGTTCTAATTAATTTTCAGTTACCACAAATATTTGCAGCATTTTTTATAACTGTATAATCAGTTCCTCTATCAGTTGTTCCTTTTCTTATTCGTGCAAAACTGTTATAAAAAATGTTATTTATGTCTACTGCTTAAATAACAAGATTATTACTTTCAATAAAATAATAGTAATGTTATAATTATCCCCTGATCAACATTAACATTTGTAAAATTTATCCCCATTCGATATTTTTATAAAATAGTAAAAAATGGTTATAAATACGTACTAAAAAATAACCTACAATAACTTTTGAATATCTGCATTATTCGACTTCGTTGGTGCTCCATGCCTGAAATACTTTCTATTAAAGCAATGTAATTTTAGAAAATATAATCAAACCGAAAACTGTCCTAACTGAATGATAAATACAGAATTCAACAAACGGCTATAATGTGTAATAATGTTATATGGTTTAATATAATCTATGATGCCGCTCTGTATATGTAAAATGTCATAAAAACATGGTCACGCGGTTATTACTGTGTGATGTACATCATATAAAACACATCTATTTTGTATACCATTATCGTCGATTATAATATAATAGAAATATAATATAAACAGTTAAAATGGTCGCATCACATACACGAATCAACACTTTAGAGCTATTATATAGTAATCATTATGTAGCTACCGATATCAAAGCACGTAGTGATAGTCAGTTAGTGGCGAGATGTGCGAACGCGATGAGTATTGGTAGTTCGAGTGATTCAATCTTTACCCGATCAGTGATGATGTCATGGTCATGTGAGACTGAAAGGTTCAAGTATCAAGTTCATAAGATCAGTAGTGCAATATAATGGTAGATCTGACGTTGTAATTAAGAATAAGATAGAAGAGTTTGGTATTTTGTGTTACAATAGGATGCCATTAAGATTAAAAGGTGGGTATTAAAAGGAGTAGTGAGCATTGTTTTATGGTTACAGAGTGTAAAGCAATGAAAAAAAAATGGGAAAATAGGATAAATGTAGTATAGATGAGAATGCTTAGTTGGTATCGAGCAGATAGAATAAGAAATAAATATATAGTTGAAAGTGAACAAGTTGCAGCAATTGTGGGGAAAATGGGAGAGAATTAGCTGATAGTTTGGGCACGTTATAAAGAAAGATGATTTAGAGGCAGTGCGGTTTCTCATAGAAATGAATGTAGATGGTAGGATAAAATATGAAGACCACTGAAGAGGTTGATAGATGGAATTGAGAGTCAAAGAAGATAGCTGGTGTGAATGGATGAGATTTAGGTAATTTTAATCTAAAGATGTATGGGTGTGGGATTAACGTGGCACACAGGGGTGTTCGATAGTATGTGGCAGTTTTTGCTGCGTGAGGAATCTTGTAATAAAAGAGAAGTTGAATAATAAACAACACTCACGGTCCTTTAGTTATTATGTTTTAATATTATACATCAGATTTAGCGGCACAAGGTAAATACGGTAAAATATGATAAACAGAAATATTTTGCTTGTGTGTCATGTAATAAAATAAAAATAATAACAAAAAAAAGTTTATCCCTTGACTAAACGTGTGTAGTCGAGAGATTTTTAGATGATCGGTCACTAACATCTCTTGTCTTTGCAAAAAAAAATAATTACAAATTAAAAACAAGAGCGAATACCAGAACGCAGAAAAATTTCCGTCAAGTAGTCAGACCTAGACTGTTGAGTTGTGGGGCCGTCGTCAGCGCGATCGTGCACCAAAGCGTTTAGGTTATGGCTGACCGCTTCCTGTCATTCCAACCTGGATGATGGTTGTTTAAGAACATTTATAGCTTGTGCCTGTGTGATTGAAATATATCAGTTCGAGTTAGGACGGTCAACAACCAAATCTAGTTAGGAGATAAGTAAGTAAGAAACGTCTAGTAAAAAATTTTAATTTTGAATATATTAATTTTTTTTAATTTTAATATTATGGCATATTGATATAGATTCGATAATAAAACTTGTAACTAAATTAATTTGTACTTAATTATTGTAAATTTGACATTATTTACAATTATAACAAAAACGTTAATTGTTGTATAATTTTACGAAAAAAAAATGTATTTAGAAATTAACAAATATAAAAAATGTACAATTTTTTACTATAAACAATGAACATAAGTGTAATTTTAAATTTTGTTTCCGACTATTTTTTTAAAATAAAAAAATTAAGATATTAATATTATAGTCTGTTAGTTAACTTAATAATTTTAAAATAATAAAAATTTAAGTTTTAATTTTGTGGACATATTGTAATCAGTAAATAGATCTGGGACACTTTGTATTTGTAAATTTAACATATTAATAGTGTAAGAAGAATATATAATATATCATAAATTTTTATTTGGATATTCTTATATGCTAATACATAATTTGAACATAGCATAAATTACATAAGTAGATATTACGTTATTTGATGTCTACGTAAATTCATACACTCACTATATATATATTAATATATTATCTTCATTATATACACCTTAAGGTGCCATTAAGGTCCAACGTTTCAATCACAAACTTATTCCATTCTTCTCTATTGTATGCCATGCATATCTGAGCCATTTCTTATGAGAATTATTCTTAGATCCTTCACGACTGAATCCTTCTATCTTGTTATGGGTCTGCCAGGTCACCAATACTTGTGTTACGGTCACATTATGCGAACCGAACGGCTGCTCCAATTTTTGCCAAGTAGGCATAAATTCTTAACTGCCCGATCTCAGTACGTATGACATGTGAGAAGACGCAATATACAACATGAGAATAATATAAACAAATAAATACGAGAGTCGACTTATTACCGTCATTGTGCGAGGTTTAAATTACAATTTTATACTTAAATTATTTTATATTTTATTTAAATAATTGTTGTCTGTGCGCGTCGTCTCCGCCTGCCATTCGGATTTCCATTGGTCAATCGCTTGGATCCAGATATCGGGTGTATAATTTATTATATATAAATAATTACATAGGTATTTCGTTGCTAAATATATATGTTCCATTGTGTTGCTAAATTGAGAGTTTACTTATTTGAACTGAGATTAAATACGAGCCCTGGGAGTCTCTTTGGGGCTATATAAATTAAATAGAGAACTTTGGATTTCCTAGTCCAGAGATAGCTTAGCCAACTATATCCTCAGGAATCCACTAGTCAAATCTATCGACGGACGTTCACTAGACGAACAGTACCGTTACACTAGTTTAATTGTTCGGCCATCTGCCCTCCATACATGTCCTAACCATTCAAGTTTATTGCTTCTCGTATATGAAAGAATATTTGGTCTTCAATATAGCTCTTGTAATACGTCATTATGTATTTTTTAAAATTGTTTTATATATTAATTTATATAAATAAACCTAATAAATATATTAATACCTATTTAACCATGTTTTTTTTAATTATTCTTTTCAGAATATGAAAATTCCTTAGAACCATTTGCTGATGGTCTGTATTGTTTTTGTAGAATAATTTAAACATTTAAAATATAAAAAAAAGTACGAAATTCTGTAAAAAAAAAAAAAATATAGTTTTTATCAATTGTTCTACGAAATAACTTTTCGAAATTCATACATTTTGGCATAAAGTCATAAATGTTTGATAAAGAAGTAACGTTTCATTCACAATTTTGTTTATGTAATTATAGAAGAATGTCCAGATTTTCAATGGATATCAATTACTTCTAATACAAACACAATAAAAATATTGCCAAGAGATGAAGGAACATTTTCATTTATGGATAGAATTAATAGCCTGAAGCATCACCGTTTGATTTCAGAATATACTATATGGGTATTATTTAACTGTTTTGAAATAAAAGATGATATATAAAAAATATTAGTATAACACATGTAAGGTACTTCAAGGATCTAGCTTTAAATTTAGATTTCTAAGCTCTTACTTGCAGAAGTATGGTCAATGCCATATGTTATTAGTATACAATTTTTAAATGATAATATAAAGTAATGTAAAATTTCATAGAAAATAGATTAGTTGGTTTTTACTTCTTACACTATATCCATGAATATTTTTATGTTTTATTGCGTTTTAAATATTCTTAATGAAAATTTACGACATACACTTCATATCTGTAAAAGTATTGATTTTGATTTTAATTCTGATAAGTAATTTGTTATATTTATTAAATTTTTCCCTATTTATGTTTAAGTTATAAATAAATGTTTGAATTGCTAATGTTATATTCATATTAAATGCATATCATATAATAAGTCTTCTACAATATTGTATAAATATTTATATATTTGATATTACAATTTGTTTTAAGTTTCTAATATTGTAATATAATACTATACTTTATTGCCTTTAAATAGGCGTTAATAAACTGAATAATCTTATTAAAAAGATAAAAAATTACATGTTATATTTGGATGGTCTTCGAGAAAAAGGGAATATGTCACTTTTTAATCATTTTCAATTATTACATTAAATTGATCGAAAATTTTACGCTGATTCGAATGACATCCAGGGAAAATATGGAATATATATATATAAAGAGTATTTTCCAAAAACGACTTATACTCTTGAAGTCTCAAGCAAATTGTATAACGAAAAAAAATATTTATATATTTGGTAGATTTTTTTGTAATAATACATAGAATTTTACACACTGTTATATTTTTATATAGTAATTTAAAGTGTGGTGACTTGTGCCTATGTATTACGATTGCCAATGTTAGCACGTCGCTTGCCTTAAGACGAAAATGCCTGGTTTGGGCGACGCACTTGCGAACATAAAAAATTAAACATTTACCAAAAGTAATTGTTAATAATATTATTCTAATTATTGTAAACTTACTTCACAAAATATTAGGCGCCCAATTTAAAAAGAGAAAAAATTAAAAACTAATAGTCTATACAACAAATGGTAATAATATAATGGTTTTAACAATAATAGAAAATTATAGCCCCGATATCCGATACAACCAGCAGCCACGTACTGGGAAAAAAATAACTGACAAATCGTCCAATCATGTCATTTACCCACAGCCCCCAAGTCAGCTCTCAGATCAAATTCAATTTTCACCGTCTGGACCGCATATTAGCATTCTGGAGTCGGTCTCGGCACCAGTTATCCTCCTGATTGGTTGATTGGTTTTGCCTCACTTTTTTAAAAATTATCTTTTTATTTTCTTATCATATATATCTGATCACATATCTCATATTATTAATATAAAAATAATTAAAAATGTAATGTATGATTGTTCTTAACAATGTCCTTCTAGCCTTGTTTCATAGTATATACCTATATTAGAAAATATGTTAATATATCTGGCATAGTGTCTCAATAAAGTTAGTACTTGGAGCAACAAAAAAACAAAATAAATAAATAAAATTGCACAAAATGTAAGGATCAAACTGAAACTGATATTAAAAAAACTAAATGCTAGAGATATACAAAAAAAGTATAAATACATTATACCTAGTGAAATAAGTTCTCTGATCCAATGTGCCCTACCATAAAAAAATGTTTGCTATACTTCACATTTAAGTAGGTACCTTAAATTTAATTCTAGGATGGTTTGTCACTAATTAATTACATTTGGCAATACCATAATATCAGTTCTGGACATTTGCAAAAGCTTTATATTTGCTCTAAGTACTAACTTTATTGAGACCAGATATATTAACATATTTTCTAATATAGGTATATACTATGAAACACGTCTAGAACTAGAACTAATAGAACAATACTTTATTATATTTTTAATTATTTTTATACAAATAATATTGGATATGTGATCAGAAAATAAGAAGATAATTTTTAAAAAGCAAAACAAATCCATATGACCAATTAGGAGGCTAAAATGATAACTGGTGCCGAGACCGACCCCAGAATGGTAATATGCGTCCGGACCACAGTGGACAAGTTATTCCTTCAGCGACAAAATAAAAATAAAACCGTAATATACGGCACACACTCGTACGGAGCAGTCCGTGGAACCGTTCGTAGCGTACTTATTACTGTAATCATAAAAATTGTATGCTACGACTAATCAGCCCGCGATAACAGCACGGCCGCTCAAAATAGTTGTAGGAAAGAATCCATATTAGCGTCGCTGCTCGAACGCCTATATAGTGTCATTCACAAAAATTTGATGCAGGTCAATAGTAGATAGGAAATAATCGAATTAAATATTTGTAATTTAATATTGTTATTATTGTCATTCGTTGACTTAGTGTACTCTAATTGGAACGTATTTGATTTTAATTTTTAATACGTATGTCAATTACCTATGAGCTAATGAGAAAATTGGCATCTGTTGTTATTGTGTGAAATAGATGTGTAATTATGGTTGGAAGTACGGTTAATAAACTTACGATCGGAGCATTCTGTTACGAGATGGGTGTGGCCTAATAACTGTGACGTCACAGTAGACCTCATTTTTAATGGTGTACTATACAATCTACTGGTTTCTAATAGTAATTTGTTGATTTTGAAATTTTAATATTTAATTGACAATATTATAATAATGGTGGTGTAAAAAAGTAATATATGTAAAATTGTGTAATGTGTAATATAAGGATATTAATTAAAAATTATATTTTAAAGTTATCAGATTTTCTGGAAATACGCAAATTATTTATTTTGTTAAACGAATTTATTATAATAAAAGTATTATTATTAATAAAATACAAGTTTAAAAAGCGGGAAAGTCGACTCCAGATATTCCTCCTTCGTCGTTTCGGTACTCGGAGACATTAGTGCTTTATTATAATTAAGATTTTAATGAAATAATATTGAATTTGAAATTTTGAAATACGATTCTGAGCGAAATTTTGTCAGATGATATAAACTATATATTATACTAATAATCCGTTCCAAAATTTTCCGTGTGAAAATTACCTATGATATTACAAATTTTCAAGTTTCTACTATCAAAACAGAATAAGTTATCTTAAAATATTAAAAATCAAATTCACGGCAACCGCAACTTTGCCTATTTCCATTATTTATTGGTACATTTTCATATCTCAAATGGACACTTTTGATCATTTTAAAAATTGAGCTAAATAAAGTACAAGTATTGAAGTAGATGACATTTGCTATCGAAAGCATAGCTGTTGTAATCGGATCATAATTTCTTGCGGAAAGTGTTTTAAGACTTTTGAAAACACAATTAATATGAAATATTAAAGTTTGAAGGCATTTAAAAATAAAATTGACTTAGATTTTCAATTTATTTTAAAAATATGTTAAGTAGTATATGCTTCTATACAATTTCAAACTGTTTAACTCAAAATTGCAGGTAATATTAAACATTTTTGGATAAATACCATATCTTTATATTTAGTCAGATAATCCACCAATTCATTTCAAAATTGTATAGGTATTAAAAAATAACAATTTAAATAATTTTTTTTGAAAGAACGAGTCTATTATATTTTTCAAATCTATGGAAATTGCTATTTCTTACTCTATTGTAATAGTAACTTGCAGTTCACTATATAAGTTTTCTTCTGACACATTGTAGTTTTTAGGTAATTTTTAATTATTTTAATATTGGTGAAACTTTTTTTAGCATTTAGCTGAAGCTAAAGTAATTTGTATCATTAATACCAGGCCCGTGTTTAAAGTGGGGAGGGTAAAGGAGGCAATTGCCCCGGAGTCAAAATATTTTTTGTCAATTAATATGTGATGGGGGTGAGGCAAAAATAAATATGCGCGTTAAATTTATTTTGCCAGTATCAGAATTAAACAGCTGAATGAAAAATTAACAAATTAAAAATATACCATTATAAATGATAGACAATTGAAAAAAAAATGAAAAAAATGATTTCATAGTTTAATTTATATGTGTATGTACATTATTATCACAATTAAATATAATTTATGTTTGATTTTTAATGTAGGTCTTTTTATTTTTGTAATTATTATTTATGTTATATTCATTTACACTTTATATTTTTTCTATTTGTAATTTTTTATTATTAATTATAAATTGTTATTATAAATGTTTTATGTAATTATATATTATACATTGTGTATTATATTGTAAACTCCAATAATATTTGAATAGAAAAGAATAAATATTGTATATTCTATAGATAGGTAGTTAATTAATGATAAATGATATTGTTTACAAATAAATCGTAAAGTTAAATAAAATTATAATATTACATTGATTAGATTGCAATACGCAACTGAACACGGCGGCGGCGACCCATTCCTTATCTGTTTCTCGTCCCGTGTGAATTTTAATTAATGTAATATTATTGTGTAATTATTATCATTTTTATACCTAAATTGTCTTTGAATATTTACCATATGTTTTTCGTATCGTGATTTCTTTTAATTTTTTTTGTAAACAAATGACCATCCCGTTTTTTTCGTACGTCGTAAATATTTGTCGTTGTGTGTCGTTCTTCCGGAACACATACAGAAATTTGTCATTTTTCTTTCGTTTGTTTTTACGTCTGCCATTGCGGCAACGAAACTTTTAGTTTATAATAAAATAAAATAGTAAAAAATTATTTTCGCCATTTCGGCATTGATAATTAACAATATTATTATTGCAATACAAATTATTTATCATATTGAAATTATAAATAAATACATTCGTACAACAGTAAACATTGTCGGTGAGTTATATACTTTATTATTATTTATGTAACTGACTTGTCGGTTACACATTTGAGTCACCTGCGATTCCATTGGGCAAAAGGTCCTCAATATTGTTACCACCCGTAAGTCCGCCAGCACCCGGTGCGGTGTGTGGGAGGTCGCCCAGGTCGTCGAGAGTTACCAATTCGTTACCAAATAACCACCATCATCTCAATATCATTATTAATGTATAATTGTGTTTATTCGTTTTAGATTTAAGGTATTGGTCCGATTGTTTGTCAACTCTGTGATCATTGCACCCGACAGATCTGACCACAGAGGAACCCCCTCCCTCCCCGTTAACTAAATTTTACTATTCCTTTTCCTTTGTATAAATTGTACCATCCTTTTTCCCATGTGTTAGGTTTAAATTGTTTCCCTTCCTAGCCGTCGTTATAGATGTTCTTATACGTGTGCCCCTTTTACCGGCAACATCAATGATTATATGAAATTTGCCTACCTTTGGAAATTAAGGCGTACAATTTATATAAATTAATTAAGTTTTGTTTCGTATACAGATATCATATTGAATTTCACTATCAAGTTCCAAAAATTGTTCTAACCAAAGTAGTACATATGTATGGAAAGTATACTTTTAAAATCTTACTTAAATAAGAAAATATATTTACTATAATTACATAACTATCATATAGCCTATAGGTATTTAAAGAATACTAGTTTATAGTAGTAATGAAATAGTAAAAATAAATATAATTTTCTCACTAGTGACATATAGGTAATAACTAATATTTAATAAGTAGTAATAAAAGAATACCTAGTCAAAACACCTATTATCATTTCTTTTTAAATTCTGAGTGAATCAAAGAATGTATTGGTTTTACACCGATTTTTTTTTTGTGATGATAGAGGAACGCTCGGAATTGACTTTCTCGCTCTTTTTGTTAAAAATTGCTAGTAAAAAAATTAATTTTTGAAGAAACTAACATGGAGATTTTTAATGTTCATATTAAAATAAATATACAAAAGAATAAATTATTGTTGATGGTAACATTTAAGAATTAATATTATAAATTAATGATGAAAACATAGCTATTATTTGAAATTTTTTTTAAAATATTTATCTAATGAAAATATGTCCAAAAAACAATACTATCATTATAGTTTACAAAAATACGAAATTAGAAAGATTGTTTTGTTGTGCTTTTTGTAGCGCGGGAATTATAGGTCTACTGTGACGTAATAAATCAATTATGATTTTTGATTGGTTAATGGTGTTTGGCTTCGACCGTATATCTAATAACCATGAGTTGGGGGTAGTTGATCGAAAAACGATAAGAATCCAAGAATGATAAAGATTAAAAATCGAAAAAATACTACCAATCAAAATGTATTTTAATTATATTGTTAAAATATTTTATTTAAAATATAACATTATAATATAAAATTGATAAAAGTTATTGTAATTTGAAAATATTGATTTAAATGCTCTCTAATTGGCTATTAGTGAGTAAAGCTAAAGACCATATATATATATATATTTATTTATTTATTTAATATTTATGGATATAAGTCCATTTACATAAGAAAAGATAATATTTACAAATACTTATAACTAAAAGTGACAATAAATTAAATAATTGAAAAAGATTATAGTATAAAATTAGTAATAAAAATAACAAAACAATATAACAAAGTTAAGGAAATAAATTAAAATCAATATTTACAGAATTACCATTAAATAACAGAGTATGAATAGGGAAGTTATTAGATATAGATTAGAGAATATTTTCTAGTTGTTACTTCAATGAAACAAGAAAAATTACTAATAACTATAGAAAATGGCAAAATTCACAGAATTTACATTTTTAACAATTTGAATTTCATTATTTTGTAATAAATATTCTTAATTTTTTCTGTTGCACATTATTAAATAAATAAAAATACATATTATCAGTGTTTTATTTTTTTGATTTTATTGTTTAAAGACATTTCAGAAAAATCCACGGTACTCCGGTTGCTATACCTCAGACCGTGGTTGGCGACCTCAATAAAGGCGTCACATTACGTTTCCAAAGTACAACGGATTTTCGAAACGTTACAATATTTTAAATTATAATAAATACAATGATTAATTATAACAATAATTGTGCATTAGTTATTGATAATATTAATGAAGTAAACGTATGAACACTAACCTTGAATGCCTATGTAATAATCTCGATCCCACAATATACAGGCAAAATGCGATAAATATATTTACTATGAATATCTGTAGTATACAAAAACACTTTGATGAACTGTGCATTGTATTAGATCAGTGTTTCCCAACCGGTGGTCCGCGGTCCCATAGATTTTTTTCTCGATTTGTATTAGAAATTAATATAATAATCCACTGACAAGCGACAATAACGACCATTTACAAGTGAAAACCGACGACGGCTCAGCCAATCAGAGAGCTCGACGATGCCAGCCTATCAGTAGGTAGGTCCTGGTGTCTCTTCATCAGATCCAGCTACACAGTCAAGACGCTAACAACTTTTAGTATCCGAATTCTTGAGAAGTTAGTTCACAAATCCGAAATATAATGAAAATATGCCACTGTCCAACAATACAGTAAAGGCATGAATTGGAAAAATGTCATGGGATGTCGAAGAACAACTACTAGGTAAAATAAAAATGTTCCCTTTCTTCGCTATTCAATGCGATAAAACTTCTTTATAATATTTTTTATATATTATAATAAATGAATATTATTTTAATTTCAAGCAATGAAATTCAATTTGTTAAATATGGTTAATTGTCAATATTGTGTACGTACAAAAGGAGATATGAATAATATAAACTGGAAGAGACATGTTAAAAGTTGAAACGTTAAGGAACCTACTCTTAATAAAACAATACATAATTTTTTTTCTAAAAGTGGAAATTTAAATATTATTAAGTTATGTTTATATTGTTATAATAAATTAAAATTAATAACAATTATAAAAATATTAAGTAGAGTTACTATCATCTATTGAGTAGGAAAATATTATATGTTATCTTTAATCTTTCTATCATTGTTATTTATTTGTTATTCTAACAAATTTGTATGCATTTAATAATAAATATTAATATACATTTAAACATATAATAATCAAAAATATGTAAAATTGTCTATGTACCTAGTAGGAACATAAAATATTCTCGTATATTAAAAACATTTAAATATATAGTATAATAATATAATTAATATAAATAAATATTAAATTAAGTAAAATGACAGCTGTAGAAAGTATAAAGAATTCTGAGCTAGTAATATTAGTAAAAAATGATACAGAAGAATTAGTTAATACATCTATTTCAGAAGGTACCTTAGTGTATAGTCTATGTGAAACATCAACTTCAAATTTAATATGTTCAGGTAAATTAATATTTGTTATTTTAATTTTCAAAAAAAGTAGGTTATGTTTTCGATAGCAAATTGCATCTTGTTAGTACTTTATTTAGTTCATTTTTCGAAATTCTCAAAAGCATTTCCTTGGGAGGGGAAAAACTACCGAAAAATGGCGGAAAAATCGGCAAAATTACGGTTTCTGTTATTTAAAATTTTTTAATTTCGTGATAACTAATTGAGTTTTAATCATAATGTCTTGAAAATTTGTATGAGTATTAACTTAGGCGAACTTCATTACAAGAAAAAATTTAGAAACAAATGGTTGATTTTCTGACCAAGTATAGTGTTTTAGATTTTTTTATAAAAATGTTTAATATTTCCTGCAATTTTTAGTTTATTGGTTTGAAAATTTTGTCAAAGTCTACACATATACGACTTAATGTTTTTAAAAATATTTTGAAAATCGTGACTGACAATTTTTTTTAATAACTTTATAAAGTAAGAATTTTTGAAAATCGGCAAAATTATGGTTTCATTATTTTATTTCTTAATAACTAAATAAGTTTTGATCATAGGTACTTGAAAATTGTTTTGAGTATTCTCATAGGTGTTCTACATTAGAGAAATCAGTGTAATATATTTTATAATATC
This sequence comes from Eriosoma lanigerum, assembly GCA_013282895.1. NCBI lineage: Eukaryota > Metazoa > Arthropoda > Insecta > Hemiptera > Aphididae > Eriosoma > Eriosoma lanigerum. Next base: position 27,967,128 of record CM023362.1, on the reverse strand, counting down.
AAAGTTCGCTCAGAATCGTATTTTCGAATGCAATATTATTGCATTCAAATTTTGATAATAAACCACTAATTTCTCTGAGGACCGAAGGAGGTACTTCCAAAATCTTTCATTCCCACTTTATTATTAATACATTTTTAAAATAAGTTATGTAAGAAAATGGCTTTTGAATTGTAAAATAAAAAAAATGTTGAAATAATTTAATTCGTAAATTGTTTGAAATATAATAATATAATTTCATAGCTTCCCACTCTAACCAAATCCTTGCTACACTCATAAGAGTAGTGTGATGAATATCTGTGGAGAGGCTTAAGCCCCCAAACAAAAAAAAAATTAGTGAGTAGTAGTATTAAGTATTTGATGGCATTTTAAATGAAGGGAGTTTGTAACTTTTCTAAGGGGGCTCTAGCCCCCTTAGCCACCCCCATGCAACGCCTATGGGTATACTTCTGTAAGGGACTTGGGTGGTAGGTATACGATTATTATTTGGCATCATATAATTTTGAAGCTGGGCACGCGACTATATTCGCTATATAATGTTTAATAATATGATATAAATAAATAATTAATAATCATAAATCAATTTCTATTTATGGTAAGCGGACCATTATTTCTACCAAAGTGTTTTTATATATATAAAAAAAAAAAAAAAATTAATAGAAACAATACATTCCTCGATTAAAATCTAAAAATACTGAAAAACAAAAAATGACTAAATAAATGAGTGAGGTATGATAAATGTATCATCCTGTACACTATAACTATATAAACAAATTGAACAAATTTTGTTACTAAAATAATTTAAAATAAGTTGTAAATAATAAATATTAGTCAATATTTATTTTTTTGATAATCTTGTACCTAATAATATAACGTTTTGTTTATTTTAATAAAATATGGTATTGCATATGTTGCTAGTACGTAATATTTAAAAAAAAAAATACTCATACAAATTGCAAATGTACTCATTTTACTCTCTATTATTCATTGTTTTGCGAAATACTGATAGGTACTCTACATAGGTGAATTTTTAATTTTTAACTAAAATGGTTTCTTTTCAATATGACTCGTTAATAGTAAGCATGCTAGTTTTTATATCCTCTGATTTTGCAAATTCTGGTAAGTATAAATAATACAATATAATATACAAATATTTTTTAAGATAAAGTATAGAATTTCAATTTTTAAAAAATTGTTAGTTCTTAATATACATCCGTTATTATTATATTACTAAATTCTAAATTACTAATCATTTATAAATATTTAGATTTTAGTACATATTTGTTGGTAATTGAAATGTATTCATTCTTTTCATTCATTTATAATAAACCGTTAAAAAAATAATAATACTTACTTCAGGGTCATACAAATTTATGTTATAAATTATAAACTGATGGGAATAATATACGTTTTTATTGTTATTTTTATATATTATTATACCTAGTGAAAAATAAAAAGTAAATTAATACATACTCAATGTAAATGCACGATTTAAAATATTATTGATAATATTTGTTTTTATTTTACCTACTTAATATTTTTTCTTTTTTTCGTATGGCATGGATATCAAACACATAATAACACATTTTCTAACTGTAACAATTTAGAATAATAAAATAAAAACGAAACATAAGGTTCTGGTAATACAAATATAGCTGTTAAAAATATTATATAAATTATAAACGCAAATAAAATAAAATAAATCATCATATAATAATATTATAATATTAGTATAAATAATAGTTAATTATAAGTCTAAGTCAAGTTCTATTAGCCATTCTATTGCCTCTTTGGTAACTTTGTGGATTCCTTCAGTCCCTTGTTTGAATAATCTCCTGGGACACGATTCCACGATGTGTTTCATAGTCTGTTCCACTTCCCCACAATCACACGCTGCATTATCTTTGTAGCGCCATTTGAATAATAAAGATCCACATCTTCCCTATCCTATCCTAATCCGATTTGTTTTTGTCCATTGGTTTCTTGGTAGTGACATGCCTTCTATATTTTGGTCAGGTCTAGTTATAAGGTCTTTACTTGTAACATGTGATTTTGTCCACTCTTCATTCCATAATTTACTACTACAAAATTATGTGTTGATTAAGTTCTTTACTGTTAAGCCATGTGGTTTTCTGGATTTTAATCTATTTATCGGTTTATTTCTTAGCATTTGGAACAGTAGTGATCCTTTGTAGTTTAGGCATGAAGTTATAGTGTTGACTAGAGCCTCTTTCCTCCGGATGTGGAGTCGTGCTATATTTGTCAGCACTGGGAGCCACGGTGTTTGGGTTGTCTTTACCGTGCCACTAATAATCCTCAATGCGTTGTTGAGTTCAGAGTCTATCCTATTCACGTGTGCATTATTGATCCATACCGGGGCTCCATATTCAGCTGTGCTATAAACAATAGCCATTGTAGCTGTCCTGAGTGTTATTTCATTAGCTCCCCATCCTGTACCGGCAAGCTTCCGTGTGAGGTTCACACGAGATTTCACCCTCTTAGGACTATTTTCTATGTGTTTCTTAAAAGACAATGTTCGGTCCAATGTTATACTTAAGTATTTTGGAGTGAAATTGTGGTTTAATTGTACATTATCAAATCTTATATCTAGCGTTTTACTAGCTTGTTTGTTATTAAGATGAAATACACATACTTCTGTTTTATTTGGATTTAGATTGAGTCTCCATCGTTGGAAGTATGTGTATGTTCAGGGTTGTTAACCTACTTAATAATTTGTGTCATAAACAATAAAATATTATTATTTATAATGTAATTTGTACCACTATTATCTACCGTAGATATCCATGGTTTGTATTTTATACTTTTATTGATTGATTTATTTATTACATACAACATACAGTCCACAATTGAACAATAATGATTATTATAGAATAATAAATATCATAAATATTATAATGAATACCGAACGAAAAACAGACTATTACAATTAAAATTGGTAATTCGCTACTAACAATTGTTATCTTTGATGACGGATATTGACTATACTGGCTGGGTGATGTACGGGAGAGTGGACCATAATTATTAATTACAATTAATTAACAAACAATTATTAGGGAAGCTATAGTAAATATACATGGGACATGTTCTACGTTAATGTGACGAAGTCAATGCCACTGTAAGATTACTCTGACTTTAAGAATTATTATTCAATATCAAATAAACTTTTATTATAATATAAAAATTACATACCAAAATTAAAAGTACAATTTTAAAGATAGATACTTATCGTATCTACCCGAGATATACGTTAATAATGTACACAGACGTCTTGACATAATGAATACTCTAAAGTACTAAAAGACTCTATTTATATACTATATATAAACAATAATAATCATAATATATAATGATCTATATATTAGGCCGAACCGCCAAAACCCGGCCGATAGGCATCCGTTACGACCTATATATAAATATATTAAATTCAACAACAATTTTATAACCAAATTGAAAATAAATACTTACACTTATTCTCTTTTCCAGCAATATCTTCACGGTGGGCTCATTTATACAAAAGAGTATTTCCAAAAGAGCCAATAACGACTACATATATAGGTATATAAGAGTATATGAAATATAAAATTAAATCTAAATGTTAACAAGCAATTTTATTTAAACTTTTATAATTTATTTATACTTTAAGTTTGATTAAGACCAATTTATTTGTTCCATATCTACGATAGACAAATCTCGCGGCCCCGGGCGGCGATAATGGTTGTCCATAATTAGAATTGATAATAATCGTCGCCCCGCCATTTCGAAGAAGCAAAAGTGCCGACGGCCGCAGTCAGTACGTGTCTTGGTGTCGTCGTACAACCGTGATTACGTACGGCGTTGTCTCCACGTTAGTGAAGTTGGCCCCGCCATATTGTCCGATTCACTCCAAATATGTGCCATTATTTTGCAACTTAATTGCAAATAATTGCAAATTCGTTTTTAAAATTTGCAAATCAAAATTGTATTTTTCACAATTTTTTATCAACCTCAAAAGTGGAGCTTGATATATTTAGTTTGAGGGGGAGCTCATGCTCCTGATTACTTAATGTAAAACCAATAAATTCCTTATCACAAGTGCTTCTATAATTTCCTTTTTACTATTTATTGGGTAAAATATTATAATAATATTATTTGAATTATCACTACACCTCCTAACTAGAAAAATAATTTGGTAAATAATTGTTTAACATTAATTTTTTGCCGAGGCGATTTATTTAGCAGATAAATTTCAAATTTATTTTTAAAACACATTTCTATGTTCAAATATCAATGCGTATAAAATAATATTAAATATTCTCAATATTTATTTATTTTTCTTTGTGAATTGGTATTAATGTTATAATATATGCATTGAATAAATTGTTAGATTATTAGACTGTAGTTAATGCATATTATTAATAACTACATATAATATTGAAAATTGTATAGTATATTTCTGAATCTTAAACTGTGTCCACATCAAACAAATATTCTTTGAATTTAATAATCGTTTGTTACTTTGATAAAATATTAAAATATTTTTATAAACTTTTGACATATATTCAACAAACAATGTTTCCCAAAATGTTTGTTATGTGTGGGCGCAACTTATGCTAAAATAATTAATAATATATTTTTAAATTTATAATATAAAACGAAATATTCCATTGCTAGTAGAATCATAAATAATTATTGAATAGACTATTTTGCTTCTAATGAACAGTGATGCTATTTATAGTTAACATTATAAGGAATGTTATTTTCTTTTTCATCCATTGTAATTAATCATTATAGTATATCAATGTATAAATATTCTTCTTGTTATTTTTCTTACAACAATATATTGGTTATTTTGATGTATAGAGTTATAAGTATTTATTATAATACTCTATTTTTATTTTATATCATTGTATAATGCTACGAATTTTTATTTGATATACAAATCATTCGTATACACAGTATTTATTTTTCAATAACGAATCAATAAGTGTCTGTGTACCTACTTATTATTGTCTATTAAATTAGGATATACTCCTAAATAGTTTAATATATCAATATTCTATAAGTTCTATAATATTTGCAATTAATTTGCAAAATATTATCGTGTTAATTCCGTAAATTTGTTCATTATTTCATTATTATTATTATTGTTTAACATTAGGTTTTTCGTACATAATTAATTTATTATCATTTCGATTTGTGGGCGCTCCATCAGGATATTGTTAAAAGTTTTATAATTGTCGATATTTATTATATTTGTATTCGGGTACCGGTTTCAAGTTATTGTTAACTCATTTGCATGCAAATACATTAGGTCACCCATTCCTTCCTGTATTTACTTTATCTAGGTACACGAGTCATCGGTGCCGACCGCCAATTCTTAGGAGCTCCTTTAGCGGACTGATTATTATTAGTATTCTATTGAGATACTTTACTTCTTAGTTTGTAGCTTAGACACATTAATTGGTCATTGAGCACATTGACCGAACATTTCTCATAATGACCGATATCATATTCTACCCGTAACATAACTATACTCTGTTTCAAATAAGAAAATTGGTCGGGTTTGGTGGTTGGTAAAAAACCAACCCGAGTTTAGCGCATCTGCACATCTCACCGCATCGAGTTCCCCATTTACGACACAGAAATATGTATATAAAAATATCTTGTAAGATCGGCAGAGGCAATGCTGACTCGGAAAATGTTGTTTACAGTCAGTGATATGTCGGCTTATTTCGGGTGCGTGAATCGGATTGTCGACTCGTCTGCGGTTTTTCATGCGCGAAACCAGTGGCTGCGGGAACGAGGTTTTTTAGGATAGGTGTCCCATCACGCTTTGGCGGTGAGTAGTGTGTGGCAGATTGAATGCTATGTGTAGTGACAATATGTGCTTATATGTTATATAAGCAAATCACAGCGTCACAAGTATAATTTTGCAAGACGGTATATGTGAGTGCATCTCCACACCTAACCCTATCACGTGCCGTTCAGTGACACAAAAAAATGTAGTTGCGTTGACTGCCGTCGTCAACGATAGCGGCATCGTATGGATGTGGATATGTCTATTCTCTGTTCGAAATGAGAACAGGCTAAGGCGGCCGACTTCACTATGCGCACAGGCCTCGAACAAAAACGAAGCAAGAGCGACGTAATTAGTCATACATAGACCACCGACCTGAACAAATAACTCAAATTGCTTTGTATACACTGTGTTGTATTTTTCCGTACCGTCACTCGCGCGTTACATAATTATTTACATATCATACGAACATGTGGCTGATTAAGTGGGGGATACAAATAGGCGGTGTCTGACTGACGCCCGACGTAAACTGGTCGCCGACGTAGCCTATTCTTATTTCGAATAGAGTATATACGCATATAAAACTATTATGTATGATTGGCGGAGGCATTAATTTCGAACGTTTTTACAATTATAACAATATAAATATTAGTAATGGAAGGGTAATTTGAATGACATAACTTTTTATTTCATTTTTAATTCCTCTCCATAGACAAATAATTGAATGTATGCCACTGGATGTGAATATGAATACATGTTTACTATTAATTATACAAAAATAGTTATTTTTTACAGCTGAAATGGGATATTTCTGTTCTTCGAAAATATTTATTGGCATGGCATCTGAAGTATCGAGTACACGTCGTTGTAAACAAAAAATAGATGATAGAGGTAATTATAAAAAAATATATATATATTTACAAAATCTTAATGAATATTAATATTATTATTTATTATATTATCTTATTTCAATTAATTCAGCAACCCATGAAAGGTAGGGTAAAATGAGCAGTTTTGGATCATTGCACAGAGCCTTCCGGAGACTAATACCGGAACATATCACGCATGTAAATACTGCATTCGTATTTAGTTTCAATTGTATAATGTATACTGCATTAATCAGTGAACTTTGCCGCATGTAACAAATTTGAACATTTTTTTAATATACGACGAAATTTGGAATCTTTTGCTTATTATTACGCTAGTGTATTTAAACAACCACCTACTCAATACTATAAAATACCCGATACTTATAATATTGCTCACTATTGATATTAATACGTGAATAGATCTATAGTAACGTTTATGAATAATTGAAATGCTTGAATACATGTGTAGGTCCAGACATGATTTCGACTAATTTTTTTCTGAATATAAGTTAATCTAACCTATCCCCCTACTACATTTATTTAATAAACCACTATAAACAGGTATTCTTTCGGTCAAATGAATGGTTAGCAGGGAATCCTGATCAGGCCATTTCACTGAGTACTATACTAATATTTCTTTCTGGCTCCATGTAATATTGTAGTATATAATAGCTAAATGTTAAATTTATATTTTATAAACATACTTCTTCTTCTTCTTCTTTCTGGCTTAATCTACCTTACAAGATTATACATAGTTATTCAAGACAAACAGATACAATTTTAGACTACTTAAATATTATATTAAACAAAATAGATATTGTGTTTAAAAAATAAAGATATATTATAATAAGTAGGTAAAATAATTTTATTCGAAAAAACACTATTCCAATTTTTGAATTATGTTGTTTTCTGTACCTATAATATTGTAGGGACCAATCGTTATTGCAGGACCGTCGTGTAATTGAGTTATTAAAAAATTTCCCTAAGGCTATAACCATATAGTGAGTCTCTTGGTGAAAGTAAACTTTTTGCTGCCATTACAACTTCACGCCACTTCTCTCTATCATGTATTATATTTCTCCAATCATTCACTACAATCCTTTTTAAATCTTCCTCAACCACATCCATCCATCTTTTCCTCGGGCGTCCTCGTGGTCTCTTGCCCGTCGGTTTCCAAGACATTACTGCTTTAATTATCTTCCTATCGCTTCCACGCATAATGTGCCCTAACCACTGGATTCTTTGGCCTATAATGTGATATTTAATTGGAGTTATTTCTGTTTCTGCAATTAGTTCATTGTTAAACTTTCTCCTCCACATACCAGTGTTCGCGTCTAATTTGGGTCCACATATCATACGCCATATCCTGTTTTCGAACGTAGTAAGCCTTTGTTCTGTTACGCTAGTAGTCGTCCATGCTTCGCATCCATATGTTAGTATAGCTCTCACTATCACTGTGTAGAGTCTAACTTTTGTCTTCTTTGACAGTATTTTAGATTTAAAAAATTTTGATAATGCAAAAGACGCCTTCCCTGCATTTATTATCCTTAATCTAATCTCTTGTGACCAGTCATTTTTTGTATTTATACATACGCCAAGGTATTTAAACTCATTAATTTTTTCATAAATCCCGTCATCCGGGTCGGGGTTCGTTGAGTCTGCATCCGTGTCTAATAGCTCCATGATCTTTGACTTTTCTACGTTTATTTTTAATCCTATTTTGTCTGCTGATTTTTCTAAAACTTTCGCTGCTTTCTCTGTATCATCTCTGGTATTGCCTATGATGTTAAGATTATCAGCAAAACCTAGGATTTTAATTTTTTGCTGGTTTATTTCTACACCCGTTGTCTCTTTTTGCATCTCTCTGACCGCTTTATCTAGAGCTAGGTTAAACAATAGTGGAGACGACGCATCCCCTTGTTTCAGCCTTGTTTCCACTGTAAATGTTTCGGAGATTATCTGATCTACCCTGATTTGATACTGTGTTCCTTCCATACACATCCTGACTAAGTTTCTAAGCTTCTTCGGTATTCCAAATTCAGTCATTACGTTGTACAGGCTCTCTCGATGAACGCTATCACAGGCTTTTTTAAAGTCTATAAATATCTGCCAAAGGTTTTGTCGAAATTCATATTTCTTTTCTATGATCTGACCTATAATTGCAATTTGTTCAATAGTTGACCTCCCCTTCCTAAAACCACATTGATATTCACCTAGGTTTTCTTCTATATAGGGACTTATACGATTAAGTAACACTTTGGAGAATATTTTTTATGCTGAGTTTAGGAGCGATATTCCTCTGTAGTTTACACATTCAGTTTTATCACCTTTCTTGTGAATGGGTATAATTACTACCTTTTTCCAGTCTTCAGGCATTTATTCTTCTTCCCAAACCTTTTGGCATATTTTGAAGATAACCTTGTGCATTTCTTCGCCACCGTATTTGATAAGCTCAGCCGGTATATCATCAGATCCTGATGCTTTCCAGTTCTTTAGGCTTTTGATAGCAGTCTTGACTTGCTCCAATGTTATTTCACTAATCATTGGTTCCGCTGTATGATATTGTGTTTCCTATTGGATTCACCGGTATTTCCGCATTAAGAAGATCTATGAAGTACTCCCTCTATCTTTTAACTCAATCACTGGATTCCATAAGCATATCTCCATTACTGCCCTTTATTGCCTTTAGAGTTGGGTTGAAATCCTTGTACCATCCAACAGTTTTGAAGAAGTTTCTAATTTTTCCTTGTGAGCGATCCTTTTCAGCTTCTTCTAAAATCTCATTTATGAACTTTCTTTTTTCTCTCTGTAATATTCTCTTACAGTTCTTCTTTTCATTGATGAAAATACCTTTCGCATCCTGATTCCCAGATCCTACAAAAACTGTTCTTGCTATACGTCTTTTTTCTACGGCTTCCCTACATTCCTCATTATACCATTTACTTTTCTTACTTCCATTTTGTACTCCACCGATGCTTTGTTCCACTGTTTCTTTTATGACTAGACTGATCTTGTTCCAATCCGTTTCTATATTCTCAGCTGTCCTATAGTTCAGGTGTCTATCAATACTATCTGCATATTTTTTTCTAATATTTTCGTTTTTCAATAGGTCTACGTTGAATTTTGCACCTTTCTTCTCTTTTAGGTATTTCATGCCTTGTAATTTGAGCTTGAATGTCGATATCAACAGGAAGTGATCTGTGTGAATATCCGCTCCTCTGTAGCTTCTTATGTCCTTAATGCTGGAACGAAATCTATTCTCAATTAATATATGATCAATCTGATTGAGCGTATTTCCATCCGGAGACTTCCATGTAGCTTTATGTATATTTTTGTGGGGGAATGTCGTACTTCTCACTACCATATTATTTGACGATGGAGATGAGTCGTAATCCGTTTCTATTATTTATGGCATGTAGGCTTTCTTTTCCTATTGTCGGAGCATATTGTGGTTCTCTCCCACATTTAGCATTTAAGTCTCCCAATAAAATTTTGACGATATTCCCATGTAAACTATCCCATGTTTTATCCAATTTGTTATAGAACTCTTTTTTTACTTCATCTACACTCGTTTCCGTCGGGGCATGCACGCACACTAACATGATGTTAAGTGGTTTCGTATTTAGTTTTAGACATGCCATTCTCTCTGATATTGGGATAAACTCCTTGACATATGTTTCTAATTTTTCGTGTACTGCAAAGCCACTTCCAAAATGATGTCTATCTGTTAATCCTAAAAAGTAAACTATATAATGTCCGACTTTAATTTGTCCTATTCCCGTCCATCTAATCTCTTGTAGGGCAGCTATATCAATACTGTATGCATCTAGTGTTTCTGCAAGGTTCTGGCATGCGCCAGTTCTAAAAAGGCTTGTTGTGTTCCATGTTGCAATCTTTTACTCTGCTGACCGTTTTCCATTTCCAGTATTTAATCCATTTATCCGTGTCCGAGGCTTGGTTTGTGATGATATCGTAACAATATTCCTTCTCCTAGGACGGGTTGTTAGCCCCTCGCTCCCAACCTCGCTGTCAACCCCCAACCTGGAGGACCAGACTACCCCAACCAATTAAATCCAGGGTTTATAAACATACAGTAAATTTATAACTATTTATGATTATCATAAATTGAATGACTCATTAAATACATCAATTTCTACTAGAATTCTGTAGTAGAGTATTGTATGATATATAGATAACACGAAAGTACTTAATTATACGATAGTATAATTATAAAATTAACTAATATTTTTCAGATTTTGGCAGTTCCTCACATGTAAACCCAATGTGTTCATTCCACTCATTATTAACAAGTAAGCTGTATTAAGCATGCAAAAATAAGCTCTTAATAAAATATAATTATCTAACTTAAACCCACAAGATAAAAAAAATGTTAAAATTATTATATTTATATAAATGAGTTAATAGTTACATATTTTACAACTATATAGTTTTCTTTTAGTAGAAAAATTATAATAAGTAGACGACAAATATTAATTCTAAAACTTTCAATAAAGACAGAAAATCTAAAGTATCTATATAAAAATTTTGGTTTTATTATTATAATATTTTAATATTAACATTATGTTCAATTATTATCAGTTATGTAATAATTGCATGGTAAAAATTGATTTTGAGTATTAAAATGTACCGTTTTCCGATAATATATTTATCAAGTTTAAGTTTAAGATTAAGTTATCAACACAGTTGAATTCTGTAAACAACATAATCTTGTAAAAAGTAAATTACCATAATTCTAACGAAAATTACCACCAGTATTTTTTTAAAATCATCATAATTATTATTTTTTGTATTAATAATAAATACAATGAATTTAAACATTAAAATTGTAGCAACGAATAAATAAAAATTAAAAGATTAAAAAAATAAAATTCAAAATAATTTCATCCAAAGTTATAATGTTTATTTATCAAATTTTTCAAGCATGTATACATATTTCTTATACCATTAAACCCTATTAAAATGTAATATTATATTATGATTTAATATAAATTTATATAATAATATGTCAGTTAAAACTTTATGAATTTCTTTACATTTTAGATAATGGCAAATCATATTTACTTAATATAGTTAAAATATTTAAATTTTTGGATCGTAAGTGTTATAGAATATAATTATTATTCTTGTTCAACAATACCTAAAGGCATAAGCGTAGCGTGATGAATATCTATGGAGAGGCTAAAGACCCCAATCAAAAAAATTAGTGCATACAAAGTATTTGATTGTATTTTAAATAAGGGCAAGCCTCCATTATATACCCCACGCTACGCCTAAGTAGGAAAAGGTATAATATGCATGATGTATATGATATAATATGTATTACATAATAATAAAAATAATAAACAAAAAAGTGGGAAGGGCGATTGTGGACATTCCTCATTCGTCCCTTCGGTTCTCGGAGAAATTAGTGGTTTAGTATTATTATTATGATTTTAATACAATGATATTGCATTATAGAATACGATTCTAAGCGTATTGCAATATATTATACTGATAATCCAAATCAAAATTTACCAGGAATATAAATTACATTCGTAAATATGCAAAATAAATTTTAAACCTTACGATCAATATTCAAAGAGTTATCATTCTTTTTCAAGGAAAAACTTTCGGGAAATTCGAAAAATGTGCTGAATATAGTACCAACTAGATGAATTTTGGTATAGAAAGGGTACCTTATTTGTGGTAATCGGACCATTATTTCTACTCGAAAAAAGGTTTTCATAGATCAGAATAAAAAAGTAATAAATAGTCTATAAAAATTTTTCCTGTTAAGATTTTCAAAATATTTTGTAAAAAGATAATGTAATATAGTATTGGATCTCTATAACATTTTCAAACATTTTGATCCCAAAAATATAGGTAATAATAATATTTTTCAGGAAAACGTTCAAAGTTCTATATTTTTCCAAATAATTAACTATTCCGTTCCAAAATTTTATTTACTAAAAAGCATATAGGAATTGCCGATTTTCCGCTTATTAAGGAAAAACTTTTGGTAAATGCTAAAAATGAGCTTAATGAAGTACCAAGTAGACAACATTTGCAAGCGAAGTATATGCTATACGTGAAAATCATTATTTCTACCCTAAAAAATGTTTTCCTACATAAAAAAAAAATGTAACCAAACAAAATAAAATATCTTGTTCCTTACATGTTTATATAATTTTAATAAAGTTAAAGACAAATATTATTTTGATTATCTTTTCATTTTATTAAAACACTATATGTTTTTAAAATTATAAAGGTTAATTATAATAATTAATTATTTTGATAATTTTAATGTTTGATCAATTTTATTACCTAGGAACAAAAAATTATCTATATTATTTATCTGATTGTGTTTTATTTATTTTTTGTTATATAAATTATATAGCAAATAATGTCGAAGACTGTGCTATTGGAGAAAAACTTCTTACTTTGTTTTATAATATTGATGGTAATTTCAATTTTTAATATATGCATATTATATTTATTAATATTTTTTAAATGTAAATGTAGTATATTTAAAAGACTCGATTTAAATTTTTATAATAAGGATATCTCAAAACAAATAATGATGTTATCAGAATAAATTTTAAAAAAGAAATACACAAGTCACTGAAAAATGTTACGCATGAAATGAATTTGTTAGCAGTTAGAAGTATTGTTTTAGTTTCAACTACTTCAGGTAGATTACATTTATAATTTAAACCATTATTATAGATAATTATATAATTTATTAAGGGAGAACCTGTACAATAATTGTATAACCCGCCTAGGATATTTTGGTAAAAACAGAAATTTTTTTTATGTCTGTGTGGGAAGTTTAAGCCATTTATTTTTATAAATCGGAACAAAGAATAAAACATTAAAATATTATATATTAATGATAATCGAATACTACTGTGTTTATATTTTATACATATAATTTAATGATTATATGCTCATTTTCTTAAACTATTTAAAAATATTAATTATAAATAAAAAAATAGGAATTTTTTGATAATGTTTTAGGGGAGCATAAAAAATATTTATTGTTTATTAAACCGTTATTATAGATATTTATGTAACTTATCAAGGTACCTGGTACAATAATTGTATCATTTACCATATTAAAATTGTTTTCATACTTGACTAGATACTCGAATTATTTATTTTAATCACTAGTGTGACATCTGGATAATTCTTCAGCGATTAAACGTTCCGATTTATCATGAGTTATATAAATATTTGCTGCATTTTTTATAACTGTATTATCAGTTCCTTTATCAGTTGTTCCTTTTCTTATTCTTGGTAAAACTGTTTTACAAAATGTTATTAATATCTACTGCTTATTTAACAAAATAATTACTCTAAATAAAATAATATTTATTTTAGAATTGTCCCTTGATCAGCTGTTACATTGTCTCTATTCGATATTTTTATAAAATAGTAAAAAATGGTCTTAAATAATTACTAGATAGAGAAGTTTCGACAATACTCTATTTAGGTTAAAATTTAACCGCTTTCACTCGCAAACTGACGTACCAAATAGTGTCTGACACCCAAGGCGATTACCATGTGTTCTATTATTAGTTAACAATTATCACCACTAACTTTTGAATATCCCTATTATTCGATTTTGTTGGTGCTTCCATGCCTGAAATATTTTCTATTAAATCAATGTAATTTTCGAAAATATAATCAAACCGAAAACCGTCCTAACTGAATATTAAACACAGAATTTTATCTATTATACAAAAACATATTTAAAAAAAACTTGTTTGATAATATCACATATAAGATAATAATATACTTTATGGTAAAATGACGACTGGATGGTTTAGTTTGTTTAGATTTTCAACAAACGGCTGTAATGTGTCCTATATGGTTTAATATGATCCGTGTTGCCGCTCTGTATACATAAGATGTCAAAAAAACATTGCTTGTTCGGGGTTAATACTGTGTGATGTACATCATATATAACACATCTTTAAATATACGCGATTAATAAAACACATCCTTCTCTTATACCATTATCGTCGATTATAATGTAATAGAAATAAAATAGAAACAGTTAAAATGGTCGCAACACATACACGAAACAACACTTTAGAGTTGTTACACACTAATCACTATGTATACTAGTAGCTACCGACATCAACCTAGTGGTGAGATGCGCCGAGTATTGGTCGTTCGAGTGATTCAATCTTTACCCGAACAGAGTATAGACTAACTTAAATGATACCAATGTTTACTATATTATTTTAAACAAATTAAATTAAACAATTTTTTTTTTTACAATTAGTTAATAAAATTACATAATTATGTTGTTTGATTAGATAAAATGCAAAATTGTAGTAATTATAAAGGAAAAATATTAGTGGCATGGTAGGGCAACAGTTCTATTTTACTCAAAATTTTATATTGATCATGGAATAATAAAGTGTGTTACAATTATTAGTTAACTTATTGTAACAATAATTGTACTCGGTCACCCTTACTTAATAACAAATTACACTATACTGCGTTCCATCTAAGAGCGCACCGCCTTGACGCATCCAAATGATTCACGGAGCGACATTCGGACTCCTCAGCTGAGTCTAATCGCACTGTAATTGGTCGCCGTTGGTCGGTCGCAATCGCCACTGGCGACGACAGTCAATCGTGATCGCCGCCGCCGCTATTACAAAGAATTTAATTAATTAATTTGTTCGTGGTGGGGAAACATGCGCGAGTTTGAACGCATTATCGTACGCCGCATTATGGTACGCTCTTAGATAGAACGCAATATAGGTTGAGATAAATTTTAGGTGCGTTACAGTTTACCTGTGTTACAATAATTGTACTCGGTCACAACTATTTAATAACAAATTACACTAGGTTAATTTTAACAAATTTTGTCATTTTTATAAATAAGAAGTGGTTACTGTTAACGCATTGATATACTGTTATATATATATATATATATACTATTTTATAATTTTTTAATAAGAAAAATAATATTTTATTCTTTTTTTTCGATTACATTCATACGGGATACAGATTATGGAAATAGAGTCTGTTATCACTTAATAAAAAGTAAGAATAATTTAATTAGACATTTTTGTGCCATAAAGCATATATTTGTTTACTTATAAAAACTAATACGATCAACGAATTTCCACTTATCGATACTTAATCGGGATATAAACTTAAAAAGCTTAAATATTTATATTTTGTTAGGTATAATATAAGTAACAACAAAATTACAACCCAAGTTTCAAAAATCACTCAAAGAGAGATATAGGGTACGGCATGGAGGTATGGTGTTTTTTAAATGTCTGTCACTTATATTCTATACTGTTACAAAAATTTGTTTACCATAAATACTAAAAATATTGCCAAAAACAAAAAAAATCAATAACAGTTAGGTTACGTCCATTTATGTCAACACATTCTTGTAGACGGGTGGTAACATTATTCATATTTCTTTGAAGAATGGTACATGGAATCCTTTGAATTTTCATAAGAATAAGTCGACCAAAGAAGTTAGGTTAACTTTACCAAAACCAGCGCACTGAAGTTCGGCGTAATGGAAAATATTGTCTTAAAAAAGCCATTGTTGCTCTTTTCATATAACATGTCGCTCCACCTTGCTTAAACCAAACTGTGTTGAGGATGATGATTAAAGCTCCATTGTCAACAACTTAACTACTTAACCGGTTGACCCCGCAAGCGTGCGTATTTTCAAACCCACCATACCACCTTGACAGATACTGTATTTTATTTCGATTTATGTTTAGTTCTAATAATCAATCATTTTTTATTTACAAAATTCGTTAAAAACGCTATTGAATATGAAAAAGTATTTAATAATGTATTTAAATTGTCCCTTTTAATATCGTAAATAATAATACTTTAATAAAGCTTTAATATAAATAATTAATGTCCCTTAGATTATTTACCTTTAACAGTCAAGAACGGGTCACCCTTGACCAGAGCCGCTCTGCACACGAGCAGAGTGTGCAGAGAGTACATTAAACACGCTCTACAGATAATGTACTATAAACTTGAAAATATGATTAAATACTAGGTTTCATACGGTCAATACAACCGGAGTAGGTTATTGAGGGACCCTTAAACCTCACTACGTGTTTTGTCTTCTGTTGAACTTAGTCACACATTTCGTCGGTCACCGATGACCAGACTTGTATTTAGTGCATTCTTTTTAGTTTTTTCAAATTATTTTTATTTTTATTCGTGTAAAGTATGCACACTTTTCTTTTGTATAAAGGATATTTTAAAACAACTTTACAGACAGTTGAATGAAGATTGTATATCTGATACTTTTCAACAATTGTTCAACGATAACGATAGAGAAATCGATCAGGATAGTGAATTTTTTGGGAATAATTTTTTTTATGAAAAGATCAAGGTATTATTTGGACACCGCAACCTCTTGGTTCAAAGTACACTAAACTCCCAGTCGTAATCTAGTCGTACGTTAGCGCAGACCGAAAAAAGACAAAGAAACGCGATTGGAAAAAGGTAAATTGTTTTTCTTTATTCGTGACGAATTATATGGTATAAAAATTTGTCCTATATACAAACGAAGAAGTCGTTATGAAATTCCGGACAATCAGTAATATTTAGGACACTATATTTATACCTATATTTACTATATCACTTAAATTCAGGGACTTATTGGAATATATTTAAAGACTGAGATATATCATAGAGTATTCATGGTCGAATAGAAAAGTTCTCAGTTGAAAACAGCCTCTAGTTTTTTGACGCGGATATATCAATCGATCGGTTTAAAATTTTTATACATTATTTACGGTTTGAAAATAAACACTTTAAAATTATAGGCCGTTCAAAAGTTTAAACGATCAATTATCGATTATTTATATCAAACGAATTTGCAATACTTCCTATTTTTTTAGCAGTATCCTTATATATATTTTTTTTTTTACCGATAAATTATCCGGTTATATAATTTGATCATAATTTCATTTCTTGTATATTTTGTTCATTTTTTAATACGTCAATAAATTTCCAAAATGTTGGATGATGTGTTCCTAAAATTGATAAAAATGTATACTGTATAATGTATATGTTTATTTATATAATTTTGTTTATAATTGAAAATATTTTTTAATCATACTTAATAATGCACTAAATCCTCTATGCCATCCCTCAATTGCATTGTTTGTCCTTTGTAATCCATTTTTTTTACCAAAACGTGACAGTTTCAGATGTCTAATGAAAATTTTGGTTATAATTCTCCAAATACTGTTACCACATAAGATGTTAGTACATAAGCCAATTGCAGATAACATTCTAATATTTAATAAAAAAATTGGATATGATAAATATTTTTCTTCCAAGCATGGTATTTTTTGAATTTTTTTCCACCAACACTGTGTTAAATGAAAAAAACATCCAAATTGTTTAATGTATGGAAATTTATTTTTAAATGTGTTTTAACTACTATGCTCAAAATCTGTCATAATAGTGGATTTAAGGCAGGATTTATTTGTTTAAGTTGAGAAAGTAGCAATGTATAATCATCTTGTGTTTTACTTTGTAATAATGCATATATTGTAGGTATTATTATGTCATTATTTATTATACGTGAATTTGAAAGAAGATAAGCGGACAACTTTTAAAAGTTCCATCTGCGAACCAATATTTTGATTTTTCCATAATTTTCTTATTATATTGAGTGGAATATATTAATATACGATTTTCAACATTAATAATAAAATAATGTAATAAAACTTTACACGGCACATGCACATTAATAATACTGACTCAATTTATAAGACAACAATGTGTCAAAAACCCAAAAGATAAACACATTATAGGTATTTAATCGGCATTATTGCACGTGTACCTCTTATTGTTGTCGCAATTTTTATCATCGAGGTAATTGTTTCGCTGTTTTGACCTAGATCCCTATGAACAAACATAAATAAATAAAAAAACAAAAAAAGTATTAAATAACGAATAATGTAAATAAAAATCGCTTTGGTTTCCCGTGACTAGCCTTGTCTGTTATGGTAAAATCTTAGCTTTGCCTTTGAAGGGATGTATTCAATAATATTCAATAATAATATTCTATATTATAAAATGAAATATACAGAATGATCCAATAAACGTAGAAGAGTCATTATATCATAGTTATTCATTTTTTTTTTTTTTTTTGATAATTTTAAAATTTACTATGTTTTACAATATTAGAATAACTTCATATTTGTAACATTTTTTCTACCCTTAACTATATATACACTTTTGTGATGGCAAAAATGTAAATGTTAATGTAAATGGCAGAACACATTTTTTACAACAAAATTATAATATGATATTTATAAAAATAATTCTAGTGTTTAAAGTCTATTCGAAATAAGAACAGGCTCATAGGTATATCATAACATACGAACATGTCACATGTGGCTGATTAAATGAGGGATACAAATAGGCGGTGCCTGACCGCTGCCCGGCGTAAACTGGTCGCCGCCGTAGCCTGTTCTTATTTCGATTAGACTATACATATTTTATTTTTATTTATTATTTCCTGAGATATTGTGAAATTATTATTATTGGAGGTGAGTTATGCGTACCTTTACATATGTCATACGTCACATATGTTATTATTGTACGCATTTGAATAATAGCAACCGTATTCAACTTCCAGGATTGCAATAAGAACAGAATACCATACATTATCAGTTAAACTTTAGACTAATAGCGCCTTTAAATGTAAGTGATTTCGGGCGCTCTTGGACTGGACGCGCGATAAAATTATGCGTTTAAAGAAACATGTATGAGCCAATTTAGAATATGTTAAGACATGTACGTGTTTATTACGTTAAGAATTGGGTAACACGCGGTCAAAAGAATTAACGACTACATTCTTAGAAAAATATCGTGAATTTCCTGTCTTTAGGAAAATAAAATCCAAAGAATACTTAAATAAAAATTTTAAAAACGCGGCATATGATGATCTAGTTGAATTACGTAAATTTTGAGGTTAAAAAAGTTCTTATCCATCTTTAAAATACTAATGAATTTCACGACGGCGCACTTTGACTTTAGTACTTTAGTACTTCGCACTACTACAAAAAACACACACTCGCTAAGCGCTTTGTTTTGAACACGGAAGCGCTTAAAACAAACGAGAAACAGGAAATGTAAAACACTTACGATTGGCGTGTGTTGTAATAGGATACACGGTTTTGGTGCGTCATATACCTAGAAAGCATTTAAGAACCAGTCCAGGAGCATCCGAAATCACTTACGCTAAAGGATTGTCACAGGATAATCGTACTCATGGCTAAATATATAGGTACGTCAGCAACTTTGTGATACGCAGGTGTCATGACAGCCACTGGCAGTGAATTTATTATTAATTTTTATCATTAACAAATAACAGTAATAATTTATCACACGTGAATATTGAGCGAGATATTTCCCATTACTTAAGCAGGTAATAATATTCTACTTTATGGATCACTGCCAGCTGAGATTTTCTTTCATGATATAACATGGAATAATAATACATACGCAAACTATAACAAAAATTTAACAAAGTTGCTGACATACCTATATATTTAGCCATGATCGTACCAATTATACCAACCCTATTTTACTTACACATGCGCAAAAAATATTTTTATTACTCATTTATACGGTATGTATGGACAAATGGTCATTTTTAGAATGACTATCTAGTAGTAATGATTATCTAAGTTTATTTTGTTAATTACAATAAACTTTTTTTATATAGTGTTAACAGATAAAGAACAATTAGAAATATTCATGAACGATATACGCGATGCACGAGAAAAATACATGTCTATTAAAAACGGAGATTTTTTTTATAACTGGATATTGTATCAAATGTCTTCTAATATATTATTGACCAATATAAGTAAAGTATTATAAAATCAGTTTTAAAATAATAAATAATAAATAATTAATAAATAATAATAATTATTTCTATTGGCTAGATCAAAAATAAAGGTTTCTTCTGGTTCTTCACAATTCTACAGTTCTCTGAAGTAGTTACCCCACTTTTTTGCTAGCTCATCATCAGTTATTATCAATGAACCATCTTCGTGTCTTAGGAACCTTTCTTTCTTTTTGTACTTTCCTCTTAGATTATTTACCCGACTGTACATGTCCCTGATCCTATGTGTTCTGTAATCTTGTTCCGCGCTGTACATTATATTCTGTATGTATTTCTTTTTTTCGCATCTTATGATATTGCTTGCTTCCCTCTGTCGAGTTCTCAAGCTTGCAAACAAGTCTTCATTGCTTGTATCATTTAGCCATTGTTGCCTTTCCAGGTTTCTTCTATGTACTGCTGACTCACAGATCCCATAGAACCATGACTTTGATTTCAAATTTTTATTCCCTAGCGTCCTTGTTGCCACGTTATTTACCGTCTCCTTTATTTGTTCCACTTCTCTATCCACTGCATCGTTGGATAACTTCTGTTTATTTTGCAACTCGTTCTTTATATTGTCTTCAAAAACTTTGCTTATGACCGGGTCCTCTAGTTTATTTATATCATATCGCCCTGTCTTTCTTTTGTAGAATTTAAATAATCTCTTGAGTTTCACTTTTATCCATATACTAAGTAATAGGTGGTCGGAACCTATATCCGCACCACGCAGGGTTCTTATATTTACTATGCTATTTTTAAACCTATTTGAGACTAACACATGGTCAATTCGGTTTCTATGTCTTCCGTCCGGAGAGATCCACGTGTACTTATGTATATCTTTTCTCGGAAACATGGTACTTTTTATTACTAGCCCTATTCTCACTGCGAAGTCAATTAATTTTGTTCCGTTATCATTAGTATTTGCGTGTAAGCTCTGGGATCCAATATAATTCCCGTATTCTGCTTCTTGACCTATTTTGCATTTAAATCTCCCAGCACTAATCTTAAACTTCCCTCTAATAAATCATATACCTTGGCTAGTATGGCATAAAAATATTCTTTCTCCTCCTCATCCTTCTCTTCATTGGCTGCATGTACATTAATTAATACAATATCGGCATTCTCTGTTTTTAGAGTTAATGTTGAAAGTCTTGGGTTAATATCTTTGAAGTCTTTTACTGCACGGATAATTGACTCATGTACAGCAAAGCCCGTTCGTAAACTGTGGCCATGCTCACAGTTACCATTAAATATGGTTGTTTGTGATATCTTAGTTGTCATGACACTTACCCAACTCACCACATGCAAGGCTACGCACTTCATTCTATATTTCTCTACTTCCCTTACTAATTCTAAAGATGCACCAGGTTTGTACATGGTCCTTACGTTCCATGTACCACAAAGCAAGTCCAATTTCCGGTTTCCAGTTCTTATTCCCTTATCTCTATTTCGAGGCTTGGTGTGTGAATCCTGAACATATGATTTTTTTTTACAAGGCAGGGCTGTTAGCCCTGCGCTTAACCCCCAATCTGGAGGACCAGGCTGCCCCAACCAATGAAGGTCAGAGTAGAGCTATTGCAATGTACTCTAAGTACAATGGGCGATGAGAGCGCCACTTTCCCTACGCCTCTGGTCAGTACTTATGTATGTATATACTATTTTTATACGTATAAAGAGGGGATGCATACGTTACCGCTATCGTTAACGACGGCAGTCAGCGTAACTACTTATTTCTGTGGTATGGAAGGAGAACTATAATGGGTAAGATGTGAAAATGAGCTAATCCGAAAAATTTTCGTCCGACACCATTCCTTTCTTAAATAGAACAGAGTATATATTTATATAAAAAATATAGAGTTTTATTATAATTGCGTATTTAATATTATTTTTAAAGGTTTGCCCCTCCCACCAAAAAAAAAAAAAATTATAAAACCGTAACTGAGATCATAGGGATTTAGGGGGACCCAACTCTAAATAATCTTTTCATAGTTGAAAAACTTGTATGCATTTTACAGTTATTTTATTTTAGTTCTCAGTTGCTTATAACTTTTATAACAAAAAATAAATTAAAATTTAAGCCCCTACTGATATTTGTCAGGTTCTCCGATTATGAGCAAACATATATATATATATATAAAATTCATCACTATTGTCTATGAAATAACATCACATGCTAAGTTATTAAGTTTAAAAAACAAATTAAATATATAGTGAAACGGACACATTGTTATTTTAATATTATAGATCGTCAAACAACGACTTCTAATGCATTTGAATCTTATCGTTTGATTGATAACTACAATCATATGTCATGTATATATTATCAGCTCACATCGGCTTTAGAAACTATAGGTAAGTACCAACAATAATTTTCGTTACAATTTAAACATTAATTGACAGTGTAACACGGTCCGTGATAGGATGATGGTTGTTCATTCAAACATCTATCTCGTAGATTTAATTCTGTCGTCAACTGTCAGCTCGATGTTGGCGACGGCCATGGGACACTGGCTCGAACTATTTCGTGAAAAATGACACATCACCGCGACCAACAATGTTATTATGTGCAAAATCAATATCCGTTGGTTCAACATATTATTTTGTATCTAGTTATTTCATTCATTTTTTACATCCTGAGAGAAGCGAGGAATGTATTGATTTAACAAATATAAATTTTAGATTCTGAGCGAAACGAAGAATGTATTGGTTTTACAAATATGTTTGAAGACACTTCTTCGGGTAGAAAAAATGATCTGATTACCACAAGTTGGGTGTGCTTTCGGTTGCAAATCATGTCTAGTTGGTACTTTATTTAGCTCATTTTTCGAATTTCTCAAAAGCATTTCCTTGGAAGGCGAAAAACTCCAAAAAATTGTGTAAAATCGGCAAAATTACAATTTTTGTTATTTTAAATTTTTTAATTTACTGATAACTAATTGAGTTTTGATCGAGAGGACTTGAACATTTTTTTGAGTATCAACATAGGTATTTACAAGTGAAGTACAATTTTGAACGGATCGGTTGATTATTTGGCCAAGTACAAGACTATAATAGTCGAAGTATAATCATATATTATTTAATCTTTTTACAAAATATTTTGAAAATCGTGACTCACGATTTTTTTTTTATAGGCTTTTAAATAAAAATTCTCGTAATCGCAAAAATAACGGTTTAATTTTTTTAATTTTTTTAAATTCGTGATAACTATTTGAGTATTGATTATTATGGACTTGAAACTTTTTTTAAGTGTCAACATAAGTGTTTTACATTATAGAAAAAATTGTTGAAACGATTGATTGATTTTCTGGCTAAATATAGAGATATTAACTTTTTTCCAAAAATGTTTAATATTTCCTGTAATTTTTGCTTTTTTGATTTGAAAATTTTATTAGGGTCTAATCATATACAACTTAATCTTTTTGCAAAATATTTTCAAAATAGTTGGATCAATTGGATTTTTTTATAAAAATGTTTAATATTTCCTGCAATTACTTAATAACTAAATAAGTTTTGATTACCGTAAATAGGGTTTGCTTTTGGTAGAAAATTCCGTCTAGTTGGTACTTAATAGTTCATTTTTTGAATTTCTCAAAAGTTTTTCCATGATATAAAAAACTACCAAATATGGCGGAAAATCAGTAAAATTACGGTTTCCGTTAAGCTCTAGAATATTTTACAAAAATGTTTATTATTACCTGCAATTTTGGGTTTAACAATTCAACTCCTTGAAATTTAAATATTTTTATTTTTAAATATTATTAATATTTTTAATGTTATCTAGAAAGTTTTTGGTTTAACAGTTTTTTTTTATTTTGGTAGAAATGAAGGATTCGAACGGATAAATTTATTTCCGCACTAAATATAGTTGTTTAAAATTTATCCAAAAATGTTTTATTACCTGTAATTTTAGGTTTAACAGTATCAAAATTTTATTGAAACCTACTCCTTTACTACTATAATTTTTTGAACTTTATAAGTCATATTTTTTTTATTTTTATAAACCCTTATAGTTATGATCTTTAGTAAAATTGAATTATTTTATGTGTTTTTAATAGTCTGAATACATTTTTTTGAGTAATTATGTATGTATTACATATGTAATTTACACACGTGGTAAAATTTTAAAGCAGATTATCAATATAATATATTTTATATCTGACTGAGTTTTGCTTAGAATTGTATTTTGTAATATTAATACATTTAAATCTTAATTATAATAAACGACTTATTTCTTCTAGTAACTTCCAGAATCAATTTTTTTTATTCTTATGTAAGGTGTATTTATAGTTTTAATATAAATGCGAATTAAAATATAAAGAGAGAGATAATTCGTAAAGAACAAATACCATTTTAGGATAACTTGCGTTTATCTAGATTTGAATGAAGTTAAAAGTAATTTATTTGTTTATAAATACTAAATTATTAAGTAATTGTTCACTATATTATTTCATTTAATCAAAAGCGAAGTAAATAACAAAATATTAATACATAAGAAATGAGATATTATAATTTGTTAGTACATGAAAATATGTTACAGCTTTAAAATTATATAATATAACAAAATATATTTTATTTTAAGATTATATTAATTCTGCAAATAGAATCGATTATCTAACTATTGTTTACAAAGAATTCCTAAGTATATATTATCTTGCTAATGTGATGAAATTGTATATGGACGACTTCAATGGTAAGTGACATCATATTAAATAATTTATTTTGAAAATAAATTAAACATTAAAATTATTATCTATTGATATTTGGTTTAAAAAAATAATAATAACTTTTTCGGAAATTTGATGAACTTGATATTAAATATTTCATAACGTAATTAGTTTAGATCATAGGAAACTTTTATTCAAATTGAATTTTCTCCTCAATAACGTTCAATATAATTTACATTTTTAGATTCTTTGGTTTAAAAATGTAATAGTAACATCATAGCTAGTATGGGTGGTGGAGGAGGGATAAGGTAAAGCCCCAGATTACCATTACTGTCTGGAATTGTCATAAAGCTTCATATTCATCACCCCCCCCCCCCACCCATCAAATACACACACACAAACATTCAACAAAAAATATTATTTATTCAAAATTTCACAGTCTCTTCTTCTTTAAGTGACATATTCTTAACGAACGTTGGTAATCATGTTAGTTACTTGATCATTATAAATTGAAGTTCTGAATAAAGATATCGTAAATGCATTGAACCATTTTCTGAGGTTTATTCATTCTTTCCGTTACATTTTATTCGTTGTGTAATCACACCAACTAAATTTTAATACTCTGAGATATATCCATATGCTGAATTCGAGTTATCGAAAATGTTGATAGAGTCCAAGCATCTACTCCATAGAGAAGTACAGTGAATACATAGCAACGAATCATTCTGATTCGGAGATCCAAGATTAACTGTTGGCTGCAGAATATATTTTTCATTTTTACAAAAACTGTTCTGGGGGCTTATACTTGAATATAGTAGAATAGCGTTCGTGTCCGAATAATCGCACTTTTTCTATTATTTCGCCAAAACCGTTTTCTTGAATGCCGTTCGTCTACGAACCGATTCTATTAAATTCTAACTAGATTCGTATACGAAAGGTACGTGTGGTTCGGATCAGTAGAATGCTACTATTTGTGTAAGAATTATCGTAACCGATGAAATTGCATTACCTTTCTTAATTATATCATAATTGTTTATACGTCAATAACGACGTATAAATAACTTTATTTATATTTATAATTATGAAATTACAATTTACATTAAATATAATATAAAATGTACCTATGTATTATATTATTAATATAATATGAAAATTGTAATAATAAGTACATTTTTCATTTTATTTTAATATAATAAAGAGTGATGGTCTCCAAGTATACTACTCGTAACTATACGTATAATTACGCGGACGGCCAGATTTCTGTCCGTTTACATATCCGAAACTTTCTTAAGTGATACCGAGTACAGTTACAATTATATCGTAAAACTATATTATCTAACAACAAAATAATAGCATATACTTAAATATTTATATTTTTTAGTAATGAATTATACGAATATAAACTTCTACTCACAGAAAATGAAATATATTCACATGAGATTCCAAGGAGTTTTTCAAACGTTTATAAGTAACTAAATGTATTTATATAAGTGAAAAATGTTATTTTATCTCAATATTGTATTATATAACATAGGTACCTAAACGAAAGGTTTATCAAAATAAAAATAATACTACAAACCTAAAGCCAATCATTTTTTAGTGTTTTCTAATGGGCAGGTAATAAGTCAGTAGTAAGAGTTTTTAAA
This sequence comes from Eriosoma lanigerum, assembly GCA_013282895.1. Lineage (NCBI taxonomy): Eukaryota > Metazoa > Arthropoda > Insecta > Hemiptera > Aphididae > Eriosoma > Eriosoma lanigerum. The sequence continues at coordinate 27,940,237 of CM023362.1, read as the reverse complement.
GGAGGAGGAATTACATAGTTTTTAGTGGCCAAGAAAATTGGAAGTGATTAAAAATGAAGATTTAAGAATTTTAAAATTTCTGGAAAGGCTGTGAACATGAATGCAGTTGTGATTTAATTTTTTTTTTTTCTGTAAATATTGTCGAAGGTAGTATAATACTGTATTAAGCTTAAAATTATGTTTACGTAATTTAACCTTATTTATTGGCAGTGCAATTAGGATTTGTTTTTTGTTTTTGGTGGGGTTTGGGTCGGGGAGGTTAGATAAAAATTAACTAATTATTATGCATCTCTTTATCTCTTTATAAAATATAAAAAAAATACATAAATACCCTATCCTTATACTATACCCGTCATTCCTTTCCATTTTACATCCCTCTCACTACTGCCACTTTTTTACAACTCCCTTGATCGTTTCCAACGTACAACCAACACATCACCATCATTTTTTTTATAATTGTAATATTGTGCCTATTATATGTGAATATGATAAATATGATAAATATATTGTACTATATTATTTATATAGTCTACGCCTGTATTTAAATAATTATTAAAAAAAATAATTAAGTACAAATTTTAAAATCTTAAATTAATTCACCTTTTTGATTCTTGTGCTATATCATCAATTATCATGATTGGCTTGACATCGATATCAAAATGTTTATTTAATGTGATCATTAATTCCATTAAGTATCTTCTGGCTAGTTGTGATCTTCGTGTATGTTTTCAATCGTCGTAGAGTAGAAAATGATATTTCTCCTATATAGTAGTAACTGGTAAGTCACTAGGATTTGTAATAATTTGATCATTATACCTATTTCTTTTTTCATGTTATCGAATTTGCTTTTTACTCATTTTCCTACAATTTGATTTCTAATTTCTACAATTTTCCACTGCAATATTTTGACTAAGTAATACACGTTCCACTTTTAGCGAAGCTATAATATAGTTTATGTCGCCAAAGATTATATAATGCAAATAGTTTTTAATATTTGAGATAACTAAAATAAAATCATAATAACAATAATTGTATACAATAAGGTTACTGTAATATTAAAATATTACATTTAGGTATAATACATATGTATTACATAATAATATAATAAGGTATTATTTGAGTATCAATAATTATTTTTAAAAAACTCACAGTTCTCTCAACATAATATGATATATCTATCTCTTTTTTAATAACTTCCAAGTAAAAAAAAAAAAAAAATTATAAAAAGAAGAATTAAAATAATTAACAATAAAGCTCGAATCTATATATTAGTACTATGATTAAACAGGATTTTTAACTTGAAATAATATATTTATATGCTAAATTTAAAATTTTGAAATTAAAGAACTAATTTTAATTCTAATCATATTAAATTGTAAGTTCATTTTTAAAACTATTCGTGTTTTATATTTTGCAGTTGTAGATGAAAGTGATGAATACTATGCTAAATACAAAGGTATATTAAAATATATGTAATTCTGGTTCCTCAAAGTTAAATAATAATAAGATGATCGATTTTCGTTATATAAAATAAATCATATTAACAATTATTAATAATACAAAATTTGTAATAACAAATAACAAATTATACATACCTTTATAAAATAAAATCGACTTTTTTATAAATAATTATTTAAACAACTAAATATATAAATGAATACAAAAAATGTTGGAAGGTTGATTCTGAATGTTCCTCCTTCGTCCCATCGGTCCCTCAAAAAATTGGTGGTTTGCTATAATTAGTATTTGAATGCAATTAAATTGCATTAGAAAATACGATTCTGAGCGAAATTTAATATATTATAGAGATAGGTCATTCAATAAGTTTACTAATTTATGTAAACTACCTATGAGAATACTCAAAAAAACTCTAAAATAGATATGTTCAAAATTGAATTACTTATCATGAAACAACTAAAAACAATTCTTCCGTCATTTTGTGGTAGCTTTTCTTCTTCTAAAAAAAATGTTTTGAGAAATTCGAAAAATGAGCTACATAAAGTACTAATTGGACGCAAAATGTATCAAAAATAGGGTATACGTTTGTGGTTTTTGGACCATTATTTTTACCCGAAAAAATGTTTAAAGTATCGCTTCGTTCAGAATCTAAAATTATTCACATTGAGGCACAACATAAACACTCAATGAAACATAACGTGATATTAGGAGGCACCGAATAATGTTACTTCTGTTACATATATAACATTATATACTATTAACTAATTAATGTTTTATGTTAATGGTGATAATATGACAATAATTTGCAGCTTCTCTATTTAAAAAAACACCGTTATCCATTTTATATACCTACACTACACCAATGCTATGTATGCGAGGTATATTAATGATTTGTGTATAAATAAAATAATATTATATAATAGATAAAGAGAAAGTTCTAGACTGTTTAGAATCAGTTAATCAATTTGTATTTGGTATTCGGACAAATATCGATACTAAATGTTTTATTTATATCAAATAAAATTGTATAATTCTATAAACGAGTATTATAATAAACATTTTATATTTTTCAGAATTGTATAATAAATTTAATAAAGAACAAAGTAATGAATATGTAGTTTTAGTCTCATATAGAGTTAACAAATTTTTTTTAAAGGACGATTGTTTTGCTAATTTTCCCATACATAAATCATATGCTTTCACTTCCGCCGTCAACGGTAGTTTAAGTAGTTACATTTTACTGTTAGAGTATCTTATGGTGTGACGATGGACTAAACCTAGGGATTTTCGTTCGACAGGGGTACTTTTTTTTCGTGAGATAGATAATAGTTGAGTGTACGACTGCGTTTACATGTTTTGCACGTTTAAAAGTGAAAATTAAAAATGCATATTTTGCATATTGAATATTTTTTTTTAAAATTTGATGTTTTTATTTTTTTAACTATGTATTTTGGGTTAAATTATGTAACGTAGGTATTTAGTATCGTAGCTCTTGGCTAGTAACTTAACGATAACGGCACAGTGTGTACTTAATCTAATCTTATTTTTAAAATACGTAAATAACGTAAATCGTTTGTCGTTAATCCCGATTGTAAATTATTATTGATCATTATCGGTTGTACACGAATAAGATTGTTCTAGAAGTTATTTTTATGGGATTTTTATTTTATTTTTTTCTAATTGGATTGTCAGTATAATATATTGAGATTCGCTTATAATCAATTTTTTAATACAATATCATTGCATTTAATCATTTCTTAATAATTATAATCAACCACAAATTTCTCCGAGAACCGAAAGGAAGAAGGAGGATCATCCTAAATTGACATTCCCTCTTTTTTATAATTTATATAATTTTCGATTACGATTAAATATTAAATAATGTAATCAGTTATTTAAAAAAAAAGCTATTATACTTATTAACTTACGAGTACATAATTAGTAATACAAACTACTAAATCTAAATTTAAAAAAGTGGAAAGGTCGATTGTGGACGTTTCTCCTTCGTTCTTTCGGTCCTCGGAGAAATTAATAGTTTATTATAATTATTAAGATTTGAATGCAAGGTTGCATAAGAAAATACGATTTTGAGCGAATCTCAATATATTACAATATATTATACTGATAATTCATTCCAAACTGATAAACCAAAAATTGTAGGTAATATTAAACATTTTTAGAAAAAATTCAAAGCTCTATATTTAGCCAAAAAATCAACCAATCAGTTCCAAAATTTGACTAAATGTAAATAATAACTATGTGAGTACTCAAACAAATTTTCTAGTACCTGCGATCGAAACTAAATTAGTAATCAAGAAATAATAAAAAGCCTATAATAAACTATAAATATAAAAACTTTTGGGAAATTCAAAAAATAAGCTTATCCAAAAATATGTTTTCATACATAAAAAAAAAAATCTCTATAGAAACAATATCAGAATCTAAAAAAATATTGTTTTAAGTATATGGGCTTCACTAAGGGTATATAGCCCCCCTTAAATTATTAGCGTAATCCGACCATGATAAAATGTGTTAACAATAATATTATTCAAGTATTTATTTTATTTCAGATAAAAACTTTTTCAATATTAATACTAGAGGTATATAATATATTTAATTTTTTATTTATTTATACAACTAACCAATACAAGATATAAATAGTGAATAATATAAATAAGAATTTTATAATAAACTACATATAACTTATTATTTTTTTATAATAATATCTATATCGTGTATACAAAATCGTTCAGACATATGTAATATGAAATTCTATCTCATTAAAATAATTATTTTCAATAAAGTGTCAAAATTGTTTAAAACTATTCATTAATCAACGAAATTAAGGTAATGTGTCATTATATCATTATGTGTACTATTTTACAACTCCATATTATTCACATAAATGAAGATACTTTAAACATATATCCAAGGACAATAAATTATTTTAACAATCGTATAATAAATAATGATGTTTTTTATCCACCTCCAAGGGTAGAGTCAACTTGTAGAATAAATAAGGTGCCTACGGTAATAGGACCATCGATATATAATACAACTGGATCGACCGCTTGTAGATAATAACATGGTCAATTTGCTTATCATTCTGCCATTTTGAAATTGGGCAAGATAATGTTGTAAATGCACTAAAACATTTGCATTTCTTTAATCCCTTTATAACTATTTTGTATTAAACTTTTAATTTTTAAGACGTAATTACGTAATTCAAACCGAATATTCTTGTTGTTTTTTATCAGTTTAATGATATAAGGTACAAAACCTAAACTAATATACATTTTTATATTAATAATAATATACTAAATCTTATATGTATATGGAGTTTAAAATATAAATATGAAGAAGGAGATGTTTATATAGGATGAGATTGGTGTATATATATATATTTGTTTAGGTATATATTTCCGTTTAATGTTTAATAACATCAAATTATTCAAAGTGTACTCTATTATATGTAATAATTTCCTGTAATATATTTTATAAGAATAAGATTCAAAATATAAACTACATTATATACATAGCATTTTATTTTGTTCTTCATAATATTGTAATTGTTTTATATTTTTAATTTAAATTATATCATAAATATCTATATTAAATCATTAAATTACAGAGTTTTAACATTATGTATTATTAAATAAAATTACCTCGTTTAATTTTTGTCTAATACTTGCTTTCTTTCTTTCAATGAGTAGATGCAGTTAGTTATTTAGACATGGAATTCATTCTAATTTTTAAATAGTATTTCAAAATTTCATTAATTAGTTGAATTTCATGTAGATTTTTACAGACTTCAGTTACAATACTATGAAAAATAACGGTTTCATTATTTAAATTTTTTTAATTTCGTCATAACTATTTGAGTATTGATTATTATGGGCTTGAAACTTTTTTTGAGTGTCAACATAAGTATTTTACATTATAGAAAAAATTGTTGAAACGATTGATTGATTTTCTGACTAAATATAGAGATATTAACTTTTTTCCAAAAATGTTTAATATTTCCTGTAATTTTTGCTTTTTTGATTTGAAAATTTTATTAGAGTCTAATCATATACAACTTAATCTTTTGCAAAATATTTTCAAAATCGTATGTCCCAACTTTATTTTATAAACTTCTAAAATTTGAATGATTTTAACAGAGATGAATATTATGATATTTTTTTTTATGTATGAAGACACTTTTTCGGGTAGAAATAATAGTCCGATTACCATTAACAGGTTATGTTTTCGGTAGCAAATTGCATCTTGTTGGTACTTTATTTAGGTAATTTTACGAAATTCTCAAAAGCTTTTCCTTGGGAGGAGAAAAACTACCAAAAAATGGCGGAAAATAAGCAAAATTATGGTTTTTGTTATTTAAAATTATTTAATTTTGTGATAACTAATTGAGTTATAATCATAGTGTCTTGAAAATTTTTATGAGTATCAACTTAGGCGAACTTCATTATAAGAAAAAATTTTTAAACAAATGGTTGATTTTCTGACTAAGTATAGAGTTTTGGCTCTTTTTATAATAATGTTAGTAATATTACTAATATTTCCTGCAGTTTTTAGTTTATTGTTTTGAAATTTTTGTCAAAGTCTACACATATACGATTTAATGTTTTTACAAAATATTTTGAAAATCGTGACTGACATATTTTTTTATAATTTTATAAAGTAAGAATTTTTGAAAATCGGCAAATTTACGGTTTCATTATTTTATTTCTTAATATCTTAATAAGTTTTGATCGTAGGAAATTGTTTATTTATTTTAAATATTTATATTCGTAATTTACACACGTGGTAAAATTTTGGAATAGATTATTAGTATAGCATTACAAAATGCTAATAAAATTTACGGAAATTGTAATTTTGATGAAATTGATTTTAGGTTTTCATGATAACTAATGCAATTTTGAATGTAGGTACTTCGAATTTTTTTGTGTTTTCTCATAGGTAGTCTACACACGTGTTAAACTTATGGAACAACCTATCAGTATAATAAATTGTATTATATAAAGTTTCGCTCAGAATCGTATTTTCTAATGCAATATCATTGCATTCAAATCTTAATTATAATAAACCATTATAATTTCTCAGACGACCGAAGGGACAAAGGAGAAACATCCAAAATTGACCTTTCTAATTTTTTTTTACTTAATCTTGCACATTGCCAAAATGGCATCCAGCTGTTAAAGGACGACTGTTTTTGGTATTTAATTACTGTAGTAGCAGTCAATCCAGTTGTATTATTATATCGATAGATAGGACAAATAATAGAGCAGAGAGCGCCGTAGTGGACCAACGTTTGAACCAATTATGGGATTTTGGAAACAGACTATTCTCCAGTCACGTGAGGTAATGGGATGTATTATTCTTCAATTTATATCAGATAAAATATCATATGTGGCTCCGGTTGACAGTTAAAAATAACCTCGGCACATTGTGTTATAATCTATGGATAACTTATAACTTACGTAATTATTAAAAGATAATATGTACAGCTCAATTGAACTAAACTTACAAAATTTTTGTTTTAGATTACTATGATTATCAGGAGCTGTCAGATAGTATGATTTATATATAATTATAAAGAATATTAAATTTACATTGAGGATGTCCCAAATTTATTTACTTATTGCATTATATGTGCGAAAATCAATTATTTTTTGATGTGGTTATTTAAAATTTTTATTTTGGCAATAGGCTATAATATTATCGCTATTGTTTTATTAGTTTTAAACGTTTAATGATTTTTTGATTACTATTGAAGGAAATGGATCAATAAATTGATAGAGGATGGTAGGTATATAATAATGTTCAGTTATGGTGCCATGGATGAGACGGATAGGTTTACGTATCAAGTGCATAAGATCAATATTGCAATATAATGGTAGATGTGACGTTGTAATTAACAAAATGATAATGCGTGGTTGGACCAGGTGGAACGAAGTATTTGGTATTTTGTGTGACAATAGGGTGCCGTTAAGAATAAAAGGTGGGTATTATAGGGAGTTGTGAGGGCAGCGTTGTTGTGTGAATGCGGAGTGTAAAGCAATGAAAAAAAAAATGGAAAAATAGGATAAGTATAGTAGAGATGAGAATGCTTAGTTAGATGTTTTAGTATCGAGCTGATAGAATAAGAAATAGTTTGGGTACGTAAAGAGAGATGATTCAGAGGAAGTGATATTTCTCGTTGAAATTAATGTAGATTGTAGGAGGAAATATGAAGACCACTGAATAGGTGGATAAATGGAATTCAGAGTCAAATGAAGATAGCTGGTGTGAATGGATGATATTTAGGTAATTTTAATCTAAAGAAATGTGGGTCTCGGATTGACGTGGTACGCAGGGTTGTTTGGTAGTATGCGACAGTTTTTGCCGCTTGAGGAATCTTGTAATAGGAGGTAAGTTTAATAATAAACAATACTCACGGTCCTTTAGTAATTATGGTTGTTATCATATTATATACCAGATTTAGCGACACGAAGTAAAATAGCGTAAAATATGATAAACGGAAATCTTATACTTGTGTGTCACGTAATAAAAAATAATAATAACAAAAAAAAAGGTTATCCATTGACTGAACGTGTGTAGTCGAGTGATTTTCGGATGATCGTTCACCAACATCTCTTATCTATGCAAAAAAAATTAATTACAAATTAAAAACAAGTGTGAATACTGGAACGCAGAAAAATTTCCGACAACTAGTTGCATAGGTTGTTGACGGGCCATCGTCAGCGCAATCGAGCACCTAACCGATTAGATTATGCCTCCCTGTCATTCCAGCCAAATATTGAATTAGTTACAGGCCGTCGCCACCTGGATGATAGTTGATTAAGAACATAATATATCGCTTGCGCCTGTTGAATTGAAATATATCAGTTTGCATTAGGATTGTCAACAACCAAATCTAGTTAGGAAGTAAGTGAATAAGAAACGTCGAGTAAGAAATTTTAATTTTGAATACATTAATTTTTAAATTTTAATATTAATATATGTTGATATAGATTCGATAATAATACTTCTAAACTAATTAATTAAATCTAAATTAGTTTGTACCTAATTATTGTAAATTTGACATTATTTACAATTATAACAAAAACGTTAATTGTTGTATAATTTTACGAAAAAAAAATGTATTTAGAAATAAACAAATTTTAAAAATTTACAATTTTTTACTATAAACAATGAACATATGTGTAATTTTAAATTTTTTTTTATGACTATTTTTTAAAATAAAAAATTAAGATATTAATATTATAGTCCGTTGGTTAACTTAATAATTTTAAAATAATAAAAATTTAAGTTTTAATATTGCGGACATATTGCAATTAGTAAATAGATCTGGGACACTTTGTATTTGTAAATTACACATATTAATAGTGTAAGAAGAATATATAATATATTATAAATTTTTATTTGGATATTCTTATATGCTAATACATAATTTGAACATAGCATAAATTACATAAGAAGATATTACGTCATTCAATGTTTACGTATATATATATATTAATTTATATAAATAGGCCTAATAAGTATAATAAATACTATTTAAGCATGTTTTTTATTAATTCTTTTCAGGAAATGTCAATTCCTTTAAATTATTTGTTGAAGGTTTGTATTTTTTTTTGTAGAATAACTTAAATATTTAAAATATAAAAGAAATTTTTCCTCCATTGAGTGCAAAATTGTGTAACAAAAAAAATATACTTTTTATCATATTGTCCTACGAAATAACTTTCCGAAATTAATACATTTTGGTGTAAAGTCATAAATGTTTGTTAAAGAAGTAAATTTTTGTTCTCATTTGTGTTTTGTAATTTTAGAAGAATGTCCACAATTTGAATGGATATCAATTAATTCTGATACAAATAGAATAAAAATAATTCCAGGAGATGAAGAAATATTTTCATTTACAGATAAAATTAATAGCCTGAAACATTACCGTCTGATTTCAGAATATACTTTATGGGTATTATTTAACAGTTTAGAGATAAATTAATTTTTTTAGAACTTATCATGTAAGCTATTTTAAGGATCTAGCTTTAAATTTAAATTTACAATCTCTTACTTGCAGACGTATAGTTAATGGCATATGTTATTTGTATAAAATGTTTAAATGGTAATGTAAAGTAATGTAAAATTACAGAGAAAAAAAGGTTAGTTCGTTCTTACATCCCTCTCTAGATCCATTAATAATTTTATGTTTTATGGTATTTTAAATTATATATACTTATTGAATATTTACGACATACACTTCGTTGCTGTAAAAATGTTGATTTTAATTTTAATAAATAATCTGTTATATTTATTAAATTCTTCCCCATTTATGTTTAAGTTATAAATAAATATTTTAATTGCTAATGTTGTAATCATATTAAATGCATATTATATAATAAATCTTCTACAATATTTTATAAATATTATTTTATATTATTATCATACAAAACAAATGCATTGTTGTTTTTAATTTAAGTATTTCTTTGGGCGTCCAGCATATTAATAATCTACTATATATATATTGTAATGATTAAGTGAAATAATAATAAGATCAATTGAATGAAATATAATATAAAGTGTCAAATTTTTTTTTTTTATTTACACTATTAAGTACGTCGTCCAAACCGGGCGTGTTTGTCATCAGGCAGGCGACTTACGAACAATATTATTAAAAAGATTATAAATTACATGTTAAATTTGGACGGTTTTCATGAAAAAGATAATATTAAGCTTCTTTTTGGATATTTAAATTTTTTACATTAAATTTATCAGAAGTATTATGCTGATTCTATTGACATCCAGGTCAAATATGTTATATATATAACGAATATTCTCCATAGACGACATATACTCTTGAAGTCTCAAACAAATCGTATAACGAAAAGAAATGATTGATAAATTTTTTTGTAATTAAACATAGAATTCTATACACTGCTATATTTGTTATAGTATTTAAAAGTGTTTAGTGGCTTGTACCTATGTATTACGATTACCTATATAGTAGTCATTCAAAAAAAAATTAATTGAGTTTGGTAATTTTAAATAGGAAATTATCTTATTTTATATTTGTAATTTAATTTGTTATTATTGTCATTCGTTGACTTAGTGTACTCTCATAGAAATCAATTTATTTATTTATTTATTGTTTTATATACGGGATGAACCCTTTTAACAAAAATATACATAATTATATAACAAAGGTATATACAATTATATACACACAATTTAATACAATCTAATATAATTAAAAAAAAAAAAACAAAACAAGAAAAGAAAGATTAAATATAGTCGAAGATATACACATTACCTGCAGCCATAAGAAGATTAGAGGGAGAGTTTAATAAATAATTTTTATTTGTAAAAGGAGGGTAGAAAGGTTTTGGTGATCTAATATTAAGGTTATTAATTTTAAAATTTATTAATAAAAGTAATTCCGGACATTCAATTGAGCCTGATATTAGTTTTTGCAGAAATTTAGATAGTAAGAGTAAACGACGATCGGAGAGTTGTGAAATATTAAGAAAATTTAAAACATTGATATATGTGCCGTGAAGAGGTCTGTTGTATTGAATTTAAATGAGATAAAACGTAAAAAGTTATTTTGGACAGATTCTAGAGTAAGATTTTGTTTTGATGTGTTATTTATCCATATAAAGGGACAGTACTCAAGAATAGACCGGACAAGGGAGGAGTAGAGAATTTTTAAAGGAACAGGATCTGAAAATGAACCACAAGTACGTTTTATAAACCCTAAGTTACGAAAAGCTTTATTCTTGATCATTT
>CM023362.1:27871782-27918987 GCA_013282895.1 Eriosoma lanigerum | reverse complement strand
TTTAAAACATAAAACTTTGGACTTTCATAAATTTATATTTGAAAACAACCGTCCGTAAACATATTATCACTGCACAAGAATATACGTGATATGCCGTGCCGTGATAGCACGACCGATGTTCACCTCTAAACACTCAAACACCGTTACCGCAGTGAACAAGTGCGCTACCACAACACTGCATATCGCGCGCAAAAATAAAAATTCAAAATATATAAACAAATATTGTTCGCGGCGCAAAAACTTTTTCAGGTGGATATAATTGTCCGATTATCATAAATACTGTATGTTTACCGTATATTACAAAAAAAATAGCGGAAAATCGGCAAAATCACGGTTTCTGTCATTTCAATTTTTTTTAATTACTTGGGTTTTGATTGTAAGAAATTTAAATTTTTTTTGGGTTTTAACATAAGTAGTGTACAAGTGTAGTAAAAAATTTGAATTTAATGGTTTTCATTAATTAAAATTATTTTATTTATTAATAACTAATTAAGTTTAGATCGTAGGAACTTGAATTTAATTTTTAAATAATTACATTCGTAATTTACACACGTGGTAAAATTTTGGAATGGATTATCAATATAGCATATTGTAATATATTGAGTTTCTGTCCGAATTGTATTTTCTAATGCAATATCATTGTATTCAAATCTTAAGTATAATAAACCACTAATTTCTCCGAGGACCGAAGGAGGAACGTCTACAACTTACATTTCCACTTTTTAATGCTACAATTGTCCTCCGATAAAATGTTAAATTTGTCTCCATTTAATATTTTTCTTAATAATTTATACATTAAAAAAATTAATTAACGGTTAATGTATTTTGACCATCATAGCACATATACTGAAACTACACTAGTTTTTTATTACGTTATCACAAAGAATTCGAACAATGAATAAAATGCTGCACTCACAATTAAAAAAAAAAAAATCATAATCTTATGATTTTTCATTTACTATCAGGTATCAAAAACCAATTTAATTTTATATTTTCAATGGAAATTATAATATTATGGTTTTTATAAGGTAATTTATTTATTAATGTACTGTGGGAAAACTGTCTTAATTATTTGAAATTTGTGTAATGGTAGTAGAGCAACTTATTGCCAGTGTTCTGTGATGTATACTACATTTACAGATCAATAATAAAAATAATAATATAACGTTACGTACTAAGTGGGTATACATAAAATATTCACTACAATATGTTTAATAATTTGATATAAATAAATAATTAATAGTCATATATCAATTTATATTTGTGGTAATGGTAGAAACAATACATTCGTCGTTCAAAATCTAAAAAGCTGAAAAACAAAAATTGACTGAAAAAATGAGTGAGGTATAATAAAAGTATTACCCTGTATACAATATACTATAACTGCATAAACCAAACTGAACAAATTTTGTTAATAAAATAAATTAATATAAGTTATTTATAATAAATATTAGTCAATATTTTTTTTTTTGTGATCTTGTACTTAATAATATAACATTTTGTTTACTTTAATAAAATATGGTATTACAAACGTTGCAAGTACGTAATATTTAAAAAAAAATTTACTCTTTTTACTCTCTATTATTCATTGTTATGCGAAATACTGATCGATACTCTACATAGGTATTTTTATTTCAATTTTTAATTTTTAACTAAAATGGTTTCTTTTCAATATGATTCGTTAATAGTAATCATTCTAGTTTGTATTTACTCCGATTTCGCAAATTCTGGTAAGTATTAATAATACAGTATAATATACAAACATTATGATTTCTACATAATTCTTTTAATTAGTTTTAATATGAAGATAGAATTTCAATTTTAAAAAAAATTTTAGTTCTAAATATACATCCGTTATTGTTATATTACTAAATACTAAATTACTAATCATATATAAATATTTAGATTTTAGTACATTTTTGTTAATAATTGTAAATTATTCATTCCTTTCATTTATTTGTAATAAACTGTTAAAAAAATAATAATACTTACTTCAGGATCATACAAATTTCATGTTATAACTTATAAAATTGATGGGAATAATATATGTTTTCATTGTTATTTTTATATATTATTATACCTAGTGAAAATAAAAAGTAAATTAATACATACGCAATGTAAATGCACGGTTTAAAGTATTATTGATAATATTTGTTTTTATTTTACCTACTTAATAATTTGTGTCATAAACACTAAAATATTATTATTTATAATATAATTTGTACCACTATTATCTACCGTAGATATCCATGATTTGTATTTTATACTTTTATTGATTGATTTATCTATTACATACAACATACAGTCCACAATTAAACAATAATAATTATTATAGAATAATTAATATCATAAATATTATTAATATTATAAATATTACAATGAATACCGAATGAAAAACAGACTATTACAATTAAAATTGGTAATTCGTTACTAACTATTGTTATCTATAATGACGGATATTGACTATATTGGTTGGGTGATGTACGGGAGAGTGGACCATAATCATTAATTAAAATTAATTAACAAACAATTATTAGGGAAGCTATAGTAAATATACATGGGACATGTTCTACGTTAATGTGACGAAGTCAATGCCACTGTAAGATAACTCTGGCTTAAAGAATTTTTATTCAATATCAAATAAACTTTTCTTATAATATAAAAATCACACCAAAATTAAAAGTAAAATTTTAAATATAGATACTTATCGTATCTACCCGAGATATACGTTAATAATGTACACAGACGTCTTGACATAATGAATACTCTAAAATACTAAGACTCTAAAATCCAAATCTTATCTATGTTAGTATACATATAGTATTTATACTAATAGATAAATAGTGGGTCAATGGTTGTTTATGAGAAATAGTCAAGTACAATGTACAAAATTAAACGTCTAATAGTAATGATGTGGTGAGGCCGGAAGAACAACGATCTAAAATGATCTATATATTTGGCCGAACCGGTAAAACCTGGACGATAGGCGTCTGTCACTTCCTATATATATATTTATATTTATATTTGTTTATAAATTTAATATACAACTTTATTCATTTCTAGGACTAACTCTAGATTCAGCTCTTTCATATCAAAAAATATATCCATATCAGCCAGTCTCGACTACATATATAGGTATATAAGATTAATAAAATAAGATTATACCTAATTATTAAATGTTAATATTCAATTTTATTTAGACTTCTATAATTTGTTTACACCTCAAGTTTGATTAAGACCAGTTTATTATTATTAGTTTTCTATAGGACTACTTTACATCTTACTTTGAACTCTGAACACATAAATTGGTCATTGAGCACATTGTTCGAACATTGGCTTCAACATATTAACATGTGTATATATATATTTATGAGTATATTATATAAACAAAACCTGCGAATAATTATTGCGTAATTAAAAGGGAGTATTAAGATTTCTTAACTATATATAATGAATAAATTAAAATTTTGTATTTAAAAGACGATAAACTACAATTAATTCAATTTACGTCATGTGTGAACATAGGCTTTCATATAGTGGCAAGATGGGTGTTCAGGACAAATTTATAATATTACAATTTCCTAATATTAAAAAGTGAATTTTTCGAAAATTTTGTCAACTATAACAATATGAATGTAAATACAAATACAAGTAATGGAAGGGACATTTGAATTACATATCTCTATATTTTATTTTTAATACCCCTACACAATATTATTATTAATTTTACTAAAAAATAAAATTTTACAGATGAAATGGGATATTTCTGTTCTGCAAAAATATTTTTTGAAATAGAATCTGAAATATCGTACACTCATTATAGTCGAAATATAGGCGAAAGAAGTAATTTATAAAAAATATTATATTTACATAATCTCAATAAATATTTTTTAGTTTACATTACATTA
This sequence comes from Eriosoma lanigerum, assembly GCA_013282895.1. NCBI lineage: Eukaryota > Metazoa > Arthropoda > Insecta > Hemiptera > Aphididae > Eriosoma > Eriosoma lanigerum. The sequence goes on along the minus strand of CM023362.1, from coordinate 27,915,079 downwards.
TGTTATTTCAATTAATTCATCATCGAATGACATTGGTAGGGTAAAATAGGTAAAATAGGTAGTTCTAGATCCCCTGCAACCTTACCGGAGACTCTTAGACCTTTAAAAACCATTTGTCTACTGATTGCCCAATTCACCATGTCTAATTCAATAGCTACAAATCATACTATTCTGGAATTTATAAATACAGATCGTTCAAATTTTGATCTTCCAGTATCTATATCGTATAATAAATTTAATATACTCTAACGGACACGAAATTTCGATGCTTATTGCTATTATTTGTCGAGTATAATTCACTCTACTGTCAAGAATATTATACTAATATTCATACTTGGTTCCCTGTTAGTGTTATATAATAGGTATATGTTAAATTTATATTGTATAAACATGATGTGAATTTATCACGATTATCATAAATTGAATTACCCATTAGATAGACAAATTACTACTACAATACTGAAGTATCTTCTTTGTTATTTATAAATATGGTGATTTTTAATAAAATAATGGTATACATGTCAGCATATTGTATGATAAATAAATAACATTAAAGTATTTAATTAAATGATAGTTTGATTTTAAAATTAAACTTATATTTTTTTCTAGATACTGGCAGTTCCTCACAACTAAAATCAATTAAATCATACGATTCAATATTAATGCGTAAGCTATATTATGACATACAAAAATACAAATCCTATAACTTTCAATAAAGATAGAAAATTTGATATTATTATTATTATATTTTAATATTATCATTATTATTAATTATTATCAGTTAAGTAATTGCATGAAAAAAGTAGATAAAGTATTCAAATTTACCGTTCTTCCCGATAATGGATATGGGTATTAAGTAATGATAAACGTGACAGTTGAGTTTTGTAAACAATAAACTTTTGTAAAAATAAATTACTACAGTTCTAAAATTTTATCAAGAACCACTAGTATTTTTCAAAAACTCAAATTCTCATAATGAGTAATTTGATATTATATTATTAAAAAAAAAAATTAAAACAACAATAATAATAACAATGAATTTAGACACAAAAATTGTAGTAACAAACAAATATGGAAGATTAAACGATTTAAAAAAAAATTCTTTAAAAATTTACCAGGATTCAAAGTTATAATGTTTATTTGTCAAACATTATTGAACATGTATACACTTTTAAAGTACCATTGTACGCGCAGAGTAGGCACTGTTGGCCGTAGTATTTAGGATGCCGTAACTTAAATGTGGACTTTAGTGGACTGTATAAACTGTATTTATTTAATTTTATTGAATTACGGTACACATTAAAATAATTTGGACATCGCGTGCACATGCTATCACACCGACGACATACACGTAACTGAATCATATTTGATATACTAAATTAATATCAAGATTTTAAATAACATCGGGTTTATCGTGTATACCTTACGAACCTTCAAAAGACCATCTACGGGTTAATGAAGTCCTTATCAAAAAGTGAAGTGCCTGCAGCGCTCCTTGTAGATGTTAGCTAGAACTAATTCCGAACAATATAGAAATAGCATTGATTAAATATACATGTTAAATGTTATGTATACATGCATGTTTAATGGAAATGGCCAATAGGTACAACATTTGTAATGATTAATATATTTAGAAATACAATGTTAAATGACCTAGATGGCGTTATAACGTGACTTTTTCTCCTATATGATAAGAACTAATGTAAGGCACATTTGTATAACTCGATCTGCAACCATACTATCTACAACCGTGATTTTGACTGATCCTCCTCAATGCGGTTAGCGGACATAGAAGACGAATTGCCCTCATACTTAAACCACCAGACGTACGTATTGTAGTTATACGTGTCACGCAATCGCTTCCGGGACGGACTTCCGCAACGCACCCCACGCACCATTACATCGGCGGTACACTTGACTCCAGAACCGCGGTGCCAACTATTACAGAAGGACCATCCGATCGGCACCATTATTACTCGTCTCCGAAATTGGCTACGATACTCCGAACTCCACTGCTTCCATATTTGTCGTGATAGTTAATGTACCACCATTTGCCACCGCGATAACAAATTAGGCGGATGATCGGACGATTTTGGTTGGGGTACGGATACCAGCGAGTCTTGATAAAGCTGCAATCGACGAGTTTGTAGCTACGTCGCGTGCCAACTCCGTATGAACTGCTTTTGTGGCAAAGCACACACACGCACACGTACGGTTATTGCGCGGCTGCGTTTCGCCGTCGGCTACGTTTGAGCATAAGGCTAGGTTCACATGAGGGGCGTTTACAATTACTATTAATTGCTATTAACTGTACACATGGTAACGCGCGTTCAACGCAGCGATAACGCAAAAAACCTGTCAACGCGCGTCAGCCCAAGTTGACGCGCGCTTGAACATTGTACAGGTTTGCATTGACGTGTTCAGTTGCAACGCGTTTTTCAAGGCGTTACGTCGTTTTTCGTCTACAATGGAAGAATTCAATACTGAATTTTTCATCGATGAAATCGAAAAAAGGCCCTCGATCTGGGATTCCTTGATCCGGAAATAGTTAAAAAAATTTAGTTCATAATTTCTCAAACTTGGATACAGCGTGATGTACAAGCTTGTACTTAGTCTGTTTTTTAAAATAGGATGAACCCAGTATTTCCTATTTCTCTGCCTACGACGCTGCATTCATCTATATAAGGTCCATAAGCATACAGCTTCTGCTACGTCCATCTTCGCCGGAATAAAAAACACGACTGACTATAGTTATACGCACGCTTAACGCGGAAAATCTGTAATTCATGTGAACACTGACTAAAAACGCGCGTTAGTTCGACGCGCGTCTAACGCTGTTCATGTGAACGTAGCCTAAATGGACGGTCATAGTCCACTCCATGTCCACTGTCCACTGTTCACAAAACAACGCGCTGGTTGGTCAACTCTATATTTGGGTAAATTTCCCATTATTGGAGAGACAGCTCGCGGACGCGCTTTAAAACATTTAATACATTTATAAATCTATTTAACATAATTGAATTACGGTATACATTAAAATAATTCGGACGACGCGTGCACATGCTATCACGCCGACGGCGTATATTTGATATACAAAATTAATATCGGGATTTTAAATGACATCGGGTTAATCGGGTTTTTACAAAACCGTACAACCATTTAGACCCATTAATATGTAATATTTTATATAATAACATGCCCGTTTCAACTTAATACATTTCTTAATATTTCAGAGAATGGCCAATCACATTTGCTTAAAATAGTTAAAATATTTAAATTTTTGGATCATAAGTGTTAATAAAATAAAATAAATATTCTTGTACCTAAAAGTATAATAATAGGTATGATGTATATGGTATAATATGTATGACATAATAATAAAAGTAAACAAAAATATTCTAAATAATATTATATACAAGATTAGAGAATCCATATTTTACCGTCTCTGTGACATGTCTAAGTAATATTAATTATGTTAAAGACAAAACTTAGCCATATTATCCTAAAATTGTATTAAAACAATATACGACTTAAAATTATGTAGAATTATTTTAATGTTTAATAAATTATATTATCTCGGAATAGAAAATTATCTATATTATTTGTTAGATTGTTTTTTCTTTATTTCTTGTCGTATAAATTATATAGCAACAAATTCGGATGACCATAATATTGGAGTAAAACTTCTTGCTTTGTTTTATAATATTGAAAGTAATATAAAGTTTTAATAAAAGCATATTATATTTAATAATATTTTCTAAATGAAAATACAGTTTAAATTTATATATTTAGATTATCTCAAAACAAGTAATATGGATATTAGACGTGTCCTTAAAAAAACTTTACATTTTTCACTAAATAATGTTCTCCATGAAATGAATGAATTTGGAGTTCAAAGTAATATCTTAGCTACAACTACTTCAGGTAAATTACACTTATAATTTAAACTGTTAATATAGATATTTAAAACACATTAAGGAAGACCCAGTACAATAAATGTATCATTTACCATATTATAATTATTTTCTGACTTGATTAGATACTCAAATACATTTTTTTACTCATCATCAATGAGTAACATAGTATCTTATAAATAATAAGATATAATATATACGTTTAATATTTTATAAAAATATATTACCTAAAAATTAAATTATTTTTGGTATTAGTTTCATTAACAACACTATTCCTATCCATTTTTCATGACTTTTTCTGGTTGAATAGGAACAACCTGGAAAATTTCTTATTCGTGGAAAAACTGTTATATGAAATGTTATTAATGTCTACTGCTTACTTAACAAAATTATTACTTTTAATAAAATAATAATAATAACTTGTCCCCTGATCAACTGTTACATTTTTCCCCATTCAATATTTTTATAAAAAAAAAAAAATGCCGATTGTAAACGTTCCTTCGGTCCTTGAAGAAATTAGTGGTTTATTATAATTATTACGATTTGAATGCAATGATATTGCATTAGAAAATACGATTCTGAGTGAGTCTCGATATATTACAATATATTATACTGGTAATCTATTCCAAAATTTACCACGAATGTAAATTATATATGTAAATATACAAAATCAATTGACACATAATTAATTACATGTTTTCTTACAATCGTAAATAATATAAGTATTTAAATTTTCAACAGTCAATGTGACTTTTGATACCACGACTGATGTTTAACATTTTAATATCAATTTTTAATTCCTTTCAATCACATATTTAAATATATACTTTTGTTCAAATAATAATATCGTTTTAAAATCTTAACTTTAAATAAACGGTGTAACGGTGTAGTTCACATATGTAGGGACCTACCACGACAAGCACGGACCGTACCGACTTTTCATTCTTGCCAAGAAATGATAACAATAAATAAAAATGTTTATTATATTATTTTAAACAAGTAAAAAATTTCACAAATTAAAAAAAAATTCAAAATTTATTTACAATCAGTTATGAAAATTACATTTTTATGCGGTTTGATTAGGAGAAACGCTATATTTTTTTAATGATAAAGGGATAATATTAATAAAAATAATAATAGTTATTATAAAAAAATATTTTATTCAAAATTGTATATTGATCGTAGATAAATTATCGACGGATATTACAGTTGACATGTGTTACAATTATTGTATTATTTTATAATTTTGTTAGCATATAAATAATATTTTTTTATTTTCGATTATATCCCCTTCAGAAAATGCAAATATAGTCTGCAATCGATTAATAACAAGTAAGAATAATTTGATTAAACATTTTTGTGTCATAAAACATATATTTGTTTACTTATAAAAATTAGTATGATCAACTAATTTCCAGTAATCGATAATTGATTGAGATATAAACTTAAAACGCTTAAATATTTATATTTTGGTAGGTACAATTTAAATAATAATAAAATTATCACCCAAATTATAAAATCTAGTCAAAGAGAGATTTAGGGTCCGGCAGGGAGTTATGATGTTTTTTAAATGCCTGTCAATTCTTAAAACAGTTTTAAAAATTTGTTTTTCATAAATTCTTAAAATATTGTCAAAAATAAAAAATTAACAACGAAAAATTACAACAGTTAGGATACGTCCATTTTATATATTCATTTTTTCATTAGACGAGTGCTGAAATTGTCCATACATCTTCAAAGCATGGCACATGGCACATCCTTTGAATTTTGTATTTTATAGCTTTATCCTTAGTTCCAGATTATAACATGGTAACGCTCCATTTCATTAGTGGATATTGGTTTTTAAAAATACATTATACAGATTAAAACATCCGACACTAAATAAAATATTTAAATTCTAAAATTAACTTTAACAAATCTCAATTAGTTTCTGAATAAATAATGGGTGTTTCCATTTAAAAAGCGAAAATTAATACGTATTTATTGTAGACCAAAAAGGGTTAAAACTATTCATTTAATTAAATATTATAGATTAAGATAAAATTTAAATTTATATTAGCCATGTTTATTAAAAATAAATAACTACAAATCACATGAATACCGTTAACAACAATTAAGTTTAATAAGCATTTTGTATATAGTATTAACAGATAATGAACAATTAGACTCGTTTATGAACAATATACGCAATAGTGAACAACAATACATATCTGTTACAAACCAACATTTTTTATATCAATGGATATTGTATAAAATGTCTTCCAATATAATATTGACTAATATTGGTAAAGTAGTATAAAATAAGTATAAAAATAATAAATAATAACATAAGTTATTTTAATAAAATACTACTCATAATCTAAGTGTAATTTTATAGTTAAAAATAAGTAGACGAAAAACAACAACAATATGCAGGACTTATAGCTTGTAGCATAAAAAAGTTTTTCTTTAGCAATTAAATTATTAAAACATGCGCTATAATTAGCACTAAAAGTTAAAAAATATGCAAATTAAAAAAGAATAGGTAGGTTACATTACATTTTTTCTATATTAAATAGTTTAGATTAAATTTGATTTCACATATTGTATAGTACTTGAATCACCTGGAACATTTTCTGTTAAGATAAAAATGTAACTTTTTTAAGTATTTTTGTGCACCTTTATTACTATTGATATCATTTCTATTCATCATATATCAATAATACGTTATTATCACAACTTCTCATTGTTTGACCATGTGATGCGATTAGGTTAGCATTATTACTTGTCAATAACCATTGTTTTCGTCAACTTATTTAATCTTAGTGTCGGACAAGGCCTGTTATATGCATATCACTTCTTATATGTTGTAATACGTTAAATTTTCTATCAGAATTAATTTTACTTTCACAAATTTTTAAAAATAATACACTAGATTCCTCTAATTCATTTACTTATGTTCGGAGTCAACGTTTGTTTTATTTCACGCATTTTTAAATAATTTAAAAACACAAAAGTATGTGTGTTCATTTCCCTGGTATAATTTAACATTTTAATCTAACACCATCTTTGGTCCAATAATTTGTTGTCATCATTACCAAAATTTGGTCCTGTAAATTTAACAATTGCAATAAATCTACGCTCTATTCCAAATAAGTTGACCCACTCCTTTGACGAAAACGCTTCGGCGACGCGCATGCCTCTCCTTATCGTCACGCACTACGAACTCTGATGTCGAACGTGTCAAAACTACATTCTATATACGTAGTGAGCTGTATTATCATAACGTTTTCACCACTCTGCGCTCGTGTCTACGTTTTATATGATTTTTAACATATTCTGATATACATTTTTTGACTACGAATTTAATATGGATAATAGCAGTACCGAAGAAGATAATCTTCGAGAAGCAGGTCCATCTAAAGTTAAAATAAATAAACGAGGAAAAGTGAGTAATATAAACATAATTATTATTATTTAAACGTAATAAAAATTGTAAAAATTGAATTTTATCTACAAAAATATTTTTAAACATTTTTTTTTTAATTAATCATAAAATAATATAATTTATATATAAAATAATAATATTAGATTCTTTAAATTGCACAATTTTTGCGTAAATATAAAAAAAAATATTACTAATAAATAAAACGGTACGTACAGAGAGTTTTCTGCTGTATTCGTCTGTATGCGTTATTATTGAAAAGGTGTTTTTTTTTAAATATTTATTTTTCGTGATTCTTCTTCTTTCGCATATACAATGTCGTTATTTATTTCATTAATATTTTCTAAACTATTCATTATTCTATTTAATTTATAAATATAAAATTTATTTTTTTTAGATTATTTCTTCACGTGAATGACTACGTATTATTAATTTGTCTAAAACCAATTTAGAGAATGATCCTAATATGTCAATGATATAAATGAGGTTAATAATTTCGAAAGCAATATTGGTGTTGGGGAGTCAACTATTAACAAGACTATAAATGAACATAACACCACTAAGTTAGTGATTTCTCCAAAACGAAAAAGGGCTAAAAAAATCATTAATGGAAATTGATGATTTTACGAGTAACGCAGTCTGTATATCACTCAGTAAAAGTCCCCATATCGTGCACAAAGAATGCAGATATTATAAAGTGGTTTGAGAATAAAGGAGAAGTCAGAGATAGACAAATCTATGATTATTTCCAAATTCTTCAATATTGTCAAACGTTTAAAAATTTAAAATTGATGAACTCGCCAAAGCCGTGAACTGAACACGATTGAACTGGCTCGGTCATCGGTTAAAAATCATGTAAGGACTAATACTACAACTTTTAAACTGCCCGATGTTAAAAATTTATTAATTGAGGGAGTAAATCAAGTGGGCGGACAAACATGGAAAAATTTTATTAAACATACGTCTGAGGAAAAAAAGAAGTTTTGGGAAATTGATAGTATTATTGACGATCTTTTAGCTTCAGGAATACAAAATTTAACATAAAAGGTTACCAGTAACACGTCATCATCTAATACGGAGTCTGATTTAGACTAAAATTGTATATATATATATATATATATATATATATAACATTTTAATTTTTTTATTCTAAATTATTTGTAAATATTACAATGTTTTTATTATTTTTAAGTATGACATTTTTAAAGTAAAAATACTTGCAAAATGAAGAATTATACGTAAATATTATACGAGAATTATTTAAGTTTTATTTTCATTACATTATTGTGGTGTTTTTACTGTGTTTCTATGATCGTCTGTATACATGGCGGCAACCACCGACTTCAAAGTACTCCTCGTTACTACGTTGGTTGCCGACCATTTACAGACCATCTGGCTATGCTCCGGGCGGAGCGGTCCAACTATTCCTGCGGCTCAGTGTGCGTGCCTGAGAGTGGGTCAACTTGTATGGAATTGACTACTGGAATAACCATATTTAGGAGAAGGAGTTTCCGTGTTCAAACCCCCCTGATAATTTGACGACATATTAAATGATGTATATTTTAAGAAACAAAAATATTTTCATTTTAATATACATTTTAATTAACGTCTTCATAAAAACCTCCCCTGAAAATTAGAAGGTACTGAATACAGCCATGCACAAAACAGCCGTAGACGCGTGTGTAAATAGTTTGGTGGGTGTGTTAATGTAGAGAGCTGATAAAAATAAAATGCAACTAGTGAATTACTAAAGTTAAAAAACAACAAGAAAAATATCAAAATAAAATTTGTTGAAGTTAGAAGCATTGGCGATTGTTAGTTCGTAACATTGATCATATTATAAAATGATAGACGCGACATATAGTAAATAGCCAAATAGCCACATAAGTATATGTAAATGTTAGTTTATGCAAGGTTAACACAATTTTATAATCATCAAGACATCAATACGTGATCGTCGCTACTCGGCACTACATTTAAGTAAAAATATCATTGAACAATGTGTATATATTGTGTATGAAATAACATCACAAAATGGTTTATTAATATTTAATTGAATATAAAAAGTGAAACAGACACATTGTTATTTTAATATTATAGATCGTCGAATACTGTATACTAATGCATTAGAAAGTATTCGTTTGCTTGATCACTACAATTATTTGGCATGTATTTATAATCAGCTCCTATTGGCATTAGATACTATAGGAGGTAAGTACCAACAATAAATGTCACTTTTTAAATATAAATTGACACTGATCAGCGACCTATGATTTGTTATTTGTTGATATTTAGATTAAGACTATGAGCGAAGCGAGGAATGTGTTGATTTTATAAATATGATTTTTTTTTTTTTTTAATTGTATAAAAACACTTTTTCGGATAGAATTAATGGTCCGATTACCACACGTAGGATATGCTTTCGGTAGAAAATTGTATCTAGTTGATACTTTATTTAGCTCATTTTTTGAATTTATCAAAAGTTCTTTCTTGGGATAAAATAAACCACCAAAAAAATAGCGGAAAATCGGCAAAATTACTCTTTCTGTTATTTAAAATTTTTATATTTTGTGATGACTAATTGAGTTTTGATCGTGAGACTTGAAACTGTTATTGAGCATCAACATTGATATGCTTCATAAGAGAAAAAGATTTGGAATCTATTGATTGATTATTTGACTAAGTATTGAATTTTGAATATTTTTGCAAAAAATTCTTAATAGTTTTTCTTTACAAGAAGGAAAACTACCAAAGAATGACGGAAAAACGGTAAAATTACGATTTCCGTTAATTTAATTAGAAATATTTTATCATTGCATTTAAATATTAATTGAAATAAACCACATTTCTCCGAGAATATTCTTTTTTTCTAAAGATTCTAAAGTCAAAAATTCGAAATATGAATATGTTGTTATATTTATACTCATAATATATATATATATATATATAGATAGATAGATAGATTATAAAGGCTAAATCTGTATTAGTATAATCAGCGATGACATTGATTTGAATACAGTTTAAAGTAATTTTCTTTGTTTATAAATACTGAATTAATTAGTAATAGTGTACTACGTTATTATCTTAAACAAAATTAATTATAAATGAGATATAATATTTTATTAGTACATGAAATTATGTTATAGCTATAAAATAATAAAATTTAAGAAGATATATTTTATTTGCAGCTTGTACTGATTCCGCAAATAGAATCGATTATGTAACTATTGCTTACCAAGAATTCCTAAGTATATATAAATTTGCTTATTTGATGAAATATTTTTTGGTGCGCATCACTGGTAATTGGCATCATATTAAATAATTTAATTTGAAAATTAGTTAAACATAAAAACTATTTTGTATTTTTATTTACATTTTACATACATTTTTCTGTGACATGAAAGGTGACTTGATAGAGTGAGGTATGACGATGCGCTAAACCGATAAATTTTCATCCGACACCATACTTATTTGGGACAGAGTATAATAACTCTTCCATAAGAGAGCCGTCGTCAGTTAACTGTTAATCGAAATATAATTAATCGTGCGACAGATTGTTCACCAGTTGTATGAATTAAGTCGCACAAACTTTAAGTACACAATATGTCCCACAGATTTATACAACTTATCATACTACAAGTTGTACTACTCGTCATATTTATATTTTGGCATTTAGTAGGAACGTTATAATTAAAAGAATACGATTGGTATCAAATACCAATACAGGTGTAATATTTAAATTAAATAATTAGGTTATTTCAGATAAAAAAAAAAAAAATGTAAGCTAGTATTATCATTGCATTATTATTGAATATTGATGAAGAGAAGAAAGAATCTTAAAGAAAATGGTGTAAAATTTGGTTACTAGATAGGAATAGATACTCGCATGTTAATTTATTTCATAAATTAAGTAGTATTGAACCTAAAGACTTTCAAAATTATTTAAAAATGGCTGAAACTACTTTTCAATCTTTGTTGGAAATGATACGCCCAAAGATAACTAGGCAACACTTATATATGAGGTCTTCAATGACAACCTATTGTACGGCACCCTCACAAGTTACGATTTGTTGTATTGTAACTTGTTGTACAAACTTCATCATGTCGTATGATAATTTGTACAAGAATGCCATACTTATTACATAATCGTTTGTGAGAACGTATCAAACAAAGTTGGACAATTTGTCGTACGATTAATTGTTTCGAGTATGGGGCGCATTGGTCTACATGCGTGAAGCAGTACCTTTTTAAGTGCTACCGAGTATAGTTACAAATAAATAGTAAAATCATAATATATCTATTATTATCTAACAAAAAAATAATAGTAGATACTTAGATATTATTATATTAACAGATAAATATATTTTTCAGGTTTACATCAAAGGACATTAAACCGCTATTTAACTAAAATGAAAATGATTCACTTAAGATTCGCAGAATTTTTTCAAATGTATAGAAGTAATTAAATGTATTTAATATTAGTAAAAAATATTATTTTATCTCAATATTTTATTATCTAACATAGTACATAGTTTTTAGTGACCAAGAACAAAGGAGGTGATTGAGACTGATGATTTAAGAATTTTAAAATTGTTGGAAAGGCTGTATTGTAAACATGAATGCAGGAGTGAATTAATACATTTTTTATATATATATAAATATTGTACGAAAATATGTAATTAGACATTTATATGTACGAAAGATTGAAGGGAGCAAAATACCGTATCAAATTTAAAATTATATTAACGTAATTTAACAATATATTGGAAGTATCGCAACTACGTTTTTTTTTTTTTTTTTTTTTGGCATGGGGAGGAGATAAAGTAAAAATAGTAAAAATTTGTAAAAAAATTTACGTAAACATAACTTACACATATGAAAAATTGTTTTTTTATTCGAAATGTATGTAGTAGTCTCATACGTTAAGACAGTAAATAATTTTGCTTTGTTTATATTTTTAACAAATTACTCCAATATAAGTTTGTTACAAATTGTAAAAATTTCCTTTTTAATTTTCCAACTAGTATAAGTGGTATTTTTACTTTTTAACACTTGTTTGTAAATTGTAAATGATGTTTAAATTCTCAATAGCTTGCATTTACTCTCAATCTTAACAGCTTTTTGAAATTTTCATTATTATCAAAAAAAAATCGATTGTTTAAAACAATACTTTTGTTAAAAAGTGGCATATTATTACAATGCCCTCTATGCGACACTTTATCTACCACAAAATATATAATATTACTGTTTTAATAACAATAAGGTTAATTTTCTATTTTTCACATTTTTTTCAACTCTATGTTCACATGCATTTCAACTGAATGAATCGTATATATATTTTTTTTTTTTGACAGCTTAGTAATAATAATTTTGATATTGAAAAGTTTTATATTAACCAGTGTCTGTATGAAATAGAATCTTTTTATTTTATATCTATTGCTTATTTCCAGTTATCAAATTTGCCTGGCCATCCTACTATCTGATTTTTACCCTACTGTAGTATTTTGATTAAATAATACACATATTCTGCAACCCATTTTCTTCTTTGAATATTTCAAACATTTGAATAAAACATGATTTTTAATTCTAAAAGATATATATATTCAAATGATAAATTAAGGATTTTTAAATTAAAGAAATATGAGTTTAAATCATATTATAAACATAATAAGGGTAAAACTACCCTAATTTTAAAACTAAATGTGTTTTGTGTTTTTCAGTTGTAGATATATATGATGAATACTATGCTCAATACATTGGTATATTAAAATATATATAATTTTGGTTCCTTAAAGTTGAATAATTAAAAAATGCTCGATTTACGTTATAAAAAAGAAATCGTTATTAATAATTTTACTTAATATAACATGAAATGATTGATGTTTCATGTTAATTATGATAATGTGGCAATATTTTATAACTTCTCTATTTTAAAAAAACCACCATTGTCCATTTTATATAGTTACACTACAGCAATGCTCAATATATTAATGATTTGTATATAAATAAAGAAAAAGTTCTAGGCTGTTTAGAAACAGTTTATCAATTTGTATTTGGTACTCGGACATACATAGTTATTTGATATTTTATTTATATCAATTAAAATTGATAATTTTATACGAGTATTAAAATAAACATTTTATATTTCAGACTTGTACAATGAATTTAGTGCATATCAAGGTATTAAATATGTAGCTTTCGTCTCCTATATAGATTAAGAAAGATTTTTAATAAGATGATTGGTTTGCTAATTTTATCATAAATAGCGATTACATTTTTAAAATTTAGGTTAGGAAGGATTAAAATAAGTATAGAATTATGGGTATAAGGGTACATATAATAATAAATTCGTATTTAAATATGTATATTAATTTTTAGCACTATATTTTGTCCCACTAATGAAAGGTATCGTTTATCTATAAACTATAACTGTTTTCGGTCAGGATTGAGAACAGTCTTTTTCCACGTCGATGCATTTACCGTCAAATACACACCGCGTTCTAATATTAGATACACATTATTAATTATGCTACGTTTACACGGTGACAGTAACACTCGACAGTTAGAGTCACGATAGTAACTGTCTAGGAACTACCACCGTGTTAACATAATGACAGATGCTGCCACACTGTCAACTGTCAGCTATCGAACTATCAAACTCGGCTAGATAGTTGACAGTGTGACAACAACTTCTATCGTATAAACTGTGACTACAACACTGTCAACTACTATCGTACAATTTTTATATATTGTTGTTATCAATTGTAACTTGTTATCACATATACATACAGTTTTAAATTCAACTGATTTAAGATACACAATATTAATTAGGTACAATTTTTTCGGACGACGCAGACTGTTTTCACGTAAATTTATCTAATAAAAACATTTCAAAAAACTTCCCTTTCATTGTCCAAAATTCGTTTATTGTATTACATAGCCCAATGAAAATTATGTTTTTGAAATTCTACGCGTAACGCGTCACATTATACTCTTATCGGGTGATTTATTATATTCGATTCTGAGTGGAACGAATAATGTATTATTCTACAAAGATATTTTTTTGTTTTTTTATGTTTGAAAACCTTTTTTCGGATAGAAATAATGGTCCGATTACCACAAATAGAGTACCCCTTCTATACCGAATTTCATCTAGTTGGTACTTTATTTAGCTCATTTTTCTAATTTCCAAAAAGTTTTCCATGAAAAAGGAATAATAACTCCTTGAACATTGATCATAGGGATTTGAAATTTATTTTGCGTATTAACATGTATGATTTACACTCGTAGTAAAATTTTGGAATAAATTATTAGTATAATATATTGCAATATATTGAGATACGCTCAGAATTATATTTTCTAATGCAATATCATTTCATTCAAATCTTAATAATTATAATAAACCACTAATATCACTGAGGACCAAAGGGACGAATGAGGAACATCCACAATCAGCCTTCCCACTTTTTTTTGTATTATTGTTATCGGGCCGACTCGCATGTTTGTGATCAGAGGGTGTACAATATTATTCATTTATATCAAGATTGGATTCATCATCATTCCTTTCCAAATAAATTTTTCTTGGTGATAGTTTAGCGCGATTTAGTACAAACACAGTATTCAGATGTCTCTTGCCTAAGACGTTAAGCTATTATAAGTTATTTTAGTTTTCGTACTCAACTCGAACAGGTTAAGAGACCGATAGAATTCAAAGGTTTTCCCGTATATTATAGTCACTTATAATTAATCATTAAAATCCACAGAAATATGACGGAGATAAGCAATCTCACTGGCCGACGAGGTATATTAAAAGATCAGCTCACGCGCTTTGGAAATTATATAAGCGATAAAAGAGACTGTACGGTTTTGTAAAAACCCCAAAATCAGATAGTAATTGTGTATAATATACTAGGCTATATTATAGCAATATAGTTCAGTTACGTGTATGCCGTCGGCGTGATATCATGTGCACATGACGGTCAATTTGTTAATATATAACGTGATTCAATAAAAGTAAAATTAAAATGTATACAGTCTACTAATTATTAATAAGTTAGGACATTCTAGTTACTACGGCTAACAGTGCCTATCATTGGCAAAAATATAGAGTATCATGGTACCTAAAGTTTTGGCCAACAGTGCCAGCCTTTACGCGTACAGAGACCATATAGATATTGAACAACTCGCGTTGTGCAAAGAAAAAATACAAGAATATTGGGATAATTTTTATCAAGTACGAACCCAGATAGAAGAGGATAGTCCTCAGAGTTTAAGGAATTATATTATAAACATATTGCAGTGTGACAAAATATTGAAAAGCGTTTCAATTAGAACTAGTCAAGCCGATAAGGAAAATGATAAGTCATGTTTTATCGCACCGGTAAACCCTAATCATAGTATGGCACCAACGACTAAACTAGCAACGTTGTAAATTTCCACTTTTACTGGCGATTATACACAATGGGAATCATTTTTTAGATATATTTACAGCACTTGTACACACTAATAGTTCCTTGACGGACTTTCAAAAGTTTGTTTATTTACGATCGTCGATTAGCGATGATGCTGAGAGAAGTATACAGTGTTACCAAACCACTGCCAAAAATTACTCAAAGACTTTGAAAGTTTTAGTCAAACGTTATAATAATAAACGTAATTTGGTTCAAGTTCACACAAAATCTTTATTTAATTTAGAATCGGTATCAAGAGAATCTTCCGAACAATTACGTAAACTGTATGACACATTGTCCGATCATATCAAAGTACTCGAGACACTTGGACAAAACCCGAAACAATGGGGTCCGTTACTCTTACACTTAATTACAATGAAACTAGACACGATGACATTACGTCAATGGGAAATCGAATACCATAAACTAGAGAACATATCAATAGAATGTATTCTCGAATTCTTACTGTCTCGGTATAGAATATTAGAAGTTATCGAGTCAGCCATTAACCAAAACCCTATACTAAAATCGGTAGAGAAATTCAAAGGGGTTAAAAAAAGCATTTTCAAAAATCCATGATATTAATAACAACAACAGAAGATTTAAAATGCTTTTGTTGCAAACTATCGTATACTAATTATCGTTGTCCATCATTTTCAAAATTATCGATGCATGATCGGATAAAAAAAATTACAAAGCTAAAATAATGTAAAATATGTTTACGTTCGCACAATAGTTTGTTGCATATAGAGGCGCTTAAAGATTGCGATAATGAAAACGATCAAAATGTACCACATATGGGTACATAGTACACAGAGTGCGAGAGAGATGGCACGGAAAATCCGATTACGAGTATCGTCGCACACACAACGAATAAAAACATAAATAATCAGATATTGTTATCAACAGCTGTTATAGTGGTTTATGACAATTCACACCGCGAAGTATTATGTCGTGTACTACTCGACTTGGGTTCTCAGAATAGTTTCATTACCGATTCGATGGCCAAACAATTGCAATTAAAGCGATAAAAAGGATCGTGTGCAATTATCAGCATAAATCAATCAAAAGTCATAATGCATCTTCAGCGGTAGCCAAGAAAATAAAATCTCGTGTATACGTTTATGAAGTGTTTTTAGAATTTATGTCACGATTGATAAGTTACCTCCCGTCATCGTCATTTAGTATATCCGACGTAAAAATACCAGAGTGCATTGAACTCGCAGACCCGTCGTTCAATACTTCTCAAAAAATAGGTATGATTATCGGTGCTGAAATATTCTACGAATTAATTTCCGCCTGCAGTTGAAACCTGATATACACGGTCCCACGTTCCAAGGTACATTGTTTGGTTGGATCGTCTCTGGACCTCAAATTAAGAACGGAAAAAGAACGCAGACTATAAATAATTCGTATCATTATATAGTAATAATACAATGGCCGATCTAGAAACACAAGTCGCGAAATTTGGCGTTTAGGAAAAATACAACGCAAAGTATGTTCAGTTGAAAAGAAAACGTGCAAAATTAATTTCAATAATAACGTAAAACGAACGGATGATCATCGTTTTATTGTGTCACTACCGTTCCGCGACACATTAACATTAGGAAAATCTTACGATAGTGCACTACGTCGTTTTTTGACACTAGAAAGACGTCTACAAGCCCAGCTTAAATTCCAGATCGAGTGCAGGATATTCAAAGACGAATATGAAAATATATAATATTATTGGGACATATGGAAATTGTCGAAGCCGAAAACCGTGATACATACGACACTATTAAATAGTATCACGCCGTCATTAAGGAAAGTAGTAGTACTTCCAAGTTAAGAGTGGTTTTCGACGCCAGCTTAAATGACGTGTTGTATAAGTGTCCTAGTATTCAAAAAGAATTAGTATGTATTATGGCGCGATTTCGTACATATAAATACGTATTATCGGCAGACATTGTCAAAATGTACAGACAAATTTGGGTATCGAAGCCGCACAGGAATTTTCAATGTATTCTACGGCGACCCAGTCCCGATCAACCTATTCAAATATATCGTTTAAAAACAATTACGTACGGAGTAGTTACCTCGTCATTTCTAGCAACACGCTGTCTTCAAAAATTATTTGAGGACGATCATGGTCATTAACCAGTTTCAAATCAAGCCATGCGTGAAGATTTTTATACGGACGACCTATTGAGTGGTGCAGATACCATAAAAAACGCATTGAAGCTTTGTGATGACATTATTACTGTATTGAGCAGCGCAGGGTTCGGTTAATAAGTACGATTATTTTTCGAATAAAATTGATTATGAAGCGACTATAGCAACTCAAGATTAGCTGAGATGATTTGTTACCTCAAGAATTGCGCGAAGATTGGATAAAAAGCGTAAAGATATAGAATTAATTAATTCACTAATTATAAAGCGACAAATAACCGACTTGGAAACAAATCATATTATGCAGATTAATGGTTTCGCGGACGTGTCTATTGCCGCATAAGGTGTATGTTTGTACATACAAATGGTCAACAAAAACGAAACCATAACTACGAATCTAATGTGTGTAAAATCACGAGTAGCGCCGTTGAAAGTAGTAAGTTTACCGCGTTTAGAATTATTGGCCGTGGTGTTGTTAACACGTTTAGCCGCGAAATATATCCCAAGTTTACATTTACGTGTAGATGAAACGTATTATTGGACAGATTCGACCATCTATTATTATCTTGGATTTGGTCGCCAGCATCAAGATGGAAAACATTCTTCGGACACCGGGTTAGCGAGCTACAAGAATTGTCCCCTGTGTCACGGTGGTGTCACGTTGGTAGCCGTAAAAACCACGCAAATGTTGCATCCCGTAGTTGTACGTTGTCGCAATTAATCGATTCTGAATTATAGTGGCACGGCCCGAAATGGTTACGTGACGACATATCGAATTGGTCGAAAATAAATTTGTGTTTTGAAAAAAATGACGATACATAAATACTTAGAAAAGAATGAATAGGAATATTGTTATGTCCGCGACAAAGAACATATCGATCTTAAATAAATATTCATCATTGACAAAATTATTAAGTGTAATCGCGTACGATCTACGGTTTAAAAACAACAGGAAAAAAATCGATAGGATTATTGGTCCCATACAGAGCGACGAAATGAATAAGATCGTATTACACTGTCACTTCAAACCTTCACGTTCGTCCCATTTTGGCTATGGGCTATGGGAATCCGCAATTAAATCTGAGAAAACACATTTGTATAGGATCCTAAAATATGCCACGCTCACCTATGAGGAGCTATACACTGTGCTTGTGCGCGTAAAAGCCATCTTAAATTCCCGTCCTCTAACACCCTTATCTTCCGACCCAAACGATCTAGCGGTATTTACAATTTACCTGAACATTTTTCGATCATAGAGTTTCTAGCTGCCCTACTTGAACAGGACGTGTCAACTGTACTTACAAACCAGTTGACAAGGTGGTAAAGGGTTAGTCAATTCACTCGGCAATTTTGGTTTCGTCGACGTAACGAATGCTTAAGCTCGCACATACACATGAAAAATGGACAGGAAACAAGGGTTAGGTGTAGTATTTTTAGGTAAAGCAGTTAAGTTCCTTACTCTTCAAAGATAATAATTAAATCGTATTTGTTGTCTCGATTATTATTGGAATTATATAATTTTTTTTTTATTATTATTATTAAACTATTATTTTCTTAAATTCCGTGTATTTTTCGTATTAATTACAACATATCAGTTTGTTAACTGATTCTATATTTTGATTATGTTTCAATACACAATCTAGTTTAAAGATTTGTTCTCCATTTCTATTAGTTTTTTCAGTGGGTAATAGAATATTATTATGGAATGTTGATAATATATAAACTTCATAATAACGATTTGTAAAAATGGAATGACTAAGTCTTCAAATCAATCTAGTGCAGTTGAATTACTATGGAGTTATATATGTCATCATTAGATGGTTGTGGTCAGAGTCGATATCTACACCCGGATAAGCTATGATTTCAATACTTGGTATCGGTGTATTGATTTACTAATATATAGTCTATTTGTTTTCTGTGCGGGTCTTCTATACTTGACCATGTGTACCGTCTTTTTTTGGATACCTTATTTCATGTGTTTGTTATCACATATTTCACTACTTAACGAAAATCAGTCTCTGCCCTCTATTATTTCACATTCCTAGTCCATATTGTCCCACAATATTATCATCTCTGCCTTCACCAACAATAGCGTTCCAGTTGCGCATTATTATTATATTGTTGTCTTCTGCTTTCGTTACCTTAAGTACATTTTCTATTAGCTCATAAGTTTATTCCGTCTCTATATCGTTATGTTTTGTGGTAGGCATGTAAACCTGAATTAGCACAACGTAAGACAGCGGGTTTGTTTGCAAACCTGGCCATAATTACTCTTGTTCTATATATTTTTGTTTGAGTGAGCGATTTTCCAGAATTTATTTAAACTAACCGTTTAAAGTGAAATGCGCGTCGCCGACGAAAATTAGTTGTCTCTCGGATTACTCATAGATGGAATAGAGTATAGTTAGTAATTATGTAGTTAATATAATAACTATTATAATATATTGATAATTTGAATAATAATTACGTAAGTAAATGTACCCAACTATCAAATGTGTAATCAATTATATTATTGTAGTATTTATTGTATTTCAGATCTTAATTATTTAGATATTCATAATGGCGGTATATAATGTATATATATATTTTTTTTTTTTCAAAACTAACCAATACAATATATAAATAGTGAATAGTATAAATAAATATTTTATAATAAAGTATAACATATCATATAACATTATTTTTTAATATAAATATCTTAATCGTCGGTACAAAATGGTTTGGACAAATGGAATATAAGATCCTATCTCACTAAAACAATAATGTCTGATGAAGTGTCAAATTTATTGTTCAACACAATAAACATTAATTAGAATGTAAAAATTATTTATTAATAAAGGTAATTATGGTAATGTGTCGGTATATAATAAAGTATACTTTTTGAAAACTAGCTGAAAGCGCTGTAGTGGATAACGTTTGAACAAATTTCGATATGCTGGAAAAAATTTTGCCACACCATACAGAGTAGTTATTTAATACTTATTCTAAAATAATTTCTAAAGATTGGTTGACACAATCAAGAGGATGAGATACATTTGTTTCCATTCAAAATAACAAATGTTAAAATGTTTTATATATAATTATTTTTGAAATATTTTCGTTTATTTTGTTTATGTAAACCGTTTATAATAATTTCGTGTAAATTACTAAACACTTTTTTTTTGCCATTCTGAAATACATTTTATATAATACAATTTTAGAATCTGAGCGAAGCAAAGAATGTATTGGTTTTACAAAGATTTTTTTTATGTATAAAGACATATTTACGGGTAGAAATAATGGTCCAATTACCACAAGAAGAGTATGCTTTTGATAGCAAATCAAGTTTAGTCGGTACTTATTAAGCTTATTTTTTGAATTTCTCAAAAGCATTTACTTGAGAAAAGAAAAACTACTAAAAAATGGCGGAAATCGGCATAATAACGGTTTTATTTTTTTAATTTCGTGATAACTAATTGAATTATACTATTATACAATTAATTGAATCATAGTGTCTTGAAAAATGTTTTGAGTATTTACTTAGAAGTACTTCAATACAAAAATAAATTTAGAAACGATTGGTTACTTTTCTTACAAAGTAATTAGCTTTTAACTTTAAATATTTCCTGCAATTTTTGGTTTAATTTTGATAATTTTATCGATGTCTAGACATATAATATTTAATCTTTTTACAAAATATTTTGAAAATCGCGTCTGACAATTTTTTTTGTAAGCTTTTAAACTTAAAGTATTTGATAATCGTCAAAATTACGATTTCATTATTTTATTTCTTGATAACTAATTAAGTTTAGATCGTAGGAACTTGGAATTTATTTTAAATATCTACATTCGTAATTTACACACGTGGTAAATTTTTGGAATGGATTATAAGTATATCATATTATAATAAGTAATATATTGAGTTTCGCTCAGAATCCTATTTTCTAATGCAATATCATTTCGTTTAAATCTGACGTATAATAAACCACTAATTTCTCCGAAGACCGAAGGGACGAAGGAGGAACGTCCACAATCGACCTTCCCACTTTTTTTATTTTGTTCGTTAAGAACTGCAATAAAGAGCTACACTTTTCAGTTCTTCTTCTTGTTCTGATGAATTACTTGAAGTCATTCTTTCGTGTTGTTCACAAGTGTTCGTTCTATACTAAAATATGTTTAAATAACATATTTAATTATATTAATAGTTATTAGTTAAAATTAAATATCACTGTTCTGCAACAGTAATTAACCTACAAAATAAGTACATTATATATAAATAATGCGAATGTGATACGTACTTAAAGAATAAAATAATGTGGGTTATTTTAACTTCTGTGTAGTATGTGTTGGAAATAGGAATAAATATTTCATCACATATATAAATATATTAATATTATACATACTACTAGCCAGTGGCGTAATTGTGTGGTGGGAGAACGAGGGTATTTGCCCCCATTAATTTTATCGGGAAGGGACAAAAGTATCATTTCCCCCTTCTCCAGACAAGTTAACAGTTCAAATTTGAAGATCTTTAAAAAGTAATTGAAAGAATAATATTATGCAGAATGTAATCATTTTGAAACGTAACAGTACACTAACACTACTAACATGTTAACATACAGAAAATATTTATTAATTTAATTATCTATATTAAATTTTAATGAATCCTAAATATGTAATAAGTAATAACAAACAACTAATATCTTATAACTAGTTGTTATACTTAGTATTTCGGTGATATTATTATTTATTTCATTAAGTATTAGGATCTTTTAGTATAATTATGATACTTTTTTATATTTACCAGTGGCAGCTTGCCAATATGAAGAACTAAATAAAATAAAACTTTGTAACATTTTTGTTTTAGATCGCAAAGATTATAATACAATATTACGAGGTACAATTAATAAGACATTATAAAGAATATTAAATTTACATATTGGATGCCCCAAATCTATTTAATAATAATAATAATAATAATAATATCTTTGCGAAAAATTAAAATTTTTGAATGTAGTTATTTAAAATTATTTTTTTGGCAATAGACCATAATTTTACATCTATTATTTTATTAGTTTTAAACGTTGAATGTTTTTCTGATCTCTATTAAAAGAATCAGTTAATTGATAGAACGTGGTAAGTATGTAATAAAGACTAGTGATGATGTCGTGTGTGAGACTTATAGGTTCAAATGTCAAGCACATAAGAACGCTAGTGCAAAATAATAATAGTTCTATGAATATATAATATATTATAACTTTTTAATTTATAACTCTTTTCTATTGATACATAATTGGACATAATATATAAATTACTTAAGTAGATATTCTGTTTTTCGATGTCTACGTTAATTTAATTCATATACTCTGTTTATATATATTAATTAACATGAATAAACCTAATAAATATATTACCTACATAATATTTATAAAGGTTTAATAATACCTATTAAAGCGTGTTTTTTATACGTTCTTTTCAGGATCCTTTGCATCATTTGCTAGAAGTCTGTATTGTTTTAGCATAATAACTTAAATATTTAAAATATAAAAGAACTATTTTCCTCCATTAGGTACATAATTCTGTAAAAATAAAAATATCGTTTTTATCACATTGTTCTATGAAAAAACTTTCCCAAAGCCATACGTTTTGGCGTAAATGTCAATAATGTTTGATAAAAAAGTAACCTCTTATTCTCAATTGTTTTTATGTATCATTAGGGAGATGTCCACAATTTGAATGGATATCAATTACTTCTCTCGGGGTTAAGATGTTGCCAAGAGATCAAGGAATATTTTCATTTGCAGATACAATTAATAGTCTGAAGCATTACCGTTTGATTTCAGAATATACTGTATGGGTGATACTTAACAGTTTAAACCTATAAAAATATAAGGACTTATTATGTAAGCTATTTCATGTTCTTGTGTTTATTGTAATTTTAACTGCATAATAGTTTAATCAAAGTGTGATTTCCATCTTTCAATTAAGGATTTAGTTTTAAATTTAGGATTACAATTTCTCAATTGAAGACGTATGATTAATGGCATATGTCTTGTGTTCTAATTCTTAAATGTTAATGTTACTTACCCCAAAATTTTAGAGAAAATTGGATAGTTGGTTCCTACTTTTAACACTAGATCCAAAAAAATTTTTTATGTATTATTGCGTTCTACATTATTTATTCTTAAAGCATAAATTTTAATTTTAATTTTGATAAGTGTTGTTATAATTTTAAATGTATATTATATAATTTTATATTCGTCTTCTATAATATTATATAAGTATTTATATATTTTATTTTACTATTTGTTCTTAAGTTTCTAATATTGTAATTAATTTAGTAACTATATTTTTTTGCCATTAAATATAATGTAAGAAATTTTACGCTAAATCGAATTGCTGTATATAAGGGTAAAAAAAGCAACATAATTATTAATTAAAGATTAGGCATATTCAATATACTCTTCTGAAATATTTTCAACAGAGAGAATTCTTACAGCTATTTAGAGCTCTAAAGAGTGATTATATACTTTAACACTAAGTACATCTAATAATTACTATACAAGTATAAAGTAAAATTTTTTAAATTTTTTAGCTTTAAGTCAAGGAATATCATGTATTAAAAAATAATAGTATATTAAGAATTATAGTTTTTTTTTACTTTTTTTACATTTAATAAGGTATGTAGGTTCTGACTTGATTAGTGTTTATGGCTTTTTTTATATTATTTGACACTTTAAAAGAGTAAGGACATTTAATTTCCACAAGAGCACTATTTTTTATTAAACCATCTATAAAAAGTATTGATATTACTATAATCATTGATAATATTTATAATAAAAATTATACCAGGCGAAGCTCCAAGAAATGGTTAACAAAATATCCACAAGAATCTATTTTTTTTTTTTTTTATTATATTAAAAGCTTCATATTCAAATTTTATTCCATATTCCAACTATTATTTTGAAACTGTGTACGATATACTTATAAATGAATTATTTTCTTGCACGATGTAGTTCGCCTCATTTTACATAATTTTCCAATATTGGACACGATTTCGTCTTTTATTAAACCATAATTGGCAATTTTTTTATCTCTAGTATTTTTTTTCTAAATTCTGTTGATCATTAATAAATAATTTTAATTCTGAAATGAATTTTTCTTTTTGAATTTCAAATTTGTATCTATTTACTTCAGATTTGTCTCAAGGTTCAGCAAATCCATATAATTTATATCTCTTGAATCATAAATTATAGATTATATATAATATACATTTTCTTTCTCTTGTTTACTAAATATGTTTATTCATCATTCTCACATAGAAAATGTAATTAAATTAATTATAGGGATAGGCTGCACTTCAATAAGCTCATTAAAATTAATAAATAGTTTTAAAATAAAAATCGTTTATTTTGGAAAAAATAATTATATACAATTATACACGTGTATAAGTGCATTCATATTCATATTATAAAAACTATTTTTTTCAAACCCTTTCCTGCAATCAATACATATAATACACTCGTAATATAAGTTATTATATATACCACAACACCGATGAAAACTAATTAGAATTATTTCTAACGCTATTCATAAAATTTGTAACATTTTCATTTGTATTACTACTAATGTTACTACATGTTAACATATTATGCTCACTAAAAATAATTATTTTAAAAAATTTTAATAATATTATATTTAGATGTATATTTATTCGTAAATAATATCATATTCACTAAATAACAAATTAACAATTTAGTATAATCATAAGTTATAACAAACAATAAAACTTTTCAATAACCGGATGATACCAAGTAAAAAATGTTGAATATAAATTTTTCTTTTATTTAAATATTTAAAATCACAAAATTTTTAAATAATAAAATAATGGCATCGTGGAAGTAGGTAATACATATTATACCATAGCGGCATAGGCGCATAGTGCGTAAATCAGTCATATTTTAATATGAAAGAATTTATAGTGTGATGTGAAATATATTATATTGTATTATAATATTGTAATATTATATTTACCAGAAGATCTATTATTAACAAGTAACAAATCGTAATAAAAGCAACTCTTATATATGTATCAAAATAATTAAATTTTAAAGTACCTGTTTAATAATTATAATTGTATTAAGCAGCGCGCGCGCACACACGCACGCGAACCTGTAACTTTATCTTTTATGTGTTTTGTGAATTTTAATTAGATGTTTATTGTATATTATTTTGAATTATGTAATCGGGAAAAGGCCGCTCGAGTGTATTATTAATGTAAATATTATAATAATCGTCGTATAATATTGTTGTTAGGTACGGCTATACGCGTGTGTTAAAAACGTCGTGATCGAACAAGTATCGTTTTCCGTTCGCTAATCGAATCGGGAGTAACTACGCTAATCGTGTGTTTGTTTTTAATACTATTAATGTATAGGATAGAGCAGCCTCATATAACCCATCTATCTCGGTGGATAATTATATAAATTGGCTCTAATAGCAGTGGTGACTAATTTACCCTTTTTTTTTTATATAATTTATCCATACTGCTCTAATAGCAACTTGTATTATATTCTATTTTATTTATTATTATTGTTCTAATCGGCTCGAATAGTCAAACAGTATTGAAATTACCTATTGTTACCATTTGTGTGTGTGTGTGTGATTTTTGTAATTTATTTATACTTAGGTACAGGTGTGGAGCTGGCCAGTCTTCGCACCGACAAAAATAGTGAGTTTTATTATATTATTTTTACTTATAATCACCTACATCTTAATTGGTCATTGGATTATTATTATTATGTGAAATTTTAAATTTATAAACATATCCAGCTATTAATTGATTTCTTGCTATTATTTTCTTTGTATAATTTCGTGTGTTATCGATTATTATTTGTATTTAATTTTTTCTATCTCATATTTAATATGGAAGAAAATGACCAAAGGGCTTATAAAGATTTAATTAAGAAGCGAGTTGTAGTTAAGGCAGCACTTACGCGTATTAGAACATTTGTCTCTAAATTTGATAGTAGGGAACAGGCCATATCATTACTCGAATTTAGACAAGAAGAGTTACTAGTAATAAATAGAAAATTCGATGACATACAATCACAAATTGAATTACTTGTTGTTGATATAGTTGAAGCAGAACGAGATTAATTCGAACAAGACTATTTTGCTTTGAGATCAGAAATTCAAGAAATAATTAGTCAGGAAAGGTCACATAATTTATCAATGGTCAATACGTCATTAGCAGCCACCCAATTTCAATGACCACGTTTAGCACCGGTGTCGCTGCCAAAGTTTGATGGCAATATACAGGAATGGGAGTCGTTCTTTGATTATTTTAAGGCTATGGTCCATAACGAAGATGCTTACCCGCCTGCGCAAAAATTCTCATATCTTCGTGCAGCGTTGTGTGGCACTGCATTAGATGTGATTAAAGCTATTCCTATGACTGAGTTGAACTACAGTGTGGCAATAAAGAGGCTCAAACAGCTATATGATAACAAAAGTTTGGTGATTCAATCGCATATTCGAGTTATACTGGATGCTCCACGTGTTGAGTCTGCAACAGCAAGTGATCTGGAAGCTCTACATTCAAGTGTGGCCTCTCATATTGCAGCTTTAGTAACGTTAGTCAATCGACTGATCATTGGGATGCTTGGCTTATAACAATTATTCTAAGGAAGTTAGACCGAGAAACAGCGCATGAGTGGCAGCTACGTCAAAGGAGTACAGACCTGCCAAAATATGAAGATCTTGAAGCTTTCTTAGCGAGCAGATGTACTGCATTTGAGACATCAGAGTCATGTTCTGGCAGCAAGAGTGAAATCAAGAGAAAAATAAATAAATTCAAGTTTCTCGTCAAAAAAGGTGACTTTAGCCGCCACAGAACAGAAGTCGAGAACATTAGTGGCTGAACAGGATAAGCGTGATAAATGTGCTCATAACTCAGGTACACATAGAATATATTATTGTGAATTATTTAAAAAACTTTCCGTTTCCTATCGAGTGAGTTCTATTCGAAATGCTAGGTTGTGTTTCAATTGTTTATCACCAGGCCACATGGCAGATAAATGTAATTCTAAGTATAGTGGTTTTAAGTGTAAAAAGAGACATAATTCATTACTTCATTTCGAGAAACCAGATATTGCTGCAATAGCGAGCGTTGAAAATGAGGTGTCTGAGGAAATTAATGAAAGTTTGAAGATTTCAATTCCTGCTGGAGTGACCAATGGACATGTATTCTTGGCAACAGTGGCTATATTAGTGAAGGATAATAATGGTGTTGATAGAAGTTGTCGTGTGATATTGGATAGTGGTTCTCAAGTAAATTTCATTTCTAGAAGATTGGTTAATAAGTTGCAATTACCGACAAAGGAGTCAATCCTTCCTATAAATGGTATCGGTGCGACTCTAGTAAAATCAAGATCATGTGTGAAGGTGGAGTTAATGTCTATAGTGACAAGATTTAAGTTATAGTTATCGTGTTATGTTTTGCCAGTCATTATAAATTCACTGCCCACAGTCCCAACTCCGGTGGATGGTTGGCAAATACCGGATAACGTGGCTGGGGAGTTGGCGGATCCTGAGTTTTATAAATCAGGGTCAGTCGATCTACTCATAGGAGGAGGTTTATTTTTTGAATTGTTGGAACCCAAACGAATACCCTTGGATACCGAGTCGCTATACTTACAAGGCAGCAAATTCGGTTGGGTAGTAACTGGTGAAATTGGAAGTTTATGTTCATTAACTTCTATATCAATTGGCGAAAACTTGGAAGAAGAATGAAGGGCAATGCAGACAAATGAACAGCATGCTTATGGTGGTAATTCCAAGAGTAATAATAAGGCCAAAGAAGAAGAACAGGCAAGACAACATTTTGCGAAAACAGTGAAACGAGATTTAGATGGTAGATTTGTACTTCGTTTGCCAATAAAAGGTGAAGTTGAAAATATAGGTACAACTATCAATATGGCAAGGTCTAGATTTCTAAACATAGAAAAGAAAATACAAAGAGATGAATTACTGCGAGTAGAATACGTTAATTTTATGAATGAATATATAGAAATGGGCCACATGGAACTAATAGAGAATGAAATTGAAATATCAGAAAACGTTTATTATCTACCTCACCATGCAGTGATCAAAACAGCCAGTATTACTACTAAGGTCAGAGTCGTTTTTGATGCGTCCGCCAGAGGTACAAATGGAAGATCACTCAATGACATATTGTTAAGTGGGCCAACTGTACAAGAGGATATCTTTTCGATATTATGTCGTTTACGAAAGCATCGATATATCTTAATGGCAGATGTTGAAAAAATGTACCGTCAAATTAAAATAAATCCAGAAGACTGTGATCTACAACGAATATTTTATTAATAGCATATATAACCCATCTTTGTGTGTGTGTGATTTTTGTAATTTATTTATATTTAGGTACAGGTGTGGAGCTGGCCAGTCTTCGCATCGACAAAAATAGTGAGTTTTATTATATTATTTTTACTTATTATTACTGTTGAGCCAGAAGGGCTAAAATTATATTTTATTTTTGTTAATATTATTATTTTGTGATTTTTACAAAGTGTACCTATTTATTTATTCAATATTCGTTATTATATATATTTATTAGTTGGTGTCCGAGGTGCGCGTAATAATATTTTACGCTCTCGGCCCGTACAGTACCCATACTATAAAAACGAATGTACAAAAACCTCTTTAAAGAGATTATTTTTAAAATAGTGCCCATGAATAAAAATAAAAATAAATATTTCTTGCTATTAAAAGAAGCAAGAAACCTAAAATTTAAGAAAAAAAAAATTGTCTGAAAAATTCAGTGTATTATAATGAAAGTATCATCGTGTAAACTAAGAATATTTAAACCAAATTGAACAAACTTTGTAAATAAAATAATTTAATATTAGTTATATTAAATAAATATTAGTCAACATTTATTTTTTGATAATCTCATACCTAAATTTAGTAACCTAATAATATAACATTTTGTTTACTTTAAAAAAATATGGTATGCATATGTTGACAGTACAGTACGTAATATTTTACAAAAACTTACTTATACAAATTTTAAATGTAAATTAGTATTTTTACTCTCTATTAAGCATTGTTTTGCAAAATACAGATCAATTCTCTATATAGGTACTTTTCTTTAATTTTTAACTAAAATGGTTTCTTTTCAATATGACTCGTTAGTAATAACCATGCTAGTTTGTATTTCCTACGATTTCGCTAATTCTGGTAAGTATAAATAGTATAATATAATATACAAACATATTTCTACATAATTTTTTTAATTAGTTTTAAGATGAAGTATAGAATTTCAATTTTTAAAAAATGAAATTTCCATTTCTGATTACTAAATATTCGTCATTATTATATTACTAAATTCGAAATAACTAATTATTTTAGATTATGAGCGGAGTGAGAAATGTATTGTTTCTATAAAGTTTTTTTTTTTTTTGGCTAGCAATAATTTTTCGATTATCACAAGTAGGGTATGTTTTCGGTAGCAAATCTTTTTATCTTGGAATTTTATAAAGCTCATTTCTTAAAAGTTTTTTCCTAAGAGAAGAAAAATTACCAAAAAATTGGCAATATTACGATTTCCATATTTTTTTATTTTTTAATACGTGGTAACTAATTGATAACTAATTTTGATTATCGGGATTTGAATTTTTTTGAGTACTAACATAGGTTATATATAAGTGTGGTAAAATTTTTGAACAGATTAATTAATTATTTGGCCTTATATAGATCTTTGAACTTTTTTACAAAAAAAATTAATATTACCTACAATTTTAGGTTTATCGGTTTGAAAACTTTATAGAAGCCTATTATAAATATACGATGTGATATTTTTATAAAATATTTTGAAAATCGTAACTGACTGTTTTTTTTTTATAGGCTTTTATTATTTTTTTTTCTTATCTATGAAAATATTTTTTCGGGTAGAAATAATGGTTCAATGACTACAAATGTAATACCAATTCTATACCAAATTTCATCTAATTGGTACTTTATTTAGCTCATTTTTTGAATTTCCCAAAAGTTTTTCCTTGTGAAACGGAAAATCGGCAAAATTAGGTTTATTTTTTTTTAGTACTAGCATAGGTAATATTTACGATTGGTTAAATTTTGGGAGGGATTATTTGATTTTTTGCCTAAATTAAGAAATTTTAACTTTTTCCCAAAAATGTTTAATATTTCCTGCAATTTTTGGTTTAACCGTATGAAACTTTTATAGAAGCCTACTTATATAATAAAATATTTTGAAAATCGTGATTGACAATTTTTATCATGAAATGATAATTCCTAGAAATTTGAAGTTTATTTTGCATATTTTTATTCATACTCGTGGTAAAATTTTGGAATGGATTATCAGTATAATATATTGTAATATATTGAGATTAGCTCAGAATCGCATTTTCTAATGCAATATCATTGTATTCAAATTTCAATAATTATAATAAACCACTAATTTCTCCGAGGACCGAATGTACGTAGGAGGAACGTTCACAATCAACCTTTCCACTTTTTAAATACTTAAACTTTAGTAATTATTTGTTGGTAATTATAAATAATTCATACCATTCATTAATTTGTAATAAAACGTTTAAAAAATAATAATACTTACTGTAGGCTCATACAAATTTTATGATATATGTGTAAGCATGATGAGAATACTTTCGAATTTCCTAAAAAAAATTTTTAAGCGAAAATAAACTACCAAAAATAAACGGAAAAATGTTGACGAAATTGATTTTTAATATATATGATAACTAATGAAATTTTGAACTTGAATATTTTAAAAAAATGTTTAGTGGTCATAGGTAGTCTTGATACATAATTAAATGTTGGAATGGATAGGTTGATTTTACAGACGTCCCGAGGTACCCGAGGCCGGTTGATTACATTGGCAATAATAACCAAAATATATTATTTTTAAACAAATTATTGCAGCTCGTCTTGCTCGGGACAACCGCAATAGTTGGAAATAAGAAGAAGTGAACATAAGAAGAGTTTATATATATAGATATCGATAGAATTAAATAATTTTTTGGCGTCTGAGAACTTGTAGAATTTTTTGACAATCAGCAATAAATAAGGTACCACCGGGTTCTGTAATGCGATAGCATTATGAATTGAACGTATTCTATTAAAAAAATCTAAATTATAAAAGCCATTATAAAAAATCAACACAGAAAATTTGCACGTGTTACGTACATTTAAAAATTGGTCTAGAAAACAAAACAAATAATGTTTGTGAAAACGAATGTTCGCAACACTAACGCACTGGACAATGGACATCTTAAAATGATACACACTGTCGACAGCTGTACAACAAAATCAAACTTCCGAACAATCGTAGATAACATCCGGCTGGGATGTGTGTAGGGTTGTGAGGCCGGGAGAACGAGTGTTCTAAAATGATCTATTTATTTGGCCGAACCTGTAAAATCTGCCGATAGGCGTTCATAATGTGCTATATAAATATTGAAAATCGAATAACAATTTTATAACCAAATTGATATTATTATTATTATTATTATACTTACACTTATTATTTTCCAGTAATTACTTCAAATTCAGCTTTTTCATACAGAAGAAGACATCCACTTGGTACAATAACAACTACATATATAGGTATATTAGAGTAATGAAATATAAGATTAAATCTAAATGTTAATATACGATTTTATTTAAAATTTTATAATTTATTTACATCTTAACTTTGTTTGAGACCAATTTAATATTATTATTTTTAAAGTTAATATTTTAATTGTAATTATTATTAACATATTAAATATGTTATTGAGAAATGGGTCAAGTAGAATATTCGGCTATTATGAGAAATGCTCGGTTAATTGCACAATGTCCATTAAATCAACAATGTGGTGAAATCGATATTTGTTATAATTATAACATTTATGTAATTACCCAAGCATTGTGCACAGTGTCTTTGTATGTTTAGGCAAAACATTTAACTATAATTTATTAAATGTACCTACTTACTATGTACTTTATTTAATACATTATTAATATTTTTGTAAATAAAACGATGTATCTTACAGCATTTATATAATATTATAACTTTACTGTTTTGATCAATCAATTGAAGTATATTTATGGTGGGGGAGAGGAACTCCAGAAGCTTCCCCTGACACCACCAACATTGAAATTTCGAAATTTATTTTGCGACATCGGTTTTTGCCCTATTTGTATGAATTTATACGATATCGCTTTTCCTGCGAGACGTCTCTCCAACCTCCCGAGATAAATTTGTTATATCAGGAAAAGGGATAGAACAGGGATTTGTCGTGTAAATTCTGAATGTTTTCGTACAAATTACATACACATAAATGGTGTTAAAACTTTTTTGAAGTTCGAAAGTTGGGGTTAGTTGGTGGGTGGCTGGTGAGACGTACGTCAATTAACTATCGATAACGTGAATATAGGTTTAATCGAACGTTTAATAATTATTATATAAAATATGTAGACAAGTAGTATGTACACACATAGTTTCAACCATGGCTAAATATATGGGTATGTCAGCAACTTTGTAAAACAATATTATTGTTTGCGCATGTATTATTATTCTATGATATTTCATGAAAGAAAATCTCAACTGGCTGTGATACATAGAGTAGATTATTATTACCTGCTTAAAGGATGTGAAATACCTCATTCAATATTCACTTGTGACCAATTATCACTGTTATTTGTTAGTGATAATAATTGATAATGAATTCACTGCCAGTAGCAGCCATGACACCTGCGTATCACAAAGTGGCTGACATATCTATATATTTAGCCATGGTTTCAACTACTATTTTTGTCCGTTATCTAGTTACGAAGATGAAATATAACTGTTCGTGTTCTTAATATAAAGCGTTTGATAAAGACAGGTCGAAATACCTACATTATACCTATCTTATTCCCAGGACCTTATCTATTTGTCCGTTGAGTGGGGTGTCCATTAAGCCAGGTTTTCTCTCTATAATATATTATTTTTATTACAGTTTCCTTATATTCAAAGGTGAATGTTTGTTGAAAGTATTGTAAACTAACTATATAAATATAATTGTAATTATGTGTATGTGTATGAATGGGGGAGGATTTGAATGACATAACTCTATATTTCATTTTTAATCCCCCTACAGATATGCCACATTGTGTGAATATGTATACAGTATTACTATTAATTATACTAAAAAAATATTTTTTTACAGATACATTGGGATATACCTGTTCTTCGAAAATATTTTATGAAATAGAAGCTTTCTTATCATATAAACATTATAGTCGAAAAATGGATGGAAGAAGTAATTATAAAAATACTAGATTTACATAATCTTAATGATTGTTAATAGTTTTTATCATATTATCTTATTTAACTTAATTTATGAACGAATGACATGGGTATGGTGAAATATCTGATTTTGGATTCTTTAAATTGGTTATTTAACCCTATTCCTTTACCCTAATTTTCCAATTAATCATGTCTAATTGGTCGATTGGCCTAACCCTTTACTATAATTTGCCGATTGATAACTTTTTGACCAATTAACCCTTTTCTAAACTATATACTGTAAAATTCTATTGGAAATTTAAGTAACCACTTATCGATGTCGATAAACCTGATTTATTATCGAGTGCCATCTTTCTTCTCCTCAAAGTATTATTTTTCTGAGTGATTTTATAAAGTTGCTTACATTGCAGTACTATCGACGAAACGGTAGTTGGAGTTACGGCAATGACGAGAGCGATAGCGTTGCCAGAAGGAATAAAAGAAAATATGATATTAGTTTCTGGAGGCAATATAAGTGTCGATAGGTCTGACGACTTTCCAAAGCATATAGTTATTATAATTATTATTATGTGTGAAAAATGGCGTAAATATTGTATAGGAGGTTAGGGATAAATTCCCCCCCCAAAAAAAAAAAAAAAAAAAATTAAACAGATAATACCGGAGAATGTTCTTTTTGAATTATCAAATAACAATAAAAGAAGAATTAAATTTCTATTATATTCTAGTCAAAATGGGTTAATGTACTAATTATTCCTTCTCATTTTTGTACAGTGAAACCTGTCTAAAAAGGAAACCCACAAGACTATTAAATATGTCCATTATAGGCAACTTTTCATTTTTATTTACATATTTTTCAAGTACACGTATAAATGTTTATTAAATATGCTAAATAGGACCAATTATAAAAATAACTTAATTAAATAAAATAAAAAAGTGAATAAAATTACATATTACTTAGAATATAATATTGACACGGTCCGATATATCTTAATCACACAGGTGCAAGGGATATATCCAACGCGGTCTACTTTCTTGGTTTATAACCGCCTAAGTAGCGCAAAGACGTCCACCAGTAACTCCGACTCAGTCATGGTTAGAAGGAACCGGTGGGATGGTGAGCTGAACTGGAGCGCGATCTCGCGGACGCCAACTCCGCCGTCAACCATCGTAACCCGACACAACCCGTGACCGTATATAAACCTAGTCGCCATTTTTTGGCTTTGTGGCTTTGTACAAATTTATGACATACTTTTCTTTTTGTATATATATATATTTTTTCTCACTTTCATTTTCATCAGTCAAATCTAAAAAAATCATTAAGTAAGACACATTTGAATGCCATGAACTACTGTATTTTTTTCTTTTCTTTGTTAATTTGACGATCTACGCTCGGCACGTCAAACGGTGCCGCTACAAACAGATTCAAATTTTTAAACCACTAGGCATATTCAGATAAAAATTATGTGCGTGAATTTTCAAAAAATGAACTGTAAATAAATATTATCATGATCAATATATATGTTGTGAGACGCGACATTATTGTTCATAAACGATTCTATTAATATAACCTAATAATAATAATAATACCTAATAAACAAAATGTAAGTTCTAACATTGCCGTACGTGGCTACGGTGTGAGGTTTGAGGCGCAAGAATATTGTTCAACGAGAGAGATAAGTATATGGCCATTACTTACATTTCCTTTGGAATTACAAATTTAATAGTTTAAAAAAGGGACAATTGACTATTTAGTGGTTAATTGATCAATATTAATTGAAATAGAGCAATATGAGTCTACGCAATGCGAAAATTCTCTAAGTATGTCCAAACCACTAAAGACGATTATTCCTGATAAAGGCTAGTATGTTTGGTCTTTTATATAATTTTTGTAGCTCTTCATTATTTCTTCTATCAAACGTATTAGTTTCTCGACTAATGCGTGGTCCAAAATATATGCCTGAGTTTTTTGCATTCAATATTAATAACTTTTGTTTCATCACCTTTTGTTAATGACTATGTTTCACTCGCGTTTGTCACAATTGGTCACCAATAACTTCAGTTTAAGCGGATAATTAATGTCCATGATAGTAATTTCGATTTTAGGAACTTAATAGTATTTTAACACCTGTTCCCATGATTCTTTTATTTATCTCTTGGTGCATAATATTCTTGTTGTTGACGTTTACTCCTAAATACTTGAAATTGTCCACTGCTTCGAATGTCTAATTATCTATTAATAGATCTTTTACGTTTGGTCATTGACATCACCATGTACTTAGTTTTATTTTCATTTACATATAAGACATTGGAGGAATGCTTCCATTAATTAGCCTTTTGGTTGTCTTCGTAACTTCCTCTTTAAACTCTCCATCACTGCTAGATCATTGGCGAAGGCAACATCAATGTTTCTCTGCTTTTCTCCATTTGCCATAGCTCATGGATATCTATTACTAATTTTACAAGAGCTAAGTTGAATAATGTAGGAGGCAGACCGTCCCATGACACAAGCCAGTTTTTGCAAGCTGGGCCGGCCACGTATGGTGAGCGGAGGGCTACACAGTATATAAGGTCACATTGAGGAAATCATACAAATTCGACTGAGAGGGCGATGATGAATTTATCACTATTATTATAAATTGAATTACACAAATTTCTAGAATTCTGAAGAATCTACTTTGTTGTTAATTTAAGTCTGGTGGTTTGTAATAAAATAAAGGTAAAGATAACAACATATTATATAATAAATAGATAACACTAAAGTACTTAATTACAAGATTGTATAATTTCAAAATTGAACTTATATTTTTTCAGGTATTGGCAATTCTTCTCATGTAAAATCAATTCAATCATTTGATACAGTATTAAAACGTAAGCTTTATAAAGACATACAAAAATAAGCGTTTAACAAAAAATTATTTACCTAACTTATAAGTGCTAAAAAAAAGTCTATTTAATTATATTAATTTAAACGAGTTAATAGGTATGTATACTATTAAGTATTCTCTGATCAATATGACGATCATAATAAATTGATGAAAATTACTAATTTTATGACTTTCAATAAAAGCAGTAACTCTATATTATCAATAAGACACAAAGAAAATTCAATAGTTTTATCACAATATTTGAATAATATTATTATTTATTAATTTTTTTATAACCTAATTTTGTCAACTTTCCGCCATTTTTTGGTAGTCTTTATTCTTCCAAAGACTTTTAAAAAATTAGAAAAATGAGCTAATGAGTAATAAAGTACCAACAAGACACGATTTCCTACGGAAAGCATCCCTATTCGTAGTAATCGGACCATTATTTCTACCCAAAATCGTGCTTTCAGGAAAAAAAAAATCATTGTAAAACCTATAAACTCCTCGTTTCGCTCAGAATCAAAAATTAAAATAACATTTTTAATTTTATATTAATAATAAATACAATCAATATAAACCCTTAAATTGTAGTATAGAATAAATAAAGTTCTAATAATTTCATCAGGATCCAAAGTTATAATGTTCATTTGTCAACTTTTAAGAGCATGTATACACTTTTATAATACAATTAAAACCTATTTAAATGTAATATTTTATTTTGTATTAATACAAACTTATATAATAATATGCCAGTTACAACTTTATAAATTTCTTGATATTTCAGAGAATGGCCAATCATATTTACTTAAAATAGTTCAAATATTTAAATTTTTGGATCGTAAGTGTTAATAAAATAAAATAATTCTTGTACAATAGTACCTAAAAGTATAATAATAGTTATGATTCATATGTTATGATATGTATTACACAATTATAAAAGTTAACATAAATGTTCTAAATAATATAATATACACGACAAAAGAATCCATTTTTATCGTCTATTTATACTATCCTTAAATTGATTAAAACAATATACGACTTAAAATTATATAGGATAATTAATAAATCATAAGATAATTTTAATGTTTAAAAAATTATTTTACCTCAGAAAATTATATATATTATTTATCTGATTGTTTTCTTTATTTATTGTTATATAAATTATTTAGCAACAAATTTGGAAGACCGTGTTATTGGAGCAAAACTTCTTGCTTTGTTTCATAATGTTGATGGTATTTCAATTTTTAATACATGCATATAATATTTATTAATATTTTCTAAATTAAAATACGTTATATTAAAAATTCATGTTTTTGAATTTATATTATAGAGTATCTAAAAGAAGAACATAAGCATAGTAGATTTAAACTTAAAGAAAATATACAAAATTCACTGCAAAATGTTTTACATGAAATGAATATGCTTGCAGTTAGAAGTACAGTTTTAGCTTCAACTACTTCAGGTAAATTAAACTTATAGTTTTAACTGTTATTATAGATATTTATAACTCATCATTGGAGGGAGACACGGTACAATAATTGTATCGTTTACCATATTATAATTATGTATCAACGAGTAACATAGTATCTTATTCATAAATATATAAGAACTGAAAATTAAGTTACATAGTATAAAAATATTAAGAATTAAAAAACAAAATGTTACAATTGTATAATATTGTACCCCGTGAAGAGTCAATTGTAACAGTAACTTGGACAAATCTTACAGATGTATTGAAATTAGTGGTTAATTACAATTAAGATTTGAATGCAATTAATAATATAGATAATTTCGAAGCAAAACTTGTCAGATATTCAATATATTATGATTAAATCGTTCCAAAATGTTATAACACGTTTAAATAACCGCCATTTTTTGGAAATATTACCTCACCTAAAGAAAAACTTTTGAGATATTCGAAAAATTAGCTAAAACGTTTTTATATAAATTATATAGTTAAAAATAATGTATAATATAATTCTATAGAATTTAACGTTTTAATAAACCTAAGCTTACGTGACATATCGAAATTCTTCGTTCTAATTTACCTTCAGTTATACAAATATTTGCAACATACAGAATATTATTAATGCTTACTTAACAAAATTATTACTTTAAATAAAATTATAATAATGGTAGAATTGTCACCTTATCAACCGTCACATTTATCCCCATTCAAAATGTTTATAAAATATTAAAAACGATACTCTATTCTGGTTATAATTTAACCGCTTTCGCGCACGCAAACTGACTTGCCGAAAAGTGTCTGACATCATGCGCGATCACTATGCGTTCTATTATTGGGTGAAAATCGTCAAAAGTAGCAGAGCTAAGGAACTTTTAGAATTACCCAAAAGTATTATTTTATGTGTATGGGTTAAAAAAATATATTATTAATTTACATATTATATTTATTTAATATTATATTTTATTTATTATTATATATTTTTAATTTAATATACAGTATAACTATTCTTACGAACCCAGATTGTATTCTGTTTAATAGTATTTTGATAGAATAGTATATCATAAATAAATATACTAGGAATGTTACGAACTAGATTGTATTCTATTTAATAGTATTTTGATAGAATAGTATATCATAATAAATAAACTAGGAAATAAGACAAGCGCATTTGTATTATTATAATTTTATATGTATAATTATAAAATAATACTTAGTATCTATTTGACTGTGGAACTATGGAAGAATAATCTGTTCTACGAATTACATTTACAACGAATGGCAGATAAAAACAGATACATCAACAGAACAACAGGAAGACAAAAGTTTATATAAGGGAGCTAGACACCAGGCCAAATCAGACGACTGGGCATCGACGTACTGACAACATCACAGACGACTAGAAGCAACGTACTGAACACCATTGTTTCTCAGAGTCAATTAAAGTTGAATAAATTAGTATATTGTTAAAATCGTTGAGTTAACTTTATTCATTCTAATACGGATCAAGTTGATCAGGGTTGGCACGCAACACTATATATAATATTAAGTATTTTGTATTTCACATTATTTTTTTTGTATAATGTCTCAACCTCTTCACCATTATCATCACTAAAAATAATTTTATTTTTATCTGAAGCTTCATTGGAAACACGATTGGAATAATTTTATTATTTACCTTTTAGATTCTAAGCGGAAAGAAGAATGTAATGTTTCTACAAAGAGTAGAAAGTAGAAAGAGTACAAGTTTTTTTTTTTTTATGTATTTATACATTTTTTTGGATAGAAATAATTGTCCCATTAACACAAGTGGGGTATGCTTTCTGTAGAAAATCTTGTCCTCTTGGTGCTTTATAAAGCTTATTTTACAAATTTCTCCAAAGTTTTTCCCAGGAGAACAAAAACTACCAAAAAATCGGCAAAACGACTTTCGTAATTTTTTATTTCATGATAACTTATTGAGTTTTGATCGTAGAGACTGGAAATTTTTTTTGAGTCCAGACATAGGTAATATGTACGGTTAGTAAAATTTTAGAACGGATTGGTTGATTTTTTGTGTACTTTTTTTAGTGTAAATGTTTAATATTTTCTGCAATTTTTGGTTTAACGGTTTGAATATTTTATCAAAGTTTTTTCATATACTACTACTACTTAATCTTTTTACAAAATTAACAGAAACCGTAATTTTGCCGATTTCCTGGCATTTTTTGGTAGTTATTCCCCTCCTAAGGAAAAACCTTTGAGAAACTCGAAAAATGAGCTAAATAATGTACCAAGTAGACACAATTTGCTACCGAAAGCATACCCTACTTGTGATAATCGGACCATTGTTTCTATCTGAAAAAGTGTCTTCATACATAAAAAAAAATAACTTTGTAAATCAATACATTCTTCGCTTCGCTAGATGAAATATTATAAGAATAATAAAAAAGAAAAAGCGAAACTCAATATATAACAATACACTATACAAATAATTCATTCCAAAATTTTACCTTACCTGTATACTACCGATGTTAATACTCAAAAAATTTTCAAGTCCCTACGATCAAAACTCAATTAGTTATCACGAAATTCAAAAAGTTAAAATAACAGAAACCGTAATTTTGGCGATTTTCCTCCATTTTTTGGTAGTTTTTCTAAAACAGACAGTGGATGCACACTTGCATAGCACTGATTTCGACTATACTTTATTCTAGGTTAAAATTTAACTACTTTCACACATGCAAGGTGACGTACCGAACCGTGTCTAACACCAACTTCAATTATAGTTTTATAATATTTATATTATTATAGTCTTACTCTAACTTAAAACTAAAATGTCACCACTATAAAATGGTTTTGGGCCGTTCATTATTGTAGAATATTGGGCTTGGTACGTCTCAGTCTACCCCTGGATGACAGTTATCGACAATAACTTTTGAATATCGGCATTATTCGTCTTTTCTATTTTCGATTCTATTAAAGCAATGTTGTACTCAAAAATGCAAACAAACCGAAAACCATCCTGACGGAATATTAACCACATAATTATGTGTAGTATACAAAAAAAATATATAAAAGACTTTTTTGATAATATCACAGATTAGATAAGTATATATTTTATAACGAAACGAGTGTACAATAATTATATTTTATGAATGTTATTACAATGACAGGTTTAGTTTGTTTACATTTTTAATATACAGCTAAAAATGTCCAATCTGGTTAAATATGATTTGTGGAAATACACTAGGTATATAGATTGCCATAAAAACATTGCAACGCGGTTAATACTATGTGATGTACATCATATGTAACACATCTATAAATATGCGCGATTAAAAAAACGCATCCTTGCACACCATTATAATTGATTATATAATGTAAATATAATAAAAACAATAAAAATTATCGCATAAACATGAACACGATTCAACACGTTCGAGATATTGATAATACTATAAAATTTGTATACAACTAGTATAAAAAAAAATATAAATATAAATATAATATTAAATATTATATAATATATATAATTTTGTTATAAGTAATATAATATTTTATCATTTTCTATTCGATTGCATACGGGATACTTCAGAAAATTTAAGTAAAGTCTGTGTTCACCTTGTTACAAGTAAGTTAAATTAAACATTGCTGTGCCATAAAACCTATACTAATTTAAAAATTAATATGATATTAAATAGGTGATATATAAATAATTATATTAATTTATTTCCACTTATCGATACTTTATTGAGATATAAACTTAAAAGCACCGGCAGAGAGTTATGGTGTCTTTGAAATGACTGTCACTTAAATTCCTAACAATTTTAAACATTTTGTAATCACTTTGTATACCGTGTAACTACGCAAGGTGTGTGTAAAAGTATTTTTAAACTTACCATACCTCCCTGTCAGATCCTGTATTTTATTTAGATTAATGTTTACTCCTAATAAACAAACATTATTTATTTATAAAAATTGTTAAAAACGCTTTTAAATCTGAATACAGTAGAACTTCTCTAATCTGTCACATTCGTGACTGGGGATGTTGTCGGAACGCGAAAAAGGTTGGATTATCAGAATATACAGACCATTTTTATTTACATATTACATACTTTGATTATATTAGAAATATATTATATTTTACAGTACTTAGAAAAAAAAGTCAGTGAAAGATTTTTGTGTAGCAAATAACATTCTAGACTTAGCTACAATATTTCTCGATTTCTTGATCCACAAAATGTTCATAGATGTTGTAGTTAAATTTT
This sequence comes from Eriosoma lanigerum, assembly GCA_013282895.1. Lineage (NCBI taxonomy): Eukaryota > Metazoa > Arthropoda > Insecta > Hemiptera > Aphididae > Eriosoma > Eriosoma lanigerum. The sequence continues at coordinate 27,872,246 of CM023362.1, read as the reverse complement.
TTTCTACCTACAGAAGGGCAATATCAAACGCGATTTTAGCATATGTGTGTGAATTCCGGATAGGGGTTCGTCACATCCAAATCCTTGTTCACAGTTTCTTCACCATTATTTTCTAAAAATAGCGGTAATAATCTGGTCGTCATTGAGCTCCTCACTAGTTTCACAGTCTTTGTCATATTGGGTAATCCACTCCTCAACTTCACTAGCAGGGACATATTTGGTTGTACACTTTGTAGGTCTTTAATAATTTCTTGTGTGTCGTTGTTTTGCTCATCTACTATCTGGTCACTTTCAGTCTTAACTTCTGGCTAAAGCTTACGCCAAGATTTTTGCAAAGTGAAAGGTTTGAGTTTTCATGAATCAGCAATTGTTTAGATACCATCTTTGATGTTAAATGATTTTATTGATTCAAATATGTTAAAACCTTCTTCGGACTTTTCTAAAATTGAACTGATGTACTTTCT
>CM023362.1:27750448-27866782 GCA_013282895.1 Eriosoma lanigerum | reverse complement strand
AAAAAAGTATAAAGTACCTCGGAGTCCACTTAGATCCCAAGCTCAACTATTCAGAACACGCAAAAATAGCAGCTGTCAAGGCGACAACAACAACTAGAAGGTTGGGACGCCTTATGCCCAACATAGGAGCGTCTAAGGCAAGTAGAAGGAAACTCCTAGCGACTGTTATAAATTCGCAAACGCTCTACGGTTGCCAAGTATGGGCCGACAAGATAAACCTTGGAGGATGGGAAAATCTCAAAAAAAGCCAAAGAAGTATAATGCTTAGAATAACATCAGCATATAGAACAGTTGCTAGTGACGCCCTCAATATACTATCAGGAATCCCCCCAATTGACTTACAAGCAATGGAGAGAATGCAAAATTTTAAAGCTGGAAAAGAAGGAAGAAATATGACAGAAGCTAGAGAAACATCCAAGCAAGAACTTCAAGCAAAGTGGCAAGACAGATGGCAGACTAAAGGGAAAGGAGAATGGACAAAAACAATAATTCCGGAAATCCACAATTGGCTAAACCGCAAGCATGGTGAAGTAAACTACCACGTTACGCAAGCCCTTACTGGTCACGTATGTTTTGCATACTATCTGCATAAATACAAAAAATTGGGATCACCAGAATGTTGGTTCTGTGGCCAAAAAGAAGACAACGCACACCACACATTGTTTATCTGTGACGCTTTTGAATCCAGTCGCAGAGAATTGAGGTATCAAATTGTAGACGTAGACGACATCAATGAAAACAATTTAATCGAACTGATGGTGAAATCAAAAAATGGATGGACCGCAATAGAAGACTTCATGAAAAAGAAGGAAGCTGAGGAAAGAAGGATAAAATCAATGCCGATGCAATCTTAATGTACGCAATAAAAAACTTAAAAATAAGAATTTATTATAGGCAAACTGCCAAAAATAGAGGGGATAGAGCCCCTCAGAATATTGTAAAAATTAATGTAAGAGCACAACTTAGAGGACCGTCCCAAAGCTTACTCACCAGACGATTTGTAATTTTAAACAATAAATGAGGGCAACTGAGGGGTGAAATGAGGGAACTCTGTACCACCCTTAGTTGTCTTTTTTCCAATTAAAAAAAAAAAAAAAAAAAAAGATCTCTATGTTACGGAGAGCTTAAGTACCCAATATTCATCACCTCGTCACCAACACACACACACCACAAAATATAATTATAATAATTCACAACTTCACAATAACATTTGTTAATTTGTTAAACGTAAAGCTAAAGCGGTTCTTTAGTGAGGAAGGGGTAATAGGGATATTATTATTCTAAAGTTAGTACTAATAATAATAATATTTTCAAGGATATAATATTAATTAAGATGATGACCAAAAATTATGAATTATTTATTCTATTTAAGAAATCGTACCGCTGTCAGACGAAAATTGGTTGGTTTATTGCATTTTCACTCTGAACCATAACTAGTTACCCTTCCTTAAGATGGCTCTCATCATATTAACAATCTACATGCGCGAAACACTATTTTTCTCAAGTGGCAATATATTGATACGCATATTCTCACAATGTATCCCAACTTTTTCCTTCGTATGGAGTAATCCACCTCTCATTGGTTGCAAAATTAGTTTACAAACCTATGATAATATAATATTTTTATTCGACATTAGATTGTATTTATATAAAAACCAAATATTTTTAATGTTTTTTCGCTATAAATTTAAATATAGATTATCTATAATCATGACTATATATTTAGTTAGATGCGCATATGGATGTAAAAAACGTATAGTTGCTATCATACCTATGTATTCTGTCATGGTACCGAGTATAGTTACAATTAAATAGTAAAGCCATACTATCTATCAACAAAATAATAGCAAATACTTTAATATTTTTATACTATCATTTACTTTTTATTTTTCAGGACTAAATAATACAACATTAAACTACTTTTTGACCAGAATGAAAGTTATTCACATAAGGTTCCAAAATGTATTTGAACATTTCAGAAGTAACTTAATATATTTAATATAAATGTAAAATTTTATTTTATTTAAATATTGTATTATCTAACTTAGGTACATGGAAATAGAGATGATTGAGACTGGTGATTTAAGAATTTTAAAATTGTTGAAAAGGCTGTATTGTAAACATGAATGTAGGAGTGAATTAATATAGTTTTTGTTTCTTTTATATAAATATTGTACAAAAATATGTAATTAGACATTAATATGTACAAAAGGTTGAAAGGAGTAATACTTTATCAAATTTAAAATTTTATTTACGTAATTTAACAATATATATTATAGATTTTTTTTTTTTTTTTGGGGGGGGGGGTAAGATAAAAATAAAATAAATATTATAAACCTCTTTATTAAATTACTAAATCATACATAAATTATTAAAAAATGTATTAATAGTTAAATAAGTACTTATTTTAAAATCTAAGATAAATTTGCTTTTTTGATACTTATGCTATTATATCAAATACCATGATTGGCGTAACATCGATATCAAAATGTATATGTAATGTGGCCATTCCATTAAGTCTCTGCTGGCTATTCCTGATTCTCGATTATATTTTCAATTGTCGTAGTGTATTTCTCCTATAGAAATAGTAACTTGTATAGTGACTAGAATTTGTAATAATTTTAAAATGACTGTGTACATAAAAAAAATCACTATTAAAATAATGGTCATTATCAGTTCTTTCAATATGTGCAGGTGAATTTTGATAACTATAGCTTTGATACCACATTTCAAAATCTGATAAACACGTTTCTTCACATAAAACAGAGTCTAAACAATCATCTAAAATTATTGAATAAAACTTTAATAAATGTTTAAATTGATCTTGAATTTCATTAAGTATAATTTCTAGGTTATGAAGTTAACAACAATATGAACCACATATTGCTCCTGCATCATTAAGTACTTGTTTCTATTTTGTAAATTATGTACAATACATTCATTTAGAGCTTTTCCAGTAACGTCCTTAACTTCTACAAATTGTAAAAATTATTTTCGTTTATTTTTTTTTTACGTAAACAAACCTTACACATATGATTAGTTGTTTTTTAATAATCTTTATACATATTGCTTTATTCCAGTTATCAAATCTAACTAATTTTTCTATAATCTGATTTCTACCCTTTTCTACTGTAGGATTTTGACTAAATAATAAACATATTCTGTAACCCATTCTCTTCTTTGAATATATTAAACATTTGAATAAAACATGATTTTAAATTATAAATTATATATACACTTAAATGATGAATTTAAAATTCTTAAATTAAATAAATATGAATTCTAATCATATTTTGTTCAAATTAAAATTTAAAATCTAATTGTGTTTTGTGTTTTGTGTTTTTCAGTCGTTGATAAATATGATGTACACTATGACAAATACATTGGTATATAAAAATATATATATAATTTTGGTTCCTTAAAGTTACATAATTATAAAATAATTTTCATTATAAAAAATTAATCATTATTAATAATTTATAATAATACAAAATTTGTAAGAACAAATAACAAATTATACATAACTATATAAAATAAATTCTAATTTTTTTTAACCTATTATTTAAATTACTAAACATACAAATTAAAACAAAATCATTCTAAATGAGACACAAAATAAACACTCAATTATAAGTCATTAAAACCATAACCTGATACTAGAAAGCACCAAATAAAGTTACCACTGTTACATATAACACTTTATATACCATAAAATGATTGATGTTTCATGTCAATGGTGATAATGTGACAATATTTAATAACTCTATTTTAAAAAACCACCATTGTCCATTTTACATACTTACACTATACCAATGCTCAATATATCAATGATTTATATATAAATAAAACAATATTATATAATAAATAATAATAAAATTTATAAGCTGTTTAGAAACAGTTAATCAATTTGTATTTGGTATTAAGACATATGTTGTTAATAAATGTTTTATTTATATCAAATAAAATTGCATAATTTTATAAACGAGTATTAAAATAAACATTTTAAATTTTTCAGAGTTGTATAAAAAATTTAAAGAAGCCCAAGGTATCGTAAATGTATCCTTAGTCTTCTTTATAAATAAAAAATTTTTTTTAATAGTCGATTGGTTTGCTAATTTTCTCATAAATAACTATTACATTTTTTAAATGTGGGTTAGGATGAATTAGATAAGTAAAGCATTACAATTAATATTTCACTAGACAAACTTCGTATAAACAGATCCGCAAAAATATGCCTTCACTTCCGCCGACAACGGTGGTTTAAGTAGTTACATTTTACTGTAAGAGTATCTTGTAGTGTGACGATGCACTAAACCGAGGGATTTTCGTTCGACAGCTGTACTTTTCTTTCGTGAGATAGATAATAGTTGAGTCTACGACTGCGTTTACAAGCACGATCAAGGTTGGTTTGACCCTGGGATGGCAAAAACCCAGGCTTTATTGAAAATACTCGACCCGGTCATGTTTTTTTTGGGTTTTTTCCTATAAAACCTCAAAAAATCCAAAAACTCGTTGAGTTTAATCTATGTTGTGTAACTAGGCGGTTTTATCGTCTATATTGAGAAAAAAATATGTGAAATACTTTTTTGTGTTATAAATGCACGGTTTTTCACTTTATCAGTATTGAAATAACAAACTATTAAATTATTTTAATTGTTTAATTACTTTAATGTGTTCATGATTTTGAAATCTTGTTATTGTTAAGTTTTATATTTATTTATATATTAAATTTGTATCTAACTTATAAGTGCTGTTTATTAAATTTATATATTTAAAAACAATTAATTGTTATGAAATATATCTTTAAATGTATTTAATTATAAAATGTTAATTAGAAAGTTTTCATCGCCAAGAGTTTCCAACATTGTTCAACAACCGATATAGTTTATCGTGTATTGCTTTAGTTTATAAATTTTGTTGTAATACAGTTTTTTTTTTTTTTTGATATAAAAAAAAGTGGAAAGGTCGATTGTGATCGTTCTTCCTTCGTCCCTTTGGTTCTTAGAAAAATTAGAGGTTTACTATAATTATTAATATTTTAATTCAATGATTTTGCATTAGAAAATATGATTCTGAGTGAACCTCAATATATTAAAATATATTATATTAATAATCCATTCCAAACATTAACAGAGTGTAAATTACATATGCAAATATGTAAAATAAATTTCAAATCCCTACGATCAATATTCAAGGAGTAATCATTTCATGAAATTTATCAATCACAAATTTCAAAATATTTTGTTAAAAGATTAAGTAGTATATAATTAGACTTTAACAAAATTTCCAAACCGATAAACCAATAATTGCAGGAAATATTAAAATTTTTTGTAAAAAATGTCAAAAAACTATATTTATCAAAAAAATCAATTAATCCATTCAAAAATTTTACTAGCTGTATAAATTACCTATGTTAGTTCTCAACAAAAAATTTCAAGTCCCTATGATCAAAACTCAATTAGTTATCCCGAAATAAAAAATAAAAATTTACGGAAATCGTAATTTTGCCTATTTTTAACATTTTTTGGTAGATTTTCTTCTCCTTGGGAGAAACTTTTGAGAAATTTGAAAAATGAGCTTTACAAAATACAAAGATTTTACGATTTGCTACCGAAAACATATTCAACTTGTGGTAACCGGACAATTAATTCTACTTGAAAAAATGTTTTCATACATCAACTTTAAAGAAACAATACGGAATGTATCCGCTCAGAATCTAATATATACTTATTACCTATGGAATAAAATTTTAAACAAAATAAAAAAATTTTGATAATGTACTTATTATGTAGAATTATGATTAGGATGGCCACATCGACCGTGGTATTGAACTTGTTTAAACGCTTACCTCAGACATAGTGATAGTTTATCTTTACTTCCGATAGGCTTTCGTGCATTACACCCTTGATCATTGATATCCATTGTAATTAATTTATGAAACTCACTAAACTGTTTTCTATTTAACGTAAACGACTCCTTAAACACATTATCTGAAATTTCATCGGATAACTTGAACTCTCTATGACTGTCTCTTTTTCGTAAATAATCATTCGTTTTACGTTTTTTACTTTTTTTGGCGAATAGGTGCAACATGATCTTTCATCGTTCTCAGGTTCAGATTTTAAATCAAGAAGACTTGATTTATGACTTGCTGACTTGCTGTCATCGTGTGAGCTGAGTTTATAAGGGTTACTATTAAAAACCATGTATTTGGACTAGGTATCGGTCACACGTGTACTGCACACGTGGCGTGTACATAGGCTGGGTTAAATTTGCTCCAGGTCAGCCTATTAACGAACCATTACGACCGTTTTTAGGGGAATTCTCGTCACCCGACGAGAAATAGTTACCGCCCAGATTATTCATAGATGGAATAGGGTATAGTTAGTATTACGATAACTATTATAATATATTGATAGTTTGACTAATAATTAATCAAGTATATGCATACGACAGTCAAATGTGTTAACAATAATATTATTGTAGTTTTTTTGTATTTCAGAACGTGATTATTTCGGTATTAATTATAGCGGTATATAATATTAATTATTATTATTATTAATTTTTTTTTTTTTTTATAACTAACCAATAAAAAATATAAATAGGTATTTTATAATCAAATTCATACGTATTTTTCAATATAAATATCTTTATCGTCTATACAAAATGGTCTGGAATATATGATTCTATCATAATAAAACAATCATTTCTGATGAAGTGTAAAAATTATGGTCCAAAATATTAAACATAAATTAGAATTTGTAAACTATTTATTAATCAACGAAATTAAGTTAATGTATCGTTATATTATATCCAAGTCGTACGCACGCATTTAACACCTGTCATATATATTCTAGATACTATATAATATTCATTTTTTTTGCTCTTTTTTATTGTTTTTATTAATTTTTACTTGTTTGTGGTGACCACGAAACTACCATTTGTCTCGTGATTATTAATTTATAATCATAATTTTTATTGTAGGCCCACAACTCGTCAATCACATACATTTTGTCGTTAATTTTTATTTGTTACCAATAATTTCAATTTTTTTACCGTCAATTAGGTATATCACTAACAAGTTTCTTTAAGTCTTAACAATTTAATTACAAGCAAATAAATATTTTAACGTGACTAATTTAAACCAAATAACTCCACATAGTTTAATGTAAAAATATAAACTATCTAAAGTATATCATATCACCACCAACTTGGCGATCATAAGAAAACTTGGTCACCTCGCTGCCAATCGATTAGAAAATAGTTCTCGGTGATGAAAATTAAACTTGTGGCTCCGGTTGAGAATTAAAAATCACCTCGTCTCTTATTGTGTACTTGAGTTCTTGTAACTTACATACTTATTATTTATTATCTAATATGAAGAACTAAATTAAACAAAACTTTACATTTTTGTTTTAGATTACGATTATTTTATCACGCTAATGGAAGGTAATATTTATAATAAAGTATAAAGATTACTAAATATACATAGGGGAAGTCTCAATTTACTAATAGCAATATCTTTGACAAAAATAAAAATTTTCGGATGCAGTTATTTAAAATTATAATTTTGGCAATGGACTATAATATTACATCTATAATTTTATTAGTTTTAAATGTTTTTTTTTTATCAATATTGAAGGAAGTGGATCAATAAAGTAATACAGCGAGATAAGTTTATAATAAAGATTACTGATGATGTCGTGAGTGAGACATATAGGTTCAAATATCAAATATATAAGAACGCTAGTGCGAAATAATAATAATTCTAAAATAGTAATTAATGATAGGATAAATCTCGGATGGACAATGTGGAAAGAACGGAATGAACAAAAAAAGGGAACAAAGGATAAGACGTGTAGTGGAGATGAGAATGATTAAATCAGGGGTTACCAATTAATATTTTTGAAGGGCCACATTAGGAATCTGAAAATTATTTGTGGGCCATCAAAATTCGAATCACATATTTTCAACATATAATAGGACATTAGGTATTATTTTAAAATTTTATGTTATGATAACATTATTTTTCTTATTTATGATTTGCTATTTTTATAAATATTAAAAACATAATTAATATTACAAATATTTGAAAAAATCGAAAATAAAAATTAATTATAATTAAATAGAAAAATTTCTAGTGAGAAAAATTACAAATCTTGTTCCCGACTAACTGTTTAAAATTTGGGATATAATTAGTGCATGCTATCTTCATAATCATTTCAAGGTGTTTGTTGGTTAGCTGAGATGTGAACTTGTTTTTAATATAATTCATTTTTGAAAAAGATGATTCACAAACATATGTCACGGCACGGCAATGTATGGCCAAACCGTTGTATTTGATCAACAATAAAGAACACAGCAACAAAAAAAAAAAAAGGAAAAAAAATATTACTCGTTGTTTCAGGGTTTAAGTAGGTTTTTTTTTATTGTTACGTCGTGTAATTATTATATGCACAAACAACGAAAAAATAAAAATAATAATTATCTAGCCGTAGCTTCTTCTCAACAAAAAAAAAAAAAATGAAGAAAAAAAAAATTGAATTCAACAAAAAAAAATAATAGTGAGCGAAGAACGGGAAAAGAACGGCCAAACTCGTGTGTGTACACGCGGTCGGTTGGTGGTAAAAGTAATTTGTCATCCGCGCGTTCGCGTACCGGTTCGGCTCGCTGCCCCATCTGTTTCTCCTTTCCATTGCGCCGTTGCGTCACCTAGGTGGTGGTTTGCCAAGAAAATAGATCGAGTTGGATATATCGCTTGCACATGTGTGCTCGAGATATATCGGACCGCGTCACATACGCAAAGCAAAATTACGTACACATTTTCAGTATTAATAATTTCATTAATTATAGATAATAAGCCTTAAATGGTTAGAGTTAGCCACTATGTGATAGAGCGGATCGAATAAGAAATGCATATATATGTGAAAGAGTAGGAGTTGCATCGATTATGGAAAAATGAAAGAGAATAAGCTGAGTAGTTTGGGCATGTTATAAAGTGAGATGGTTCAGAGGCAGTAGTATTTGTTATAGAATTTAATGTAGATGGTAGTAGGGTATACAAAGACCAATGAAGAGGTTGATAGATAGAATGAAGAGCCAAATGAAGATAGCTGGTGTGAATGGATGGGATTTAGGTAATTGAAATCTATGGAGCGACACTCCCCGGATCTAGGATTGACGTGGCACACAGGGTTGTTCGGCAGTATATGACTATTTTTGCTGTGTTCCTGACACTGTGTTGTTAATGGAGGGAAGTTGAATAATAAACAACACTCACGATCCAAGTAAACAATTTTTAATTTTTTCAGTTAGGTGAAGTTTGAATATAGTGTATTTTTTTATGAAAATGTTGATGAGTTAACTCCCTAGTTTCATCAAAATGACAATTTTTTGTAATTTTTATTACTTAATTTTAAAATTATTACATGTTAAATAAAGATTTGATTATAAAATTTGGTCTAAATTTATTTGTACTTAATTATTGTAAATTTTATATTATTTACATTATAACTCAAACGTATGTAACATAATTTTTCGAATAAAATATTTTATCCGACAAACACACAAATTTTAATTAACAATTTCTTTTGTAACTTTTCTTTTCTTAAAAAAAAAAATGAATTTTAAAGTTATAATTTTGTGGACATATGGTAACACGTTCTGGGCAGTGTTGTGGGTTATCTAGATAAAATTATCTAGATAAAATATAGTTATCTTTTGATCTTATCTAGATTAATAAATAGGCTATCTGAAAATAATCATCTATATAATTATTCAATCAATGATTTAAAAATTTTTGAAACAAAATTATTTTAAAACGCGCTCTGTAAGCACTATTTATAAGTTTAACTGGAGCGTCAGATAGTCTGTCGATGTCTGTGTCAATTCATACACTCAATTAATATATATATATATAAATATATATATTATATAGTTATATAAAATATACATTGATTGACATAAATAAACCTAATAAATATATTTTTAACTTTTTAATTTTAATTAATATTCGTACATAATAAAATCATTTTCACTGAAAGACTCGAATTTTTTTTTATAACCACTTTCCCAAATCATATTTCTACCAGTAAATCTAATTCTATAGACCTCTTTTCTGATCAAACACCTATATTTAAAGCTCTTAATAATTTCTCTTATGCAACTACATTTTACCACCCTATTACGCATGGAAAAATCAATTGGCCATAATTTAACAATGTGCATAATGCTCAAATTATTCTCAAAGTCCCTTTAAAAAATTCCTTTTATATCGACTCTGCAATCATAGACTGTTATCTACTTAATAATTTAAAAAAAAATTAAATTTTAAAATTTTAAATTTGCGCACATTTATTAACTAATTGTGAGACACTTATAAATAATACATGTACATTACACATGTAAATAGTAAAATATGAATATATAATATATTATAACTTTTTAATTTATAACTCTTTTCTATTGATACATAATTGGACATAATATACAAATTTCTTAAGTAGATATTCCGTTTTTCGATGTCTACGTTAATTTAATTCATATACTCTGTTTATATATATTAATTAACATGAATATACCTAATAAATATATTACCTACATAATATTTATAAAGGTTTAATAATACCTATTTAAGCGTGTTTTTTATACGTTCTTTTCAGGATCCTTTGCATCATTTGCTAGAAGTCTGTATTGTTTTAGCATAATAACTTAAATATTTAAAATATAAAAGAACTATTTTCCTCCATAAAGTACATAATTCTGTAACAAAAAAAAAATTTTTTTTTTATTAAATTTTCATACGAAAAATTTTCCGAAATCCATACATTTTGGCGTTAATGTCATTAATGTTTGATAATAAAGTAACATTTCATTCTCATTAGTATTTATATAAATTTAGGTGGATGTCCTCAATTTGAATGGTTATCAATAAACTCTCTCGGAGTAAAACTATTGCCAAAAGATCAAGAAATATTTACATTTGCAGATACAATTAATAGCTTGACGCATCACCGTTTGATTTCAGAATCTATTGTATGGGTAATTCTAAACAGTTTAGACCTATAAAAATATTAGAACTTATTATGTAAGCTATTTCATGTCCTTGTGTTAATTGTTATTTTATCTTCATAAAATTTTAATGAAAGTTTGATTTTCATTTTTTTTGTAAAGGATCTAGTTTTATATTTAGATTTACAATCTCTCAATTGAAGGTGTATGATTAAAAACTAATGAGATATATCATTTGTATTCAAAGTTTTAAATATTAATGTAAATTACTCTGAAATTTTAGAGTAAATTGATTAGTTGGTTCCAACGTATAACACTAGATCCAAGAATATTTTTAATGTATTATTGCATTTTAAATTATGTATTCTTAAATCATTGATTTTAATTTTAATTTTAAAAAGTAATCTGTTAAATTTATTAAATTTTTTCCCGTTTATGTTTAAGTCATAAAAAATGTTTGAATTGATAATGTTGTTATAATTTTAAATGTATATCATATTATTTTATATAAAAGTCTTCTATAATATTATATAAGTAGTTATATATTTTATTTTACTATTTGTTCTTACGGTTCTAATATTGTAATTAATACTATACTTTATTGCATTTAAATAGGTGTTAATAAACATAATTATATTTTTAAAAAGATTATAATGCACATATTATATTAGAATGGTCTTCAGTTAAAAGGGAAAAAGTCACTTTTTGATCATTTTCTTTTTTTACATCAAAGTTGTAAGACACTTTACGCTAAATCGAATTACCATATAATAAAGACAACATAATAATTAATTAAAGGTTTGGCATATTCAATATACTCTTTCGTATAATTCTTATACCTATACAGAACACTAAAATCTTAAAACTAACGATACAGGTATAAAATAAAATGTTCTCATACATAAAAAAAGGGCGAAAGTTGATAGACGTTCCTTCATCGTCCCTTCGTTCTGCGGAGAAATTAGTGTTTTATTATACTTAAGATTTGAATGCAATGATATTGTATAAGAAAATACGATTCTGAGCGAAACTGATAATTTATTCCAAATTTTTACCACGTATGTAAATGGTTAAAATAAATTTTAAGTCCCTACGATCAATACTCAATTAGATATCAAGAAATTAAAATTTTAAATAACAGAAACCATAATTTTGCCGATTTTCCGCCATTTTTTTAGTAGTTTATCTCCTCCAAGGAAAAACTTATGAGAAATACGAAAAATGAACTAAATAAAGTACCAACAAGACGCGACTTTCTACCGAATGTATACTTTACTCGGTCCATTACTTCTACCCGTAAAAGTGCCTTCATACATAAAAAAAAACATTGTAGAAACAATACATTCCTCACTCCGCTCTCAATTTAAAAAAATTGAAAAACAAAAATTGACCGAAAAACTGAGCGAGAAAAGATAAATGTATCACCCTGTTACTTTAACTAAAATTTAATATTAGTTATATAAATATTTGTCAATGGTTTATTTTTGATAATCTTATACCTAAAAGTATAACATTATGTTTACTTTAATAAAATATGGTATAGCATATGTTGCTATTACGTAATATCTAAAAAAAAATTTTTATACAAATCGCAAAAGTTAATCTATATTTTTATTCATTATATTGCGAATTTTTGATCAATACTCTTCAGTGGTACTTTTATTATAATTTTAATTGTTAACTAAAATGGCTACTTTTCAATATAAATCAATAATAACCATGTTAGTTTGTATTTCTTTCGATTTCACAAATTCTGGTAAGTATAAATAGTATAATATAATATACAAACATTAGAATTTCTGCATAATTATTTTAATTGGTTTTAAGGTGAAGTATAGAATTTCAATTTTTAAATAATGAAACTTCTATTTCTAATTTATATCCGTTATTTTTATATATCTAAATTCTTAATTACTAATCATATTTAAATATTTAGAATTTTAGTACATATTTATTGGTAATTGTAAATTATTCATGCATCTCATTTTTTGGTAATAAACCGTTTAAAAAATAATAATACTTACTGCAGGGTCATAGAAATTTCATGTTATAAAAAGTGGGAATTTCGATTGCGGACGTTCCTTTTTTGTCCCTTCAGTCCTCGGAGAATTAGTGGTTTATTGTACTTAAGATTTGAATGCAATAATATTCTATTAGAAAATACAATTCTGAGCGAAACTCAATATATTACAATATACGAGGTGTGATCAAAAAATACCCGGACTGTGTTAATAATATTTATATCAATTAAGATAACGAAATTCCGATAATGTCATTCGATAAAGTAACTTCTAACGAGAATTTGAGCGTTGTTTTGAAATCGATAACAATATTTATTTTTATTTTATGTTATTTATACAAAAACATGCTTCAGTCGTGTGGCGAATTTCGTAATGGAAGGAATAGAAGAACAACGTGTGTGCGTAAAATTTTGTTTTAAATTAGGAAAAAGTTCGAGTGAAACTTTTGAACTTTTGCAGCAAGCTTTTGGAGATGATGTTCTGTCTCGGACAACATGTTTTGAGTGGTTTAAACAGTTTAAGGAAGGTAGAACATCCGTCAAGGATAACGAACGACCTGGTAGACCATCGACCAGTAAAACAAATGAAACTGTTGCTCGTGTTCGTGTAATTATTCGAAATAATCGTTGATTAACTATCAGAGAAGTAGCAGAAGACGTCGGAATATCTTATGGTTCGTGCCAAGAAATATTAACAAAAGAATTGGGCATGAGCCGAATCGCAGCCAAATTTGTTCCTCGCCTCTTAACCGATGAGCAAAAACAAAACCGAAAGACCATCGCTCAAGAACTTTTTGAAAGAACAGAAATTGACCAAGACTTTTTAAAAAATATTATAACAGATGATGAAATTTGGATTTACGGGTATGATGTTGAAACCAAGCGTCAATCTTCACAGTGGAAGTCAGCAAATTCTCCTAGACCAAAAAAAGCAAGGCAAGTGAGATCAAACGTGAAAGCGATATTAATCACATTTTTTGATTTTCGTGGTATAGTTCATCGTGAATGGGTACCTCAAGGACAAACAGTAAATCAGCATTATTATTTAGGAGTCATGAAAAGATTACGAGAAAATGTTAGGAAAAAAAGGCCAGACAGTTGGAAAAGTGGTTCTTGGATGTTGCATCACGATAACGCCCCGGCTCACAGCTCATTACTCATTCGTCAGTTCTTAGCAAAAAATCAGACTCCAGTAGTTCCACAACCACCATACTCACCCGACCTGGCTCCGTGCGATTTTTTTTTGTCTCCAAAATTAAAATCAACGCTCAAAGGACGTCGTTTTCAAACAATTGATGACATTAAACAAAATACGGAAATCGATCTTAAGGACATTCCAATTAGTGCCTACCAGGAATGTTTTCAAAAGTGGAAAAGAAGATGGCAGCGGTGTATTGCTTCCCAGGGAGATTATTTTGAAGGTGATAATGTGTATTTAGAATAATATTGTCTTAATAAAGTTTTATTTGAAAAATCCGGGTATTTTTTGATCACACCTCGTACTTACTAATAATTCATTATAATATTATACATCACTTGTATGCTACCTATGTTAATACTCAAAAAGTTACATTTTCAAGTCCCTATCGATCAAAATTCAATTAGTTATCACGAAATTAAATAAATTTAAATAACAGAAACTGTATAATTTAATTTTGTTGATTTCCGCCATATTTCGGTAGTTTTTCTCCTCCCAAAAAAACCTTTTTGAGAAATTCCAAAAATAAGCTAAATAAAGTGCCAACTAGACATGATTCACTACCAAAACCATACCTTACTTGTTGCAATCGTACGATTATTTCTACCCGAAAAATTGTTTTCATCATGAAAAAAAAAAAAAATCTTTGTAAAACCAATACATTCTTCGCTTCGCTCAAAATCTAAAATGTAAGTGTCTCTCGACGACAGTCGGCGGAACAGTTACTTATCGTCCAATCGCTTAACTTCCGGTTCATTTTGCCGGCCCCACCTGTTCCTTCTTCCTATTGCTGAGTCGGAGTTACCCGTCGACGCTGTTGCGCCACATACATTGTGGTTTACCAAAAAAAAACTGGCCGCGTTTTGGATGTATCGCTGTGAGCTCGAGATATATCGGACCGTGTCAGTATTTTTTTTGTTTTTATTATTATTTTTCAACTTTCCAGCTCTTTTTTAATTTATTACTATTTTCATATCTATTATATGGAATCATCAAAACAAGTAAACTGTTGTATAATATGGAAGTCGAGTGAAAATACAAACAGATAAAATATCTAAATAAGATTAATTATGTTTATTATTGTTAATTCGCGGAATTCGTATTTTGGTCAGGCAGTTGAAGCTGAGCATCAAAAGGGATTAACGGATTACACACACTGATGTCCATTTACTAAACACACACAGACACGGTCCAAATGTTCATGTTATATGAATTGCCTAAATATTACTCCTTAAAATGTGCTACACTCCGAGAGCCTTAAGCTTAACAGCTTGTGTTGAAGAAAGGGAGTTACTGTAGTTCAAAATATTAATTAAGTTATTATAGCGCAATATAAAAACATAACATAATATAATAATAAGATAAGGAGATAAATTAAAAAATAAAAATAAATAAACAAATTTAATTAAATTAATAATTTACAACTATAAAAGTATGAAAGCATAACATAAAATAAACTAAATAACTATATATTTACAAATAAATAAACAAAATAATAACTAAAACAGCCACTCAAAAAGTGATGTGGATAACATACCTTTTTATTGCTATTTTTATGATATTCGGTCAATAAAAAATCATATTCTTCTAAAATAAAAAAACATAAAGGCAACGTAAGTGCACTTTTAAAATGGCGTATGAATTCAACATCGATTACAATAAGTTAAAATGGTTTTTTTTTTGTATCTCAAATAATTTAAGATGAATGATTTAATTTGAGGAGGGAAAAGAATACCTATATTATAATATTACTTGACGTGTATTTTTTATCTGACTAAATATACAGTTTTGAAATTTATCGAAAAATGTCATTTTTCAAAAATGGTTAATATTACTCGCCGTTTAAATATAACGATTTGATAATTGTATAGGATCATCAGTGACTGCGCCAGAATTTTATTCTAGAGCGGACCAATTGATGGCCGACGTATTTTAGAAACGGCTACGAGTCAAGATCTAAAACAATTTTAGGTAGGATTGTTATTAGCTACATTAAATTTGGAGGGGACTATATGACTGTATGGTTGATTTGTGCCATTAAACTTTTAGAATGAATTGTTTTTAGGACAATAAAAAATTACTTTACTTACACACTTAAAACTAAATAATAATCTATTTGAAAAAAATAAAACGTTGGGTAATCAAATCTTATAGATATAGTATACATATAGTATTTAAACCCGGACGGGCTGTTTGATGAGCTGGTTAGGTCGGGAGAACAATGTTCTAAAATAATCTATTTATTTGGTCGAATCGGTAAAACCCGTCATGTGTTATATAAATATATATGTGTGCTTATAAATTGAATAAAAATTTTATAAGTAAATTGAAAATAAATACTTACACTTATTCCTTTCTAGGACTAACTGATGAGACGGCTCATTCATACCAAAGAACACATCCACAAGATCCAATAACAACTACATATATAGGTATATTAGAGTAATGAAATATAAGATTAAACCTAAATGTTAATACTTATGCAATTTTATATAAAATTTAATAATTTATTTATACCTTAAGTTTGTTTAAGATCACTGTATTATTATTAGTTTTCTATGGGGCTACTTTATTTCTTACTTTCTAGTTTGGACACATAAATTGGTCATTGAGCACACTGTTCGAACATTTCGCATAATGACTGATATATATTACTTGGACTGTAATATATCTACATATATATATGAGTATATTATAAAAAGAAGACAAATTACTATTGTACAATTTTAAGGGAGCATTAAGGGTTCTTAGCAATATATAATGATTTTATTAAAAATTTGTATTTAAAAGACAATATTGTCATAAACTGCAATTAATTTAAATTATATCATGTATTAACAATAGAGTACATATGGTGTTAGTGGGGGTGTTCGGGATATATCCCCTATGAAGAATCCTCCGTTGAAAAAACACCGAATGAAGTTCTTTTTGATTAATCAATTAACAAAAAATAAATCGAATTTCTATTATAGTGTAGTTAAAATTGTTTAATATATATTTGTTATATATATTAATTATTATTAATTTTTGTACAGTGAAATATGTCTATAAAGGACACCCACGAGACTTTTATAAGTTTCCGTTATAAGAAGTTTTTGATTTTATATACATTTATATTCAAGTTCATGTGTAAATAATAATTGAAGATGCTGAATAGAAAATTACTATAAAAATGACATAGTGAATAATACCACTTATGACTTAGTATATTGTTAAACGAGTATATATACATATATAATTATATTTTAAGCAAACAAATACATATTAATGAACATTTTTTTTCGAAAAACGGTAATTTGTTTGTTTGTTTTTAAACATGGATTTAGACATTTCCAGTTCATGATTATAAAATCTTATCTTAAGAATCTAAAGATATTACAACACTAAATACAAAGCGATTGAATAAAATGTATGGACGGAAATAATATTTTAGGTGAACAACGATAAACATCATGTTTTAATCGATCGTTCAATAATTATTGTGTAATATGAATTGTATACATGTACATACATAGTTTCAACCTGGGATTTTTGTCCTTTATCTAATAACGGAGATGAAAATATATTACTATATGTGTTCTTAAAAGAAAGAGTCCGTTAAAGTTTTAATTCTTAGGACCTTATCTGTTTGTCCATTAAGCCAGGCTTCCCTATATAATATTAGATTTTTATTACAATTTATAATATTATAACTTCCTAATATTAAAAAGTGAATATTCCAATTTGTTTAATCAATTAGAACAATATAAATGTAAATATAAATATTAGTAATGTAAGGGAGATTTGATTGACATAACTCTATATTTCTATTTTGATGCCACTCCACAATATTATTATTTATTATAAAAAAAAAATTTACAGATGAAATGGGATATTTTTGTGCTTCGAAAATATTTTTTGAAGTAGAATCTGAAGTATCGTACACTCATTATAGTCCACATATGCATCATATAAGTAATTATAAAAAATATTATATTTAAATAACCTTAAGGAATATTATTAGTTTTTATTACATTATCTTATTTGAATTAATTAATCAACGAATTACATGGGTAGGGTAAAATAGGGAGTGTTCTGGATCCCGCGCACAGAGCCTACCAGAGACTCTTAGCCCTCCATAACCCTTTACTTACTAATTGACCAATTAACTATGTCTAATTCAATAGCCACAAATCCGAAACTATTCTGTAATTTATAAATATTGATCATTCAAATCCTGCTCTACCAGCATTTGTGTCGTATAATATTTTAATATACTGTAATGGAGATGAAATTTCGAACTCTTTTGCTTATTGCTATTATTTTTCTAGAATATTTAAACAACCATTTTACTCAATATTATAAAATATCCGATACTTGTAATATGCTCACTATTGATATACGTGTGAAATTAACTTAAGTAAGTTTATGAAGAATTGAACTGCTTGAATACAAAGACATCTACATATGTCCAGATCATGGTTGTATTCAGCATTAATTTTCAGGGGATATTTTTATGAAGATGTTAATTATATATATATAACATATAGATTTTTATATAGACATTTGTTCAATTCTTCCAGTTCCTGTTGTTTCGTTTTTCAAAACAGAAAAACTTTCGGCAGTATTAACTTTATAATATAAGTTAGGGTTAAACTTATTACAAATAGAAATAAAATAATTTTTAATGATCTTATACATAGAATTATTTGGAACACTTTTAAAATGATTATATAGTAATCACTAACATCTACACGAAAATATAAAAGAGCTTTAAAATTTCCATCGTTTAAAGCTTTATCATTTGTGTTCATAACATTTCCATAATCGTTTGTTGCACATAGAGAAATTTCTTGCATACCATATAATATTATTGTTTTTATTATAGACAACATAATATTTCAATTTTGTTTAATTTGTTTAGCACATTCAACATTGAGTTGTTCTATAACTTTAACTGATTTTCCTTAAAAAAAAAATATATCAGATTTTTCTACACATAATTTATGATATGAAGTATTAGCTTATAACTGAAAATTTTGTAAAGCATTTTTCCAATCTGTGTATTCTTTAGAAACTAAATTTTATTTAAAATGTATTATTACTTCGATAATAGGGACTATATTTTTACGATTTTTCATTAATCATTTGGCATTTTCACTGTTAATTTGTTTATCAATCGATAAAGTAGAATTTTTCATCATGTTTAAAAATCTATTTGCATCCAACATACATTTTTATGATATTCACGATTTGAATGATTTTTGAAACACTCTAATGCATGTCTCCAATTATCATATTTTTTTATGACTAACGGCCTAATGACTGATTATTATTAATTTCTGTAGAATATTTGGAAAAAGCTACACAAAATGTACAGTACGCTCCGTTGTTAATAGTAGAATATACTAACCAAGAATAGCTAGAAAACCATTTAAATTGAAACTTTAAAAATCTTGTTGTTTTTTTCTTTTCTAACAATAAGTGATTTTGTTGGGAAAGAAACATTTTCTTCGGGCATCCAGACTTTATTTAATAATTCTTGTTCTTCATTTTGTGATAATACTTTCTCTGTCATCCGTCATCACATCGATCTATTTATACTCGTGATTGTAGTTTTCACAATACCGACTAATGACAGCGTCAAAAGAACAAGAAATAGAAAACCGATACATGAAATATTTAAACATCGGGACCGTGAAGGATTTTATGAAATTCTCATGAATAGACATTTAAAAAATAACAATATTAAATTTCGGGAATTTTTCCGTTTAAATTGTCAACAGTTATACAATAAATATAATGTAAATGAAGGTGTATCTTCATTCGCATTCAACTTTCTCCAAAAAACCAAGATGAGGTGCTAATGTCCACTTTTTTTATTAGATGCCGCTGAACCGGTAGATGGTTTTCTTTTATTTCTGGCGTAAGAGTCGCGAATATTTTTCTACCTCTTTTTAGTTACATCCACTATAAAATATTAATTATTGTTATTTTCATAATATACTTTTTATATATATCAAATATAGACCACATTACCCGATTTTCTCAGTTTTAAAGATATGTCTTTCCAAATTTTGTCTTTTAATATTATGTCTTTATAATTTGTATGACTAATATTAAAAAGAACCGAATTCTTTTATATTTCTTGAATAAGAATTTCGTCTTCGGACGCAGAAAAAACCAGAGTAGACACCATTATACTCAAAATTCACAACGATCACTGTGAATGACGCGACGACTTGTCGCGCAGTACTGCTCCCGGAACATTAGTGTCGTTGGTTACCGTGACCAAAAGTTCGGTCGTCGTGGTTTGTCACGCGTTGCAAACCAGTCTATATGATTTTCGTAAGCACTTACTAATGACATGTCGTGCCTGAGAAACTGTACCTCACGTGATCTAATCGACTACGTGTCGACATCGGTCACTGGCACTCTAATATTATGAATTTTGTTAATTGTGGACAATTTTTTATATTTTAAGCGAAGCGAAGAATGTATAATTTACAAAAATGTTTTTATTTTTTATTTTTTTAACTTTTTCGGGTGGTAATAATGGTCCGATTACCACAAGTGGGGTATGTTTTCGGTATCAAAACGCGTCTAGTTGGTACTTTATTTAGCTCATTTTTCGAATTTTTCAAAAGATTTTCCCTGGAAGAAAAAAAACTACCAGAAAATGGAGGAAAATCGGCAAAATTACAGTTTCTGTTATTTTATATTTTATGATAACTAATTGAGTATTGATCGTAGGGACTTGAAACTGTATTTTATTGAGTATTAACTTAGGTAATATACAAGTGAGGTAAAATTTTGGAATGAATTATTAGTAAAGTATATTGTAATATATTGAGTTTCGCTCAGAATCGTATTTCTAATACAATATCATTGCATTCATATCTTAAGTACAATAAACCACTAATTTCTTCAAGGACCGACGGGACGAAGAAAGAACATCCCCACTTTTTTTATAATTTGTTTATTGACAACTCTGCATAAACTTACCTACTGGTTAGGTATTTTCTTATAATTTCTAAATAATATTTTAATTAAAAACTTCTACGACGCGTCGGGTTTTTTTGTTCCGTGAGGGGGGGTTTGAACCTGAGAATTCTCCCCCAAAAACTAAATTGAGTACAGCATTATTATATTTTATACAGATTTAAATATTTTTCCATGTGTAGGTACTAACGACATTATTTATTATGTATTGCAGTTTTTATTACCAATTACTATAATATAAAGAAGTACGATTTAATGATTAAATCGTGATTTGAGATTTGATTAAATTTAACTATAAAGTAATATACAACGCATATTTTACTTATAAGTATGCCAAATGAAAACCTTGTTGTTATTTTTCAAAAATATATGATTTAATATGTTAAAAAAATTTCCGTTGGAGGGATTTCAACCCGGAAAACCCCCCACACCGCCCCATAATACGATCGTGGTCAAGATATGATTTCGATTTCATTTTTTTTTTAATCTAAATTTGTCTTAACTGTTCCCCTATTACACTTATATAATAAATCTCAATTAATAAGTATATTTCCGTCAAATGGAAAGTTAATGGGGGATCCAGAATCGAACATTTCATCCCACTGTCATGAGTACTATACTAATACACATGCCCCCCTGGTAGTATTATATAATAGGTAAATGTTTAATTTAAATTATATAAATATAATGTGAATTTATCATGATTATCATAAATGGAACTTCAGAAATTTCTACTACAATTCTGAAGAATCTACTTTGTTGTTAATTTAAGTCTGATGATTTGTAATGCAATAAAGGTATAGATGTTAGCATATTGTATGATAAATAGATAACACTAAAGTACATAATTATATGATAGTGTTAGGAATCCGTGCTACATTAAGTGTATTAGATATGTAAGAGTTGTATGGAGCTTCTACGAATTGGTCACATAGTAGGCTGACACTCTGGAATGTACTGAGTGAGCCTTTTTGCAGACATAGCTTTTCGGCCGTCGTGCGTCGGTTCACACTGTGCAGCCAGTCGAGTGATATCTATGTAATTGTGCAGAACACCTTTAAGAACATCTTGTTAGAGTATCACAGAAAATTCTAATAAATCAAACATTTGTAAACCAATTCTTGTCTTTTCACTTTGAGTACCTTTAAATTACATTTAATTGTAATTTAGTTGTGTAGCGCTTCCAGAGTGCACATAAAAATAATTTCATTTTAAAATTGAACCTATATTTTTCAGGTATTGGCAGTTCCTCACGTGTAAAACCACTTAGTTCATACGATTCAATATTATTTAGTAAGCTGTATTAAGACATACAAAAATAAGCGTTAATACAAAATTACAAATTCTATAATTTTCAATAAAGATAGATAATCTTTAGTATCCATATAGAAAATATGATATTATTATTATTATATTTTAATATTATCATTATTAATTATTATTAGTAATCTAATTGCATGAAAAAAGTAGATATCAAGTATTCAAATGTAGGTACTGTTCATCCCGATAATGGATATGGGTAATATATAATAATTAACGTGACAGTTGAGTTCTCTAACAAACTTTTGTAAAAAGTAAATTACCACAATTCTAAAATTTTACCAAGTACCGCTAAAATTTTTCAAAAACTCAAATTCTCACAATGAATATTTTGATATTATATTACTATACAAAAAAAAAAAAAAAACATTAAAATTGATAATTACAATAAAAATGATTTAAAACAAAATTTTTGATAATTTAACAAGCATCCAAAGTTATAATGTTCATTTATCAAACTTTTTAGAGCATGTATAGATTTTTATAATACCATTAAAACTTATTTAAATGTAATATTTTATTTTGTGTTAATAAAAATTTATATAATAATATGCCAGTTATAACTGTTTCGTGTCGTTAGTAAATGCAATAATTAACAGACACTCGTGTTTTTGCTGATTCAAAACTTTATTTTATAATTTGTTAATATAATTATTAGCGTACATATACAAATTTATATTCGATGTGTTCGGAGTGAACGACTTTTTCACACTGAACCCGATGGGTTTTTCGTCAGTCCGCTCCAAACCATACGAATCGGACCCGATAACAATAATGCAATAAATCATCCGATAAGAGTATCTATGCGTCGCGTACAATAACTTTAAAAATTTCTTGATATTTCAGAATATGGCCAATCATATTTACTTAAAATATTACAAATATTTAAATTTTTGGATCGTAAGTGTTAATAAAATAAAATAAATATTTTTGTGCAGTAGTATCTAAAAGTATAACAATGTATATGATGTACATGGTATAATATGTATTACATAATAATAAAAGTAAACATACATTTTCTAAATAATATAATAAACAAGACTATAGAATCCATATTTTACCCTCTATATTACATGTCTAAATAATATTAATTATGTTAAAGACAAAACTTAACCATATTATCCTAAACATTATACGAAAATTATAAAGGATATTTTTAATGTTTAATAAATTATATTACCTCGATATGGAAAATCATCTATATTATTTGTCTGATTGTGTTTTTTTTATTTTATGTTGTATAAATTGTATAGCAACAAATGAAGAAGATCGTACTATTGCATATAAACTTCTTACTTTGTTTAATAGTATTGATGGTAATTTGAATTTTTAATATATGCATATTATATTAATTAATATTTTCTAAATGAAAATGCAGTATATTAAAATGGAATGTTTTAAATTTACGAATTTAGTGTATCTCATTACAAGTGATAAAAAATTTAGAAATGGTCTTAAATATACTATACAAGAGTCACTGGATAATGTTGTGCATGAAATGAATTTGCTTGGAGTTAAAAGTACAATTTTAGCTTCAACTACTTCAGGTAAATTACACTTATAGTTCAAACTGTTATCATAGATATTGTTGTAGGAGGTAAAGGTGACCAATATTGCACAACGCAATTTTTAAAAAAATTAATAAATAAATAAAATTTAATATAGCAACAATTAAATAAAAATAAATAATATAAATAGAATATTTATATAACAACAGCATTATTTAAATAAATAGCTTAAAACAAACAAACAAAACTGAACAACTAATAAAAACAATAGTTTTACAAATGAAGTTTACAAAAGCAGTTTAATGTGCGGGACAGTAGTTCGTATCGGTGTTGTCGGTAATCGTGAGCGAGTTGGTGACATCGATCAACGCCGCCGTCCATATGTACCGATTTAGCGTAAACCGGTATTTGCATATGTTTCGGGCAGACCCGTCACGATAGGCAAATTTAATGTTATTGGCCGTCGGGATGGACGGATGAGATATGAACGGTCCGTCAACACGACCGTGTCAATATGTATATGGAAGAACCAGTACAATAATTGTATCATTTACCATATTATAAATATTTTCTGACTTGATTAGATACTTAAATGCTTTATTTTACTCTACTGACACCAACGTTCGAAGTCGTTCGAGTGGTTCAATCTAAACCCGAACAAATCATAAACTAACTTAAATAATAGCAATAAGCAATAAAATATTCACTAAATTATTTTAAACAAATAAATATATTTCACAATTTAGTCATAATAAGTTATCAAAATTAAATTTTTATATGGTGTGATTAAAAAAAAAAACGCAATATTGTTTTAATGATAAAGGGAATTGTAATAACATTATAAAATAATATTTTATTGAAAATTGTATTTTGATCATAGATAAAACATCGAAGGGTGTTACAGTTGATTTGTGTTACAATTATTGTATCCGGTCGCCCCTATTTTTTATCAAATTAGACTAGGTTGAGATAAATTTTAACAACTTTTGTCATTTTAATATATGATATTGTATTATTATAATAAGAAGTACAGTGATCACTGTTAATGTTGCGAAATACAAATTTAAACATTGACAAAAATATTTTTTAAAATTGTATTCAGGTACTATTTTACAATTATGTTATAATTTAAATAATATTTTTTCATTTTCGATAATATAAATACGGGACATTACAGAAAATGCAAATATAGTCTGTAATCACTTAATAACAAGTAAGAATAATTTAATTAAACATTTTTATACCATAAAACATATACTTGTTTACTTATAAAAATTAATATGATCAATATGAACTAATTTACACTTATCGTTACTTTATTGAGATATAAACTTAGAACGCTGAAATATTTATATGTTGTTAGGTGCAATTTAAATAACAATAAAATTACCACCCAAATTATAAAATCCACTCAAAGAGAGATATAGGAAGTTATGATGTTATTTAAATGCCTGTCACTTACATTCAAAACAGTTTTCAAAAATGTGTTTTTTATAAATTCTTAAAACATTGCGATAAACAAAAAATCAACAACAAAAAATTACAACAGGTTAAGTCCATATTTGTCAAGCATTTTTGTAGACGGGTGGCGAAATCCTTTGAATTTTGTATTTTATAGCTTTATCCTTAGATTGAAATTATTAAATACGATAACTGCTCCATGGTTAACACATTTGCTTCTTTCTTTGGATCAGGATCACGATACCCCTCAATGGAGAACTTAATGTTACAGTTATTCCTACTTTTGATCTGCCTAACAACTGCATCTTCTTCCCTAACGATATATTTTCAAAACTATCAACTCTGCGTAATGACTTTTCAGTCGGTCCTGATGGTATATCTGGCGATTTCCTCTACCAGCTTAGGTTTATAATTTCTCACCCACTCTGGATTCTGTTCCACCGATCTTTGGATGAAGGCATTTTTCCAGACATATGGCGATAAGCTTAGTTACTCCAATTTTCAAATCCGGTAACGTATCGGAGGTGTTAAATTATAGGCCAATATCTATTCTGAGCCACATTTCTAAAATTTTGAGTCCCTGGTTTTTTATTCCATACAGCCCTCTGTTAACTCTATACTTATCGATGAACTACATGGCTTCCGTTCACGTCGTTCCTCAACCACATTCAATTTAATTTTTACCAATTACATTTTTAATACTTTTAAGGATAAATCCCAAGTTAACGTCATCTATACAGACTTTGTGAAGGCATTCGATCGTGACAATCATAATGCTCTCATAACCATACTTCAAGCCTATGGAATAGTTATCTTGTTAATTAGTCTTATCTTGGTTTCGATCTTATCTTGAGATCCGGCCTCAATGGGTAAAACTATACGGTGTTAGGTCTGATATCTATTTTGCTTTATCAGGTGTCCCTCAAGGAGGGCACCGTTCACCCTTAATGTTCTCATTATTTTAAACAATATTACTACTGTTCTTTGCCATTGCCGTCTTCTGTGTTTTGCTGATGATATGAAGCTATACATGCGTATCATTTCGATGGAAGATTGTCATTTTTCTTCAAGATGACATAGATAGGTTTGTTGCATGGGGCAAGTATTTAGGTTTAACGTTGAACGTATCTAAGTGTAGAAAAATGTCCTTCTTTAGAAATCGCTCTCCCATTCCCTTCTCGTACACCATTAAAGGAGAAACTCTCTTACCTGCAGGTAATTATATACGGGACCTGGGCTTTTCATTTGTCCCCTCTCTTTGTCCCACCATGCACATTAATAAAGTATCTTGCAGGGCTCTAAATGTATTAGGCTTTATTATGAGAATTTCAAATGAATTCAAACTTAAAAATTCTATTAAAACTCTTTATTGTTCTCTTGTACGACCAATCCATGCGTTGTTGTGTGGGACCCCCGATGCGTTAATGCTAGATGGCAGATTGAGCGTGTCCAGCGTAAATTCCTACGCTTTGCAGCATATATATTAAAAATACCCTGTCCACCCCATAGTTACAATCCAATCCTTCAAAAACTCAACCTCACATCCATTATTGATCGTCGCCATTCTCAAAACCATTACTTTCTACATAACTTAACCTCAGGATCCATCGATTCTCCATCTCTTCTTACTCTGATTAACTTAAAAATTCCTTCTCACACTACACGTTATAAGACCCAATTCCTTATACCACTTTCTGCCACTAACTATATGCAAAACGAGCCAATCAACCGTATGATGAAGTAAGCTAATGAGGATCCTGTATTCTCATATACTTAATTTGTTATGTAAATAACTATGTTGTTAACGTTATCGTTCTTATTTTATCTTTATATTTTTCTTCAATATTTTATCATTTGTTTTTATATACCTGTATAATTGTAAAATTGATTTAATTTATGGTCAGACACTTTTAAATGTACCTCCTGTCAATTGGACTACAAGCCTATAAATTAATTAAAAATAAAATAAAATTATAAATAAAATTGCATTAGTTGTTACTGGTTTTTAAAAAAAACATTAACCGATTAAAACAGCTGACACTAAATAAAACATTTTATTCCATTTAAAAAATTGATACGTAGTTATAGTAGACCAAAAAGGGTTAAAACTATGAATTTAATTCAATTTTATAGATTAAGATGACTGTTAAATTTACAAAAAAAAAAAAAAAAAAAAACATTTAAAAAGTTATTATTTTCGAATTCCAAGTTTTCCAAGTGATAATAGAATATCTCGTTTAATAGTATATTTATATTATTTAATAATAGAGTATAAAGAGTTAGTTTATGACTCTTTTTTTATTGCTATATTTATTAAAAATAAATAACTACAAATCATCTAAAATTTTAATATGATTATCAACAATTAATTCTAATAAGCATTTTGTATATAGTATTAACAGATAATAGACAATTAGAATTGTTTACAAACAAAATACGCAATAGTGAACGACGACACACTAATGTTACAAGCAATGTTTTTTTACATCAATGGATATTGTATAAAATATCTTCCAATATAACTTATATAAGTAAAGTATTATAAAATCAGCTTTAAAATAATAAATAATTATAATTATTTTTATAATGAAATACTACCCATAATTTAAGTATAATTTAATAGTTATATATTTAATAGTTAATACACAATTCTTTACGAGTGAGATATTCGTAAAACCTACTTAAATGGGATTACCTATACTGGCAATGTGTAATCCGGAGCATAACCGTATTCAGGAGAGAGTTTCCGTGTTCAAACCCCCTGAAATTTTGACGACATATTAAACAATATATATTTTTAGAATGAAAATATTTTCATTCTAATCGTAACTTTGGCCATATAAACTGATACACCCGTCATACCGTAAATAGCGCAATTGCCACATAAGTAAATGTAAGTTTTCTAATTTTTTCTAAGTTTTCAAAAATGTTCTAATCATCAAGACATCAATATGTGATCGTTGCTACTCGGCACAACATTAAAGTAAAAATATCATTGAACAATGTGTATATATTGTGTATAAAATAACATCACAAATAGGTTATTAAGTTTTTAATATTTACATATATAAAGTGAAACATTGTTATTTTAATATTATAGATAATGAATTTTTGTATGCTAATGCATTTGAAATTTTTCATTTGCTTGATCACTACAATTATGTGTCATGTATTTATAATCAGCTCATATTGCAATTCGATTCTATAATTCGTAAGTACCAACAATAATGTCGTCGCTATTTAAATTTAATTTAAACTGATCAATGACCTTAGATTTGTAGAGTTATAACAATTTGTTATATATTTAATTTTTTTTTTTGTAATTTTATTTGATAG
This sequence comes from Eriosoma lanigerum, assembly GCA_013282895.1. Lineage (NCBI taxonomy): Eukaryota > Metazoa > Arthropoda > Insecta > Hemiptera > Aphididae > Eriosoma > Eriosoma lanigerum. Next base: position 27,837,948 of record CM023362.1, on the reverse strand, counting down.
CGATTTGTATGTATTTAGTACTTTATTTGTCTCATTATACTAATTCAGAGAGAAACATAAATAAATAAATAGTCCTTTGATATTTATCAAAAGATTTTAATATGACCAGTAAATTTGAGTTTCACGGTTTAAACATTTTAACAACTCCTATGTTGTGAATCGGAATATAACAAGATATATTTTATTTTCAGATTATACTGATACCACAGAAAGAATCGATTTTCTAACTATTGCTTCCCAAGAATCCCTAAGTATATATAAATTTGCTTTTGCGATGATAAGTTATTTGATAGACAACACTGGTAATTGGCATCATATTAAATAATTTAATTTGAAAATAAGTTAAACATAAAAAAAAAAATTATGTATTGTAATCAATTAATAAAAAATAAAAACAATTTTATACAGTTATAATTGAAGATGTATTTAAGTATAGAGTATACTATATCGGTACCTAAAAATTTTGTCTAGTTCACTAGTTGGTAATCGATTCAGCTCATTTTTCAAATTTCTAAAGTTTTATTTGACATATAATAAACTACAAAATTTAACGGAAATTTGACGAACTTGCTTTTAAATATTTTTTAAAACTAATTAAATTTAAATCGTAGGTACTTGAAAATTATATTGAGTGTTAATGATATTTTATATATGAAAAACAATTTTGGAACTATAAAATATATTTATGTATAAATTTAGAATTTTTTACAATTCAATTATCTTACCTAAACTAACCTAACAATACTCGGAATAATTATACAATGGAGAAAATATCACAGATACAATGCACTATATTGAACAAGAAGCTGAAGTAGAAATAGATTCCAAAGGACCATCGATTATTAGGAGAGAATTTGACAACGCACTGGAGCAGCTCAAAAACAAGAAAGCTGCAAGGGTAGAACTTCTGAAGGATGCTGGTAAATAAGTGAAATAGATTCTCTATAACAAGATACAAAATTGTTATTTAACAGGATATATTCCAAGCGAATTTATAACCAGTAAACTAGTTATAATTCTAAAAAAAGGTAATGCAACAGAATGCAATAACTATAGGACATTATCGTTGTTAACGCATACTTCAAAAATATTTCTAAACATAATAAAAAGTAAAGTGGAAAATAATATTGAAGGAACTAATTTGGATTTAGACCAGGGAAATTAACAAGAGAAGCGTTACTTGTTTTAAGAATATTGCTAGAAAGAAGATTAGATATAAAATGAAGCACCTATATAGCATTTGTAGACATCAAAAAATCATTTGATAATGTTGACTGAAAACAACTTTTTAAGATTATGAGAGACGTGGACTGACGATTGACTGGAGCAATAGACGAATCATTCTCTAACTATACAAGCATCAAAAAGTGCAAATCGAATTAAAAGACACTAAAAAGTTTGCTTTAGTTAAAATAGGAGTAAAGCAAGGTTGTTCCCTATCATCCTTGTTATTCAATATTTTTATTGAAAATGCCAATAAAAAGTTCAAAGAAAAACGAAAGGAATAAAAATAAATGAAAAACAAATACACAGCATAAGATTTGCAGACGACATAGCCATAGTAGCAGAGAATGAACGTGACTTAAATAATATGCTGACAAAATTAGAAGAAACTCTAGAGGAATTACAATTAAAAATAAATGATAAAAAGATAAAAATATTAATAGTAGAAAAACACAATAAAAACATGGTAACAACTATTAGCCTATATGGAACGGCTATAGAAGTATAATCATTTTGTTACTTATGTAATTACATCACACAGAAATAAAAAGAGTAGCTAAACAAGCTTTCTCTAAAAAGCAGACTCTCTTAACAAGCAGGCATGTATCAATTAGAATTAAGAAATTGTTTATTAAAACATTTGATTAGAGTGTGTTATTATATGGAAGCGAAATTTGGTTCTTGAAAGCTCTAGACACAAGAAGAATAAAAGCATTCAAGATGTGGACGTGGCGTAATACTATGAAGATAAGTTGGACGGAAATAAAATCAAACAAGGAAGTCTGAAACTTAGTACAGGAGCCAAGGCAAATTATCAAAATTATAAAAACAAGGAAAATAAAGTTTTTTTGGACACGTTCATTATGAATATTATAGAAGAGATAAATAGAAAAAGAGGTAGAGGATGATCAAGAGATACAAACTTAGGAAATGTAAAGAAGCTATTATCCTTACCAAGTTATGAAGCAATGATGAGATTAGCAGAAAATAGGGAATAATGGTTGCAGCGACAAGGCGTAGCCTTTAGATAAAAAAAGAAAAAACCATCCTAACACACACACACACATCACAAAATATAACTATTATTATTCACTATTTCACAATAATGTCTGTTAATTTTATAAACATAAAAGCAGTAGCGGATCTACAGTAGGGCATATGGGGATATTTATTTTATAGTTACCAATAATAATATTTCCAAGGAATAATAATAATTGAGATGATGACCATTAAATTAATATCTATACCTAAGTTTTATAATATACGTATCGTTACCTTTCCATAAGGCCGGCCGTCGTTAGTTTATTGTTAGTCTACATGCGTGATACAGTACTATTTCAAGTGCAACCAAGTATAGTTACAATTAAATAGTAAAATTATAATATATCTATTATTATCTAACAAAATAAAATTATAGCATATATTTAGATATTTTTATTCTAACATATATTTATATTTTCAGGTATAAAGCGTCCGATATTAAACCGCAGTTTAACTAAAATGAAAATGATACACATTAGATTCGTAGAATTATTTCAAATATATAGAAGTAACTAAATGCATTTAATAAATGTGAAAAATATTATTCACTAGTTCACATTTCAACTGAATAAATCTTATTTTTTTTTCTTGGGTATGAATTATAATATTGATATTGACAATTTTTTTTTTTTTAATTTTAAATTCAATTAAAATTAACCTTTAATACCTATTGTTTTTTTCCAGTTATAAAATTTACCTGTTACTAATTTTCTTACAATCTGATTTTTACCTTTTTCTAGTGAAGTATTTTGACTAAATTGTACCCATGTTCGGCAATATGACCCATTCTTTTTTTCTTGATAATTGTAATCATTTGAATTGATGTAGATAAATAACAAATAAAAACTTCAAATTCATTGTTCCACTTTTAGGATAGATATAATCTGAATTAGATTACCAAAGATTATCTTAAACAAATAGCTTTTCAATTTGAGATTACTACAATAAAATAATAATAAATAATATTATAATACATTGAGATTACGGTAAAATTAAAATATAACATTATGTTATTAAACATAAGTATAACATAATAATGTAATATGGTGTGTCAATAATAATATAAAAAAAACTTACGGCTATGATATTATATCTCTTTTTCAATACCTTCCAAGTAAAAAAAAAAAATAATAAAATATCTCCAATAAATATCGAACTTATATATTAGTACTGTGCTAAAACAGAATTTTCAATGCTACGTTATATATACATTCAAATGCTAAATTAAGGATTTTTTTAAATTAAAGAAATATGAATTCCAATCATATTATTACATTCTGAGCGAAGTGAAAAATTTATTCGTTTTACAAAGATTTTTTTTTTATACAATTTTTTTTATGTATAAAGATACTATTTTGGGTAGAAATAATGGTCCGAATACCACAAGTAGGGTATGCTTCCGGTAGCAAATCGTGTATAGTTGCTACTTTATTTAACTTATTTTTTGAATTTCTGAAAAGTTTTTCCGTGGGAGGGGAAAAACTCCAAAAAATGGAAAACCGGCAAAATTACGGTTTCTGTTATTTTATTTTTTTTTTAATTTCGTGAAAACTAATTGAGTTTTGATCGTAGGGACTTCAAAATTTTTTTGAGTTTAAGTAAAATTTATTACAAGAAAAAATTTAAAAACGAATAGTTTATTTTCTAACTAAGTATAGAGATTTGGCTTTGTTCCAAAAATGTTTAATATTTCCTGCAATTTTTGGATTATAAATTTGAAAATGTTATCTAGTCTAGACATATACTACTTAATATTTTTACAAAATATTTTGATAATCATAACGGACAAGTTTTTTTCATAAGCTTTTAAAGTAAAAGTTCTTGAAAATCGGAAAAATTACGGTTTCATTATTTTATTTTTTGATAAATAGATCGTAGATCTATTTAAAATATTTACATTCGTAATTTATACACGTCGTAAAATTTTGGAATGAATTATCAATTTAGCATATTCTAATATATTGAGTTTCACTCAGAATCGTAGTTTACAATGCAATATCATTGCATTCAAATCTTAAATAGAATACATTACTAATTTCTCCGAGGACCGAAGGGACGAAGGAGTAACTCCACAATCGAAATTCCCATTTTTTTTACATTAATTTTAAAAACTTATTGTGCTTTCTATATTTCAGTTACAAATGAAGATCATGAACTATATGCTCGTTACAATGGTATATTAAAATATATGTAATTCTGGTTTTTAAATTAAATAATAATAAGAGGATCGATTTTTGTTATATAAAAGAAATCATTATTAAAAATTTATAGTAATACAAAATTTGTAATAACAAAAACAAATTATACATACCCATATTAAAGAAAATCGACTATTTTAAAACTTATTATTTTAACTGCTATACGTACAAATTAACACACAACTCATTTATAATTAGTCACAAAATAACCACTCAATGTTAACCCATTAAAAACATAACCTAATATTGAAGGCACCGAATAACGTTAACACTGTTACATATAAAACTTTACATACCAGAAAATAATTAATGTTTCATGTTAATGGTGATCATTAGTAGATAATTAGTGACAGTTAATCAATTTGTATTTGGTTCTCGAGTATATATCGCTATTAAATATTTTATTTATATCAAATAAAATTGTATAATTTTATCAACAAGTATTAAAATAAACATTTTTATTTACAGAATTGTATAATGAATTTCAAGAAGCTCTAGGTATTGAATATGTAATTTTAAGATTAATAGTTAATTGTTAGTGGTATTAATAATTATTATAATTATCTGTATATTATAATATCTGATTTATGTGTATATCAATATCACATGCTAGCTAATACATATTTATTCTCTAATCCATTTAAGTGTAAACCATGATTACTCATTATGACTGACGTTTTTGACGAATCGTCAGGACAAATTTCCTCTACCTAAGCAGAAAATCAAATTGCGCTGACTAGCCATCTAGTGTTGTTTTGATGGTATATAAAGTATAATCTTAAATGCCTAAAATTTTTCAACCATAATAATTATATTATAATTACGGTTTTAATTATAAATCAAGTTTAACAAATGTATATTATCAATATATTATTATAATGTACAACAAGTTAACCATGTATAATCCACGGTTTAAGATTTACATAAAGATATATATCTTAAACCGTGGTTTAACTTTTATTCTATGATGTTAACGTAGAAAATATACCTTTGTTATAATTGTTATGAATTTAACATGATAATAATAAATTTTAGACTATGGTCTATCTTCCGAGATCTTGATTAATGGATATTAAATTAAAATAACAGCAACAATTATTTTAACTGTCATTTTCTTATATAACTGTAGCAGATTATAACAGTTATCAAATTTTGTAACAGTTCATTATCACTATTAAACTGTATTGATTATTCCAGTAGTTAAACACTTGATATCGCTAACCTTGTGCATCGTTCCTGACGGTGACCAGCAAATATCCGAACCAGTACGATTGTTTAGAGGAGAATGCGCGCCGTTTATCGAAAATTATTTGTACCCGAATTAGTCATAGATAGAATGGAGCAACGGTTGCCAACCCTTTCGACCTTGCGGATTACTAAATCCATAACTCTAAATTTTAAGAAACACTTATGTCTTATACTAATGTCTTAAATACCAAGTTAAGAAAAAATACTTAACGCATATTTTATACAATTTCATTAAAGGGTTTTAATATAAAGAACAAAATTATAAAGTTAGTTTAATTATTATTAATTACATAAAAAAAAAAAATTAGCTTTTTATAAATCTTTTAAATATTATACAAGTTTTAATGTGAGATTTGTTCTTGCTTGTTTTGAAGAAGTTTGTGGATTTTTAGCTCCAATGAAATAACTGCAAGGTGGAAAGATCCATTTATTTCAAACCTAGACCGGTATCGAGTTTTAATAGCTGTGATGGATAAAATTTTTTTTCGCATAAATACGTTGCTGAAAATTGAATTAAAATTTTCATGGCTTTTCACTCATCAATGAATATTTCCTTTTAATATGTAGCCAAAATTAAGATACTGATAGAGTTGATTGGAATTTAGATTGAAGTGTGCTGTCGGATGATAGATCGATGGGGCTTTCTTTTTCGTTTATATTTAAATTGGTGTTTCCAATATTTGATACAGACATATTTATTATCCACATATTTCCATTTCTAGGATCTTCTTTTTTGGGAAAGATACTGAATCTACATACAGTGACATTTTACACTACTTTACGATTTAATACTATTACGATTATAACTAACTCACAACATAACAAATATTTTTTTAATTTTTCTGTGGACCACCCATGGTCCGCAGACAACCAGTTGCGAACACAGGAATAGAGTATAGTTAGTAATTATGTAGTAAATATAATTACTATTATAATTTAACTAATAATCAACGTAAGTATATGTACCTATACAACTGTCAAATGTGTTAACAATAATACTATTATATTATGAATTGTATTTCAGATCGTAATTATTTAAATATTGGAAGAAGTGGTAAATAAATTTTATTATTATTATTATGTTTTTAAATAACCAATATAAGATATAAAATAATAAAAAATAAGTAAATTGTATAAAAATAATGCGTATGTGTTAAACGTACTTTAAGAATTAAATACTGTGGATGCTTTTCAATTCTATGTAGTTGGAAATAGGAATTGTTCCAACTCAATCGCGGGCTTTTACGCGGACAACCGGTCGCTGTTTTGTCACCGCCGCCACTGTGTGGCTATTCACACAAAATACATCGCGGTTTTGGTCCGAGTTTGTCGTCGTTCGACAACGGTCGTCGGTCCGTTTTGGCACCATCGATCAGTGCACTCTCGTTCTGTTGATCCGTCGTCGTTGTCCACGTTGATTATGACGCGGTCCGATATATCTCAAGCACTTATGTGCAAGCGATATACCGAACGCGGTCTGTTTCCTTGGTAAACCATCACCTAGGTGGCGCAACGGCGTCCACCGGTAACTCTGACTCAGCAATTGGAAGGAGAAACAGGTGGGGCGACGAGCTGAACCGGTGCGCGAGCGCGCGGACAAGATAACTACGTACGCAACTATCGACTTGTGTGGCCTTTTTTTTCGGTTCCAATCCGACTTCACGGATAAACGAAACACTGATATACATTTATATATATTTTTTTTTTTTGTGTTTACGAGAAGCTACGGCTAGATATATTTTTTTTTTTTTTGTTTGAGTTGTGTTGATGCCCAACGAACAATAAAAGGAAAAAAACTTTTACAGTAAACGAAGTTTTGTTTCTGTTTCTTTACTTTACCATCGATACCTTATTTGGTGAACACGGTTTTAACGAACCTTAGAATCGGCAATACCAGCCGAACCGCAACAATTATAATATTGTGATGATTTGTGCGGTTGTGCGTAGCTTACGCGTACAGTGTATTGCGCCGTAATTGAGTCGACCGTGCAGTATATTTGCAAACAACATTTAAAATAAATGTTTAAAGTATTTATACATATAATATCCTTGTACCGAGTCGGTCGTGTGTCTTATGATAACGGACTATGGTGTTCAATACAACAATACAAGACGAAGTTACGAAGCCAGTTCCAATCGTGAGACGATTTCGGGATATGAAATTTGTATAATCATTATTAGGTTAGGTTAGGGTATTTTATATGATTGATTTGTCATCATTTTCATGTATTATATTTAGTTTGTGTGAGTGCCCCATTACCATAGTATGTAAAATATTACCGTTAACTATTGTTCAAAACCTTATAATTGTCAAGATTTATATATAGTTTTATATATATATAATATATAAATATCACATTTTCTTTGGATAAAATCATAATTGCACATTAGTATAAAACATCAACCAAGTCCGAAATATTATCACATTATTTTCTTTTAGCGTACGATCTTACGATGGCACCATTTTCATTGTCCATTTAAGCGCAAACAAGAATAAATGTTTCATTATATGTATATATTTTTAATGTTATACATACTACTAGCGCTTTAAAAGTGTGGCAAAAATATGTATTAATTAACCATTGCTTGCAACTATGTAATGTATTGTCGCGGTACTGGAGGTAAGTGGCCGGATCGAAAATGGGAAGGTGGAATAAGTCACAATTTAAAAAAACAAATTTTAAAATTAAACCGTTGTTATTTTGCAGTACGTTTCTCCGTTTAATTTTTTTTATGTTCAACTGTTAGTTTCTGATCACAACGTGACTCGAGTCCCCGACCACCGTAACATCGTTATCTACCGGACTCCCCCGTCGATGGTCGTGAGAAACTTACTCTTTACGAACAACCAAAAAAAAAATAAAATGTGGGAAAGGCCGATTGTGGACGTTCCTCCTTCGTCTATTCGGTCCTCGGAAAAATTAGTGGTTTATTATAATTTTTAAAATTTGAATGCAATGATATTGCATTAGAAAATACAATTCTGAGCGTATCTCAATTATTGCAATATATTATACTAATAATCCATTTCAAAATTTACCACGAATGTAAATTGCATATGTATTTATGCAAAATAAATTTCAAATCCCTATGATCAATATTCAAGGAGTTATCATTCCTTTTTGAAGGAAAAACTTTTGGGAAATTCAGAAAATGAGCTAAATAAAGTACCAATTAAATGAAATTCGGTATAAAATGGGTACCCCACTGTGATACCTATTTCCACCTGAAAAAAAGTTTTCATATAACAGAAAAAAAAAAATAAAATGCCTATTAAAAATTGTCAATTTTACGCTTCTCAAGGAAAAACTTTTGGGAATTTCGAAAAATGAGCTAAATTAAGTACCAACAAGATGAAATTTGGTATAGAAAGGATACCTTATTTGTGGTAATGGAACCATTATTTCTAGCCCAAAAATGGTTTTCGACATCAAAAAAAAATTATAATAAAAAACCTATAAAAAATTGTTAATTTTCCGCTTCTTAAGGAAAAACTTTTAGGAAATTTTAAAAAAGAGCTTTATAAAGTACCAAGTACAACATTTACAAGCGAAACATATGCTATGTGTGATAATCGGACCATTATTTCTACTCGAAAAAATGTTAAAAAAAAAAAAAACATTTGTAGAATCAATACATTCCACGCTCCGCTCAGAATCTAAAATATTAAAACACAAATATTAATATTATTAAATATTAAACGCAAAAAAAAAGGAAATAATATGAAAATAAAAAAATAAAAAATGGTACAATCGTATTTAATACTTTTGGTATCGATATTACCACAGTTGATGGCGGAGATACTGATCGGTTTATTCGGTTTAAAAAAAACGGATTGTGCGTGCACAGTGTATGTGATACTCTCGACGGCAGCGAAGTTAGTCCTCGTCCGCGCGTTCGCACACCGGTTCGGCTTGCCGCTCCACCAGTTTCTCCATACCATTTCTGAGTCAGAGTTATCGGTGGACGCCGTTGCGCAACCCAGGTAGTGGTTTTCCAAGAAAACAGATTGCGTTGGATATATCGCTTGCACATGTGTACTCGAGATATATCGGACCGCGTAAGTATGTAAAGGTACCCGTACACTGTAGATTATTTCTCGTAGAGTTACTCTAGCCAGAGCTATCTACATTTAGCCTAGAAGTGTACATAACATCTAGAGTACTCGAGCGATTGCCTCTCTAGGGTCTACGTAGATTAACAAGAGTAAACAAAAATCAACAATGTTCACGGAGAAGATACTATAGCTAGATCTGTCTAGATCTATTTGTTCAGTTTAATAGACCAAATAGAGCACGTGGAAATATTTGAATTAATTGTCAACAGTGTTTTCGATATTGTTTTGTTTTATAAATTTTCTTTTGAATTTTTTGCATATCTACATTATCGATATTATTTGTCCTATCTACTAATTGAGCTTCTTGAATCGAATCCTGCTCTGTGGAATTGTACACTGAAGGAATACAGAGACAGATAGCTAATAGTAAAATGTATAGAAACAGTTGTACAAAAATTAGAAATAAGTTCTACAGAAGAATTATTTTCTGTGTAATTATTTCTAAATGATTCTGGTAATCATTTTTGGACATTCCTATGAAATTTTCATACGATGTGGTATCTTCACTCATTTCTTTCAGTAACTTTGCGTGCAGTCCTTCGTTATCTCTTTTTGATATCCAATTTCTATCCCATAACCTCTTCTTTTTTTTATTTTTAATTTCCTGTTTTTTTGTTTTTTCTAATCAAACACTATAATTGCAGCTGCAACGTGTTTGCGGTCCGACATTCTTCGTACGAAAAATTGTTACCAACTAGCTCAAATGCTCTATCAATGATAATTATCTAGTCTAACAAGGCAGATTAATGTACATGAGCCGTAGACTTATCTAGGTAGATTTGATCTATGCGCTCTCTATGACTGCTCTATTTAGAGCACATTTCTAGTGTAGTCTAGCTAGACCGATATAACTCTAGCTGTATTTCTGTCTTTTGTGTACAAGCACCTTAAGAGATAGCTCAACTGTATATTTTAAATCGTGTTCTATACATAGACCTTATACTTATACGGAATATGTCGTAGTAACGAAAATGTATTTTGTTTTTTGACAAATGTAAATTACTTCAATAACATGTATAATGTTTATGAAAGAAAATATAAAAGACAATAGTCAATAATGTATCAATTTATCAATTATAATCTATACAACTCACACTAATTCATATTTCATAAAATATCCATGTGGCTCCGGTTGAGCATTGAAAATCACCTTGGCACATGGTGAACTTGAGTTAATGTAACTTACATACCTATTAATTATAATCTAATATAAAGAACTAAATTAAACAAAACTTTATAACATTTTTGTTTTAGATTACCAATTTTATGAAACGCTATTACATGGTATAATTTTTAAAAAAGTTTAAAGAATATTTAATATACTAAGAGCATGCCCCAAATCTATTTACTAATAATAATATCTCTGCGGATAGAATAAGAAATATATACGTGAAAATGTAGAAGTTGCATCAATTGTGGAGAAATTGAGAGATAATGAACAAGATGTTTTGGGCAGGTTATAAAGAGTAATGATTCAGAAGCAGTGGGAGTTGCAATCATCCTCCAAAATGTACACTACTATTCCTTGCTCTACCGATTCAGATCTTCTATCGCTGCTTGCGTCGCATGAATTTCCATCGTTGGACGGAACTTTGAGCACGTACGAATGGTGACGACAAACAGCGAACGCGATCTGATGGTTTATACCATGGCTAAATATATAGTTATGTCAGCAACTTTGTAAAATGTTGTTAAAGTTTGCGCATGTATTGTTATTCCATGATATTTCATGAAAGAAAATCTTAGTTGGCAGTGATCCATAGACACAGTAGGGACACTCTTCTTATCAAAGGAGGTTATATTAAAAACTACGATACGTTGGTGGGATTTTCGAATATATTATTTTGTTTTTAATAAACTATTCAAAAAACTATGATTTTTGCTAGTTTATCGATAGAGATATTAAAATAATTCATGTATAAAAGTACATGAGTTATTTCTATTATATATATAAATATATTTAGTGTTTATTTATAAATAAAAATAAATAAAAAGTTAATAAACACAGTTTAAAAATAGTATATATATATATATATATATGTGTGTAAAGAAAGTATTTAACATTACAGTTCGAATTTGTGATAGTTGCCTCACCAAAGGATACGAAAACAAATGTAATCGTCATAACTTCAATATATACAAAAGATGGAAAACGATGTTTTGCCCGAAGAACTTAGATACATGGGAAAGTTGAGAAAGACAAGTTATTACACTAAATTAGTTAATTCATTAAAGAAAATAAATCAGGTAAGAAAAGTATGGATTACTATGACAAAAGAATTAGAAGAGACATACATAGACGAAGATGGAAATTTACAATTTAAAGGAGATATTAGAAAAACTGATAGGTACAACATAAAATAAAGATAAAAAAAAAAACTTGAAACAAATATCAGACAAACTTTTGATAGAAACATTTTCAAGCAAAAATACTAATGCTAAACAATGGATGGAAAGTTTTGAAAAAGAATGTTTTAGATTTAAAATAGATAAAAATGAGGATAAAATTGAAATAAAGTTGAAATTATTTTTGGATAAACCAAGTTTAGATACTCTTTACTTTTTAAATACTGGCACTCTTCTACACTCATAAGACTAACAGTAAATGCTAGTTGGTCAGAATGGTAAAAAAGATTTTTAATATGCTTCACAGATAATAGATAGAATAATGTTACTTATGCACTATCATTTAAGTATCGAGAAGGTTCGCTGATTATGCTATGAAAAAAGAAAAACTTTTAATAGATTTTAATAAAGATATGGATATTAAGTCATTTATAGGTTTGATAGCAGTAGGGCTAACAGAATTTATATTGAAAGAAATTGATAAGTCAGAATTGAAAGAAACAACAGACTTATTTAATGAATTGAGACAACTTGAATATCTAGTGAACAACAAAAAATTGGAAGAAAAGAAGACGAGTGAAGATTTGAGGTTTATTCAGACCATAAACCTTTAGAGAACCTCAACATAAAATCAAGAACTGCCGAAGAGTTAGGAGATCTAACATATTACCTATCCCAATTTTATTTAAATATTAGATACATACCAGGAAATCTCAACACTCAAGCAGACTATCTTAGCAGGAACCCGGTATTAGAATCAATGGATAATACCATGACAAAATAGATAGGTATGTCAGCAATATTTTGATACGCACAAAATGGCTGCCGGCTTGCACCTCTTATTAATTTTATTGTATCCGTTTAATCATGACAAACTAAATCTATTTTGTCATGAATAAACGCATGATTAAACGCACTTAGTTTATCATGATAGTATGTTTATGATACTATGATAGTACGAATTCATAATTTGAGTGATAAATGATAATATTTTATAGCCAATGAGAAGTGGAGCATGCCTGACGCCATGTTTGCGCAGAATATGGTCCAAATCAAAATGTTGCTGCTATACCTATTTAGTTTGTCATGGATAATACTGTACAAGCATTAATTATAGTAAATACAATCGAAATTCAAGAAATAAAATAAGATCAAGATGAAAACTATGCATTAAAAGAACTTAAGGAAAAAACAATAGATGAACATGGTATAATTTATAAACAAAGTAAGAATAAATAGAAGATAGTATTATCAAAGAAAATGAGTATTGAATTAATAAGAAATACACATATAGATTAGTGTCATATTGGAATAAATCAATTAAAAAATAGAATATGCCCATATTATACTTCAAAAAGATTGAGAACATACAAAAAATATGCAAAATAGGTGATATTTGTAAAAGAAATAAATCCAGAGGTCAAGCGAAATATGGATTGATATCACAATTAGGACTAGCAACAAGGCCGTTTGAGATAATGTCGATTGATACAATCGGTGGGTTTGTCACGGCACGGCTAGGTACGGCCGGGCTGTGGTGCTTGATGCATGAAATTCACCAACAAAAAAAAAAAAACAACGGCATAAGGTGATAAAATAAAAAAAACTTGTTTCTCATTTTGAATGTTTTTTTTTCCTTTTTTATTATCAGGTCACATTCACAAGACAACAACAAAAAACAAAACAAAAAAAAAAATTATTATTTTTGGCCGTAGTTTTTAGAAAAAAAAAAATTATAATAGTAATAATTCTTATACAGAACGAAAGCTTATTATATTACATTAAAACTGGTTTGGAGCAGTGAGACAACTTGGATGCAATTCATTTAACCCATTAGCGACCAGCGTGTTCATATGACAACGTAAATAGACTCTATTTATAACATTTTCTCCGTGTATACTATCATTATCGGAATTGTAACAATGGATGTTTATCGATGTAATAACATGTCTAGTTTGTGATGGAACAAATAAAATCAGTTTATCATGCGTTGTTTTCTCAGAAACACGCTTTTATTTTTACGAATATTATAATTGATGAAAAAATGGATCTTCGCTTCGAGTAATTAAATTTTAGCATACGTAGGTTTATTTTTAAGTTACGATATATTGATTATTTACTAATAGGACATTCTAAGAACAATTTCTTGATATTCTGAAAATATATTTCAAATTAATCCCGTATTATTATTATTATTTAGTTGATAATCTATCATCTCGACAATTGACAGCAAATGCTGAAATTCGACTAAGTAACAAAGAAAGAGTAGGCAACTTTTGTAATGAATTACTTCAAACTATAGACATTTCTTCTACTTCAATATCGACTCATATATATTACCGTCTGTTGGAAAATTGGTTTTAACATTTGAAAAACACCGAAAGTGGTTAGTGGCTAGGAAAAAATCCAAACAAATATTTCGCTGGGAAAAGGATAAAGATTTTTACATCGAAAGACCCGCTTCATTTCCCAAACCAGATTACTAGGTATAAAAGTATGTCTGCTATCGAGATTTTCGAAATATTTATTGATACTGAAATTATTGAACACTGTAGAAACTAAACGGTATGCATTATTTTTAAACTGCCCAGATCCAAACATAGCAGCAGAAGAAATTCGTTGTTTTATTGCGATACTATATAATTTGCATTCGAAACGACATTGTTGGGATTCAAAAACTGATATGAAAAACGTTGCTGTATCTGAATCAATGCGACGAAATAGATTTTTGTATTTTGTTAATAATATTGATATCAAACAAAATGACAAAACGTGGAAAACATGCCCAGTTATGGAGATGCTAAAAAAAAAATGTATTGACAGTTTTATTCCTGAAAGACATCATGATTACGATGAAAGTATGGTCAAATATTTTGGGTGACATAGTAACAAACAATTACATAAACATACGTGGGAAACCGATTAGATTTGGATACAAGGTAGTGTGCCTGAACACAAAAGATGAGTATTTAGGCAATTTTGAACTTTATCAAGGCAAAAGCCAAAATCTAACACTGTTTACGAACAATTATTTGGTAAAGCTGCAAGTCCATTATTAGTTTTTATAGATGAAATTCTCGAAAAAAGGAGGCAATAAAGTTATTCCTTTTACATGGTCAATTTATTTTCCCATAAAAATCTCCATTCTTTTTAATATATTGTAGATATTCAGCAATAGGAACATAATTCGATACGAATCCGGTGAGCATGTGGAGAGTTGGACCCCGTTGATTGAACTTTTGCATGAGAATGGTTCTCCTTTCCGTAAGTTGCTTTATGTTTTCACAGAAAGCTTTATAATCATTAACCACACGAATAAAAATAGGTGGTGGAGGTTTCGTAAGTTCAGAAGAGTTTTCTTTGTGCTCAAGTTCTTGGTCCATTTTTTCGGTTTCTAAAATGTTTGCGGACGAGTCGGTCAGATTCGAAAATAGGGAAAAGCTGTTTGTTGAGTAACAAACACTTTTGTTGCTGGTTTTTGGCATGAGGTTGGAGTAGTTGGAGATGTAATTTGACGTTTTTCTGGATTGGGGGTGATCCATCCGACCTCGGAATCTGAATTTGTGGATTGGTTTATTGATCTATTTGACACGCTCTGTATATGTGATTTGGGAATTATTAACGGCGATACGACGGTTTAAGATTTATGTGGCATGGTGAGTTGTCGCTTATCCAAAGCGTTGCGTAATCGATAGCCGATTACGGGACGGACGGCCGAGCGAGTCCGCCGTAGACAACGATTAACTAACGACTAATTAATTAATTATTATTATTTTTTAAATTACCTGAGTCGATGATCGGTACAGCTTCAATTAAGTGAAGGTGTACTTGATTTGGTTGTAGATCACTATTAACAAAAACACGTTTTTGAATGAATAAAAACGGAGCAGAATTGCTCAAGTAATAATAGAATTATGGAACTGTATAGTGGCGAACAATGCTTCATGGTCAACGACCTACACAATATGAAAAAAAAAAAATTAAAATTTTAATTGTGCGGACATTTAGTAACTAATTCTGCGACACTTAAAAAATACATGTACATTACACATATAAATAATTAAAGAAGAATATATAATATATCATACATTTTTAATTTGTAACTCTTATCTGCTGATACATAATTGGACATATTATATAAATTACATACAAAGATATTCCGTTATTCGATATCTACGTCAATGCATACACTCAGTTTAAATATATTAAATATCAAAAATAATCCTAATAAATATATTAATACCTATTATTATTTTATTTATACATTCCTTTTAGGACCTACAGGACACTTTGAATCATATGCTAATAGTCTGTATTATTTTTGAATAATAACTTAAATATTTAAAATATAAAATAACTATTTTCCTCCATTACGAACATAATTCTGTAATAAAACAATATCGTTTTTATCATATTGTCTTACGAAAAATTTTCCGAAATCCATATATTTTCGCATTAATGTCATTAATGTTTGATAATAAAGTAACCTTTCATTCTCAATAATATTTATATATTTTTAGGAGGATGTCCAGAATTTATATGGCTATCAATTAATTCTCTCGGAGTAAAACTATTCCCAAGAGATCAAGAAATATTTACATTTGCAGATAGAATTAATAGCCTGACGCATCACCGTTTGGTTTCAGAATCTATTGCATGGGTGATACTTAACAGTTTAAACCTATAAAAATATAATGACTTATTATGTAAGTTATTTCATTTTTTTGTGTTTATTGTTATTTCATCTGCATAATAGTTTAATGAAAGTTTGATTACCATCTATTTATAAAGGATCTAGTTTTAAATTTAGGAATACAATCTCTCAATTGCAGACGTATGATTAATGGCATAAGTCTTTTGTATTCAAATTCTTAAATGTTAATGTAAATTATCCTAAAATTTTAAACAAAATTGGTTAGTTGGTTCCTACATTAACACTAGATCCAAGAATATTAAATTAATATTAAATTTTCATAACGCATTGATTTTAATTTTGATAAGTATTGTTCAATTTTGTTAAATTCTTCCTCTTTTATGAATAATTTATAAAAAAATGTTTGAATTGATAATGTAATAATTTTAAATGTATATTATATAAGTATTATATAATAAGTATATATTTTATTTTACAATTTGTTCTTACGTTTCTAATATTGTAATTAATACTACACTTTATTGCATTTAAATACGCGTTAATAAACATAATAATATGATTAAAACGGTTATAAATTATATATTATACATATTATACTTGGATAGTCTTCGAAAAGAAAGTAATAAGTCTTTTTTTCGTCATTTTTTCTTTTTCCATCAAATATATTCGAAATTTTACGCTGAATCGATTGACATCCCTGGAAAAAATCTATATTTTTTCACTTTTGAGTAATTTTCTTGTGAAAAAGAAATATGTGAAGGTATGATTTATCATATGTATAAATGGTAATATATCATAATATAATATTTTTAAGTAATATAACGAGCGAAATATTTGTATTTAATTGCTAAAATAAAATAATTTATTTAATGAATCTTATAATCACGCAAATATTAAAGTGAGATTTTCTATTTTTAGCAATTTAAATTATTAAAAAATTAATATTTTGATCAGAAAAAAAAAAAATAAAACTTAAAATATATTTTATATAGTATTTTACATTTATTTTAGTGCTTTTTATATATTTATAATCAATGATAGTACCTATGGAACTTAAAGCAATATAGGGTAGAACCGGTGGAGTGCAGTTTTCAAAAAGTATATGCAGTGCCGGATCTAGGGGGGGGGGGGGCAGTGGGTATTCTTGCCCCGGGCGCTCTTAAGATTATGATGAAAAATAAAAAAAAATAAACTCATAAAATATGTATAAATTATAATATTAGATATTTAACCTTTAAACAGAATAAAATATAATATTAGATATTCGAATACGTTTATCTTTTTGTCCGGTGTTGACATATTTTATATTTATAGTCTTAAAAATAGTTATATTATATAGTTATTTATAATCTTTATTAATCAGTTTTTGGAGAAAACCTAAACTGATGATCTACGATAATTGCAAATTACATTTACAATATTCAAATGTACGATAATATTTTTATTGTTCATTTATTAATGTCGAATAGTCGACAGTCGTTGTCAAATTTATTTCAACTCTACAATTTTTTTTTAATTTTAACATTCACTTAACCAAAAAAAAAAAAAGAATGAATTAAAAAAAAAAGCTTAGTGGGGCTGAAAATATAAAGAGAAAAGTGGAACTTGAAAAAAAATGTACAAAAACTACCAAAAATCGACAATTTCTTTTCCAAAACAGAAACCAACGGTAAGTAATTTTTATACTTGTCAAAATAAATTATATATTTATAGCTAAATGAATTTAATCAAAGTTGATATATTAAAACATTTTGTTTTGAACTCTTATTTAAAACATGTTTTAAAAATATTAATAAAATTGAATTCTGTTGCAACAATAAATTAATTTGTATCGTTTAAAACACTTTCAACGCCGTTGATGCGTATGCGCGTCAAAAGACTTTTTTCAAACAAGATTGCAACGCGTTTATGCGTCAAAATGTATTACTTTATGTACCATATACGTTATAATCAAATCAAATTTTAGTTTTTGTTATTTTTAGATATAGACACTAATAATCGTTGTTTCTAACGAACTTCCCAAAATAATTTATGTGTACACTGTACGTATACTGGCTTAACTAATTAACTAATTTTCAGAAATATAATTTTTTTTATCTAATTAAAATAACCAGGATATTTTTTTATTTATGATTTTGTTTTTATATTTGTTAATGGTTTTAAAATATAATGTTGGCTATAGTCTATAATATCATATATATGTTAAGACAACGATTTAAATAAAAAATATTTGTAACAAAAATATACTTTTGATTTGTACCTGCTTAATAGTCTTGTTTTGTGTTGACAACCCGCAAACCCTGCTAACCCCCTTAGCTAATACTATGTAAGGGTCAAGGGCGCTACATTTTTATTAGCTCCGGGCGCCAAATGTCTTAGATCCGGCACTGAGTATATGTATACCCGAGTAGCAATCCGGGTGCAATAAGTGTGTGTATCTCTCATAAGCGTTTCGGTCAATGCACTACAAGTGAAACACTGTGCTATGATGTAAATGTCAATGTCGGTGTGATAACTATGCTATATATAGTAAAAATTGAAAATTAAAATGTGCTCCATATTATAACGGATATAAAACACGTGTACTTTCTGTATTCATCCACAGTGCATAGGTATTAAGTGTTTATGTTCGTTTAAGAATAATTTAAATAAATTTTTATTCTGTCGACGTATGACAAAACACCCGGCACAGGAACGTGCAGGAGTAGCCCGTGATACAGTTCGAATTGTAATAGTTATACGACGACTGGTCAGCGATTGGCGGCGTAAATGCCCGCGATAACGGTGCCGGTCGATGAAAATAGCATTATTGGTCGTAAGCAAGCAACCATAATAGCGCCGTTGCTCCAATAACTTATTATCACATTTTAATTGTGTATAACTTTCTTAACTTTTTTTAATTTTTTACTATGTTATATTAACATTTCAAACTACATATTTATCAAATCCACAAAAATATAATAAATATCTCATACAAGATAACATGCCAAAAAATTGACAATTCATAAATATATCGCGTATTTTTTTACATTTTATGTATGTATTACATAAATACAAAGCTACACACTTCAAGGAATCTACTTGAATAGAATTTATATATAGATTTATTTCAACACTTTACATTAAGTTTTGTAGAATGTTATACTGATCATTTACAGTATGTTCATCAAAAATTAACTGAATACTTAAATAGCTGCCTCGAGGAGTAGATGCAATTTAATACATTATGTTTAGAAAAAAAAAAAAACAATAATAAAAATATTTATATGTTGATAGTGTTATTCATCTTATTCAAGTATTAATTTACCTTCTTTATTACCTTTGGGTTCATTTAATATTCTATTTGATCTTCTATCTGTAAATAATTAAATTTGTCTAATCTATAAAACATAAAATGCAGAAATTCATTAAATATACATACCATTTTTAGTGTTGTAATGTTTTTCAGAAACAAAGGCATAAAGAGAATCATTTAAGGATGTAGATGCAATTTGATATATTTTGTATATATATATAAAAAAAGCGGGAACGTCAATTTAGTATAGTCCTTAGAAAATTATTGGTTTTTTATAATTATTAATATTTGAATGCAATGATATTGCATTAGAAAATAAGATTCTGGGCTAATCTCAATGTATTACAATATACTATATTAAAAATACATTCCAAAATTTTACCACGGGTGTAAATTACACACAAAAATATTCAAAATAAATTTCTAATTTCTAAATACAAAATTCAAGGAGTAATCATTTTATGATAAAATTTATCAGTCACGATTTTCAAAATATTTTGTAATTAGATAAAATCGTATATTAGTAGTTGGAACCTAGGTTTCTTTAATAATTTTAAACCATTAAACTTAAAAATTGCATGTAATATTAAACATTTTTATAAAAAATTTAAAGCTCCACATTTAATTAAAAAATCAACCGTAACAAAATTATACTAAACGTAAATAGTACCTATGTTAAAATAGTTAAAACCGGTTCTCAAGGAAAAATTATTGGGAAATTCAAAAAATGAGCTAAATAAAGTACCAACTAGATGAAATTTAATTTTGATAGGGTATTCTATTTGTGATAATCAGGTCATTATTTCTACCCAAAAATATGTTTTCATACTTCTAAAAAAAAAAAAATAAAATAATAACAATTGTCAGTCACAATTTTCAAACCTATTTTGTATAAAAATTAAGTAGTATATTATTAGCCTTCTATAAAATTTTCAAACCTATAAACCCAAAATTGTTGGTTATAATAATTTGTTTTGGAAAAAAGTTCAAAGCTCTTTATTTAGCCAAATAATTAATTGATATGTTCCACAATTTTACCACATTTATTTATTACTAATGTAAGTACTCAAAAAAATTTCAATTTCCTACGATCAAAACTTAATTATTTATCACAAAATAAAGAATTAAAAATTACAGAAGTCGTAATTTTGCCGATTTTTTGGTAGTTTTCTTCTCCTGAGGAAAAAATTTTGAGAAATTCGAAAAATGAGTTTTATAAAGTACCAACGATTTTCTACTGAAAGCATACCCTATTTTAATAATCGGATCATTATTTCTAACCGAAAAAATGTTTTCATAGAATAAGAAAAAAGTCGTCTTCGTAACAACAATATATTTCTCGTTTAACTCAGAATCTAATAAAATTGAAAAACAAAAATTGACCAAAAAAATTAGTGACATAAGATAAAAGTATCACCTTGTATACTAAGACTATATAAACTAGACTGAACAAATTTTGTTAATAATTTAATATTAGTTATATTTATTAAATATTGGTCAACATTTATTTTTAGATAATCTCATACCTAATATTATTAAATTTTGTTTACTTTAAAAAAATATGGTATTGCATATGTAGACAGCACGTAATATTTAAAAATAACTTACTTATAAAAATTGAAAATTAAATTAATATTTTTACTTTCTGTTATTCATTATTTTGCGAAATACTAATCAATACTCTACATAGTTGATTTTATTTTAAATTTAAACTAAACCACTAAAATGGTTTCTTTTCAATATAAATCGTTAATAATAACCATGCTAGTTTGTATTTTCTCCGATTTCGCATATTCTGGTAAGTATAAATTGTACAGTATAATAATCAAACGTTATGATTTCTATATAATTCTTTTAATTGGTTCTAAGATGAAATATAGAATTACAATGTTTCAAAAAGTGATATTTCCATTTCTGAATATATATATATATGTATGTGTAATTATTATTGTTTTTTTTAGTATTATTAATATATAAATAACTAATCATTTTTAAATATTTATAATCTATAATTTCTGTCTCTTGTTTACTAAATATGTTTATTCATTATTCTCATATAAAAAATTTAATTAAAAATTATATATATTATAATTGTAGGGATGAGCCGAACTTCAATTTTCGTATGCCCCCCACCCTAAATTTATTATATTTTATAACGGAATCTCATTAAATAAGTAAAAAAATAAAATCGTTAATTTTTAAAAAAATATTGTATACGGGTATACATATATAAGTGCGTTCATATTCATATTATTAAATCTATTTTTATCAAACCTATCCCTAGAATCAATACATAAATACTCGTGATATAAGTTATTGTATATACCACAACACTGATGAACTCCAGTTAGAATTATTTCTTTCGCTATTCATAAAATTTGTAACATTTTCATTTGTATAACTACTAATGTTACTACTTGTTAACATATTATACTCACTAAAAAAATATTATAATATTTTATTTATATACATGCTCAATAGTAGTAAATTTTGGTGATCCATTTACTATAATATTTACGGGTTCACCTATAATATTATTAATAATGCATTATTTATTAAATAACAGATAAAAATATATTAGATGTTTTTTATCATTTTATTTTTTCATTTTATAAAATACAAAGAATAGTAAAATAATGGTTTTTAATTAGTCTGATCAGATATAAATTATTAATTATAATTTAATAATCATTAATATAGGTATACTTACGAAATAATGATGTCGTTTACAGAAATGCGTTTTTTATTGCTAAGAGATTTCATTTTTAAACGATTTTTAAGTTTATCATGTGGTTATATAGCAACCAGTTGTTTAACATACATTTTTTAAATGTTCATGTTCAATTATTAGATTTTGAGCGGAACGAGAAATGTATTGTTTCTACAAAGATTTTTTTTTTGTGTAAAAAAACATTTTTTTCGGGTAGAAGGAAATGTCCGATTATTACAAGTAGGGTATATTTCGGTAGCAAATCGTATTATCTTGGTACTTTAAAAAGGTCATTTTTCGAATTTCTCCAAAGTTTTTTCGAAGGAGAAGAAAAACTACTAAAAAATCAGCAAAATTACGATTTCTGTAATTTTTATTGTTTTTTCCGTGATGACTAATTGAGTATTGTGCGTAGAGATTAGAAATTTTTTTTTAGTACTAACATTGGTAATATACTTGTATGGTAAAATTGGAAACAGATTAGTTGAATATTTGACAAAATATAGAGCTATAAACTTTTTTCCAAAAAAATTAATATTACCTTCAATTTTGTGTTTACTGATTTGAAGAGTTCATAGAAGCCTTATAATATAAATATATATTTACCAGAAGGTCAATTTTCAACAAGTAATAAATCGTTACAAAAGTAACTCTTATATATATATCAAAAAATTAAATTTTAAAATACCTATTTTATAAAAATGAATGTACAAAACTGAAAAATCTCTTTAAAAAAATTATTTTTAAAATAGTGCCTATGAATAAGAATAAAATTTAATATAGCTTGCCATTAAAAATAGTAAGAAAGAAAAAAAATTAGGTCGCAAATATTTTGTATAAAAAAAAATTGAGTGTAATAAAATAAAAGTATCACTCTGTATACTAAGTCTATATAAACCAAGCTGAACAAATTTTGTTAAAAAAATAATTTAATATTAGATATATTTAATGAATATTAGTCAGCATTTATTTTTTCATAACCTCATACCTAATAATATAAAATTTTGTTGATTTTAAAAAAAATATAGCATTGCATATGTTGATAGTACGTAATTTTTAAATAAAACTCAAACAAATTTCAATTAAATTATTATTTTTACTCTCTGTTATTCATTGTTTTGCGAAATACTGATTGATACATTACATAGGTACTATTTCAATTTTTAATTTGTAACTAACATGGTTTCTTTTCAATATAAAACGTTAATAATAACCATGTTAGTTTGTATTTTCTCAATACGATTTCGGAATTTCTGGTATGTATAAATATAATATAAAAACATTACGGTTTCTACATAATTCATTTAATTAGTTTTAAGATGAAGTATAGAATTTCAATTTTTAAAAAACGAAATTTCTAGTTCTAAATATATATTCTTATTATATTTTTAGTATTATTATATTACTAAATTCTAAATGCCTAATCATCTTTAAATATTTAAACTAAATATTTGTCGGCAATTACAAATTTCATGTTATATGTGTATGCGTCAGGGAATAACATACCTTTTTTTGCTATTTTTATGATATGCGGGCAATAAAAAATCATAATTTTCTAAAAATAAAATAAAAAACATAAAGATAACGTAAGATAAAATTTTACGCCAATTTTAAAATGGCGTATGAATTTAACATCGATTACAATAAATGAAAATAATTTTTTGTTAATTTTCTGAAATATTTAATTTATGAATTTGAAGAATGCAAGGAAACCATATAAGTTTTCTAATATTACTTAACGTGTATTTTATATTCTGAGAATGCGAAGAAGTTATACACATTTTACAATGAATTATGTGTGATTTCAAGATACTAAACATAACGAAGAATATATTGGTTTAACATTGATGTTTTTTGTTTTTATATCTGAAAGCACGTTTTCGGGATAAATAATGGTCCGATTACCACGAATTGGGTATGATTTCGGTCGAAAATTGATTGATTTATTTATTACATAACATATACTGTCCACAAATGAACAAAAAAAATTATTATAGAACATTTAATATCAAAAAATATTACAATGAATTCCGAATAAAAAACTATAATAATTAAAATTCGTAATCCGCTACTGACTATTATAATCTATGATGAATATATTAGTTGGGTGGTGTACGGGAGAGTGGACCATAATTATTAATTATGCATGTAATAAGTGTTTATTACGCACAAAATCAAACATCGCAAAAGCACAAATAGAAAAGATTGTCATTAATAATTAATATACTCGCATTTACTTATCGTATTTACCTGAGGTATATTAGCCATATAGTATTTATATTAGTAGATCAAAAGTGGGTCAAAAGATGTTAACGACAAATAGTTAAGTATAATGTTCAAAATCAAACGTCTGAAAAACCGTTATTAATAATAAATAAATTGTTATAACACCCGGACGGCTAATCGACGTGGTGGTGAGGCGGGGAAAACAATGTTCTAAAATGATGTATATATTTGGCCAAACCGATTAAACCCGGTTGATAGGCATCCGTCAAGTGCTATAGAATATGTACAATTATGTATTGAACAGCAATTTGATAACCAAAATGAAAATAAATATTTATACTTATTCTTTTCTAGGAATAACTCCACAGACAGCTCATTCATACCGCAGTACATTTCCACGTCCGGAAACACCAACTACGCATATAGGTAAATGAGAATAATGAAATATAAGATTAAATCTAAATGTTAATATGCAATTTTATTTAAACTTATATAATTTACTTTTACCTTAAGTATGTTTATGACTTATTTATTATTACTTTTAAAATTCATATTTTTTCAGTGGGGTAATAGGAAATAAATGATAATAAATAATAAATATGGTGAATTGTTAAAATGAATCATGGTAGTAGTTTTCTATAAGACTACATTACATCTTACTTTCTAGTTTGAACACATAAATTGGTCATTGAGGACACTGACCCAACATTACTCATGTAGTTACCCCGAGAGGTTTACTTATTATTATATCATATATGTTATTGTAGTTTATACATTTTTAGATGTAATTAGATTTCGAAGACCAGAGGACGTGTGTATTTATACTTATCACATAAGCACATATTTGAGTAGGAGATGACTAACTTTAAATTTACTTAATCTTGAGCCTCAACGTTATCTGTTGGTCTTAATCAATTCTTATGTTTTATAATTCCTTTGACAATAATTATTAATTTAATTCTCAAATAAAATATATAACAGTGTGTACTTATTTTATAAAACATAAAAACCAACATCAGAAGAACTCCCAGAAATACCTAGTGGATAACTGTTTTATGAGTGATAACACTCATAATAACTGATATATTACATGGCCTGTAACATATCTACATGTATACGTATATATATATATACATAATATTTCACTTAGAAACTTAAATTTACTACCAAATTTCATGAAAAATTATCAATAATAAATATATGTAAAAAGAATTATTAATTTTCTAATATGTGATTTCTCACTGTATATATATATATAAAAATAAGAATACACCAACTAAATATATACAAGTATATCATATAAACAATACGAATTACTCTTGTGTAATTATAAGAGAGCAATTAGGATTTTTAATATTGTACATAAAAGATAAAGTTATAAACTGCAATAAATTTAAAATACGTCATGTGTTTTGAATATTTCAATTTTGAAATAAAAAGTTAAAGAAAAGTAAGGTTATAGTAATAGTATAAATTTAGATATAATTTAAACGTTTAAAATAAGTATGACAGTCAAAAGATAGAAATAATATCCAGAAAAAAGAAACAGAAAGGTCGTCCCCATTACTTAGACAAAACTCCATTTTCATCAAAATTAAGAAGATATATATATGCATCATACATGCAAGAATTGTACTCATTTGGTAGTATTTATCTAGTGTTTATTCTTTCTTGTCTTAAAAAATTAGTGTTTTAGTGCATGACTAACTTGAAAATACAATCTGACGCAAAGAATACCAATACAACAATGCCTGTACGTTTAATGACTTTAGTAATAGTATGTTTCTGGTAAGACGTCCTGCACGTATATTACGAAGACAATTTTTTGAACATATTCCTAAATTTGAAGAATCTTTTAACAATGCATTTACTGTTTCCACATCTGTACCTTCTGTTCTGATGCATTTTGTATGCATGTTATTAGAGGGACTCAATATTGAATCGGAAGAACACAAAAAAAAAAAATGCTAGATTGTGAATTGTCCAACTTTTTAGATATAAAAATATTAGGATAAAAGAAAAGAAACTGTTACTTCTTTCTATGGTTCAAGTGCTACAATTATTCAACGTTCCCACTGTGAAGCAATTATGTAAATTTTCGATGACAGCATTCGTATCCATCAGTAAAACAGACACATTGTAAATGGTTTACCTGAATATTACACTACACAATAACAAATTTCAAAAAGGTGATGTAGTGGCGTAGCCAGGGAAGGGGCAGTGGAACATGGACTCCATCAACGTACATATAAACATATAATTTTTATGAATATTTTATACATTTGAAAAATTTGCTACGCGTTATTGCTTTTAATTAATATAAATTCGTTTTAATAAACCTTTAAGCCGAATTAATTATGTGGCAAAATCAGTTGAAATATACACAAGAAAAAACAGGATTAAACTGCCATTAAATCATACGTTATTGTACGATTAACTATGCACGAAGACAGGTTTAAAGAGTTAGGTTAGGTTAGGTTATAAGCTATGAGGATATTACCAATAGCAAAAATAAATAAATCAGAAAAAATATACAGAAGGAGATTATATAAGTTCACAAATCCGAAATCACATCGGCGTATCTTATTATTAGATTGGTCAAAATTAAGTCAATAAAAATAAAAATAAAATATTTTAACTGTGACAAATATAACGTTTAATATTATGTACTGTATATCCGGTAAGGTAATAACTTAAAACTGTTAATTGTTGAGTGTTTTTCTTTAATATTTAGCCATTATCCCCTAACCAAAAATAAAAAATAAAAAAAAATATTAAAATCCTGGCTAGGCCACTCGGGCGAAGGTGGAGCTATTGGAATTCTTGATAATTGAATGCTCTACTTAAATGGACTTGGATCAGTTCTTTAATTGAGGAATTTGAAAAGAAATCATTTTCAAAAGATGAAAAAGACGTAATAGGGACAAAATAAACTTCGTACACACTGATTAAAAGATAATATATTGAATAACAAAATTGTTTTCAACATATTTTTAACTATACATAACAAATACCATGATATTTAGTAAAATAAATCAAAAATTAAATATTAAATTAAAAAGTTTTAAAAAAAGTTACAATTATTTCTGGTATTACGAACCAAAATGATGAAGAATATACCATTGAAAAGCGAGTTTTCCCTGATTAATAATCACTAAAAAAATACGAACATGTGTTATATAGATAAATGTAGAATCGCATTACAATAAACCGGCGGCTCAATTTATAACGATATCAACGCTGTTAAAGTGTAAGAAAAATTTGTGTCCCGGGCATTTTAGACTCGTTTACCCATGTATTATCTGAATCCAAAAGGGCGCTTTGGTTTGCCAGACGTAAAACTTTTTTCGACTATTTTACCCCACTATAACTCTATATTACATTTTTATCACCTTCCACAATATTATTATTAATTACACTATAAAAAAAAAAACTTTTTTTTTCAGCTGAATTAGGATATTACTGTTATTCCAGAATAATTTTTGAAATAAAATGTATGGTATCACACACAAATTATAGTCGAAATTTAGATGACAGAAGTAATTATAAAAAAAATTATATTTACATAATCTTTATGAATTTTAATATTTTTATTACAATATCTTATTTTAATTAACTTACCAACGAATGCCATTTGTTGGGTGAAATAGGCAGTTCTGGATCTTCCGCATAGATCTTAAAGGCTAGGAAGGCTAAGAGTCTACCTTCCATAACCCTTTAACAACGTATTGATCAATTAACCATGTCTAATCCAATAGTCACAAATCCGAAACTAATCTGAAATTTATAATTATTTATCGTTCAAATTCCGTCCTACCAGCGTCTATATCGTATAATTACTTAATATACACTAATGGAGACGAAATATCGCACTCATAGCCACACATTCAATTTCCGATTATACGGAAAAGACTTCATACCACTCAGCTAAAGTGTTATCCACTAGCGGCTTCGCGAGATCAATTGAAGTGCATGAAAGTGCATCAACGTGCGTCTATCTCGCCTCTGTACTGTAACTTAGTTCAAAGTAGTCGTCCTGCAATGAATCGTACCACCGTACCAACCTTAATGGATCACCTTCAACTTAAAACAAAATGGCTCCCATTCCAGAAGACCCTGCATCTGTGTGCATTTCATTACCAGTTGTATATCTACTTCCTAAATATACATTATTGATAACCGATAGTACAGCATTATTATATTTTATATAAATAGCATATTTTGCTATTTGTAGGTACTATTTATTAATATTTTTATTACCAATTACTAATATTAGAAGTATGATATAATGATTAAATTGTTAATTAAGTTTTGATAACATTTAACTTTAAAATTATATAATGTAAGTCTTATGTATAAGTATGCTACATGAAAACCTTGTTGTTATTTTTCAAAAATTTATTATCTAATATATCATAAAAATTTCTGAAGGGGGGATTTGAACGAGGAAAACACCACCCCACCACCAACAATACATGGTTCATGGTTCAGACATGATTTCGATTATATTTTTTTTCTATGTAAATTTGTCTTAACTTTCCTCTATTACACTTTTATAATAAATCTCTATCAACAAGTATCTTTCCGTCAAATTGAAGGTTATGGAGCGATCCAAAACCGGACTTTTCACCCTATTGTCATGAGTACTATACTAATATTCCTATCTAGCCCCCTGGTAGTGTTATATCATAGGTAAATGTTAAATTTAAATTGTATAAATATAATATAAATTTATTACGATTATCATAAATTGAATTACACAAATTTATATTACAATTCTGAAAAATCTACTTTTTTAATAATTTAAGTCTGTTGATTTTTCAAAATATAAAGGTATACATGTCAGCATATTGTATGATAAATAGAGAACACTGAAATACTTAATTGTGTAATAATTTATTTTTAGAATTAAACTCATATGTTTTCAGATATTGGCAGTTCCTCACATGTAAATTCAATCGATCCAATATTAATGGGTAAGCTGTATAAAAACATACAAAAATAAGCGTTTAATTTAAAATATAGATTATATAACTTTATAATGTAATATTTTCTTTTATTTTAATGCAAATTTGTATAATAATAATGTACAGTAATGCCAGATAAAAATGTATAAATATTTTGATATTTCAGAGAATGGACAAATATATTTACTTGAAATAGCTAAACTATTTAAATTTTTGGATCGTAAGTGTTAATAAAATAAAATAATTTTTCCCATGCAATTGTACTTAAAAGTATAATAATATGTACGATGTATATGGTACTATATGTATTGCATAATAATATAACAAAACAAAATGTTCTAAGTAATATAATATACAAGACTAGAGAATCCATATTTTACCGTCCCTATGACATGTATAAGTAATATTACGACTTAAAATTATATAGGATAATTAATAAATCATAAGATAATTATGTTAAATATATTATATTACCACGGAAAATTATCTATATTAAATGTCTGAATGTCTTTTTTTTATTTCATGTTATATAAATTGTATAGCAACAAAATCGGGAGACTTAAATCTTGGAGAAAAACTTCTTTCTTTGTTTAATAGTATTGATGGTAATTTCAATTTTTATAAAATGCATTTTATATTTATTATTATTTTCTAAATAAAAATGCAGTATGTTAAAAAGGAATGTTTTAAATTTATGAATTTAGGGTATCTCAAAACAAAAGAAGTGAATATTGACAGACGTGGACTTAAAACTGATATAAAACAGTCACTAAATAATGTTCTCCATGATATAAATTTGCATGCAGTTAGAACTGATAATTTTAATACAACACCTTCAGGTAAATTACACTTATAATTTAAACTGTTATTATAGATATTTATAACTCATCATGAAAGACCCAGTACAATAATTGTATCATTTACCTTATTATAATTATTTTTTGACTTGATTAGATACTCAAATGCTTTAATTTACTCTCAATCAATGAGGAATATTGTACCTTATAAATAATAAAATATAATATAAATTTTTAATATTTTATAAAATATATGAACTGAAAATTAAATTACTTTTGGTACAAAATTTATAAGTCCGTAATTTTCATTAGGAACACTTTTTCTATCCAATTTTCATGAATTTTGATATTTGAGTATGAACATTGTGGCGAATTTCTTATTCGTAGTAAAACTGTTGTACGAAATGTTTTTGATAATCATCGACAATAGCTTTTGAATACTGGTATTATTCGTCTTCGATTGTGCCGCCATGCCTAGGACACTTCCTATTAAAACACTGTAGTTCTTAAATATGTATACAAACTGAAACCCGTCCTCATTGTATATTAATCACAGAAATATGTTGATTATACTATGAAAATTGAATAAGGAGACCAAACTTTTATGGAATTCTATTATAAAAGTGGTCCGATAAAAAAGATCGCGATAATTCTCTCACCGGGAGCGCATCAATTGATATGGGGCAAACATTTTGTTTTTTTCATTTATTTTTATTGTTTCTAACGTTCTTTTTGTAACTATATTGCGACTGAGTATACAAGAACGCGTTTTGTTTGTTAAGACTTATTATTGCCATAGTGAAAGTTATGCCGAAACAGAGCAGCATCTTAGACGTATCATGGGTCGAAATGAAGCTACTAATGAGTCAACAGTTCGTCGATTGATGGTTAAGTTTAAAGAAACTGGCTCAGTGCAAGATGGCAAAACTCCTACACGTCAACGCAGTTCCAGATCACTTTTTAATCAAGAAATGGTTTTTGACGGTGTCTTGACCAGTCCAACGATATTTTTTCGTTAACGATCACAACAATTGACGATATCATTAAGTTAGTTATACCGAATCATGAAAAAAGATTTGCATTTGCACCCATATAAACTCTAACTTACTCAAGAGCTCAAGAGTGGTTTTACAATATGCAAGTTGATGATGCTGATTTTGCGAGCAAGATCATTTTTAGCGATGATGCTCATTTTCAAATGAATGGATTTGTAAACAAGCAAAACTGTATGGGGGACAGAAAACACTCAACAAATTGAACAACGTCAAATGCATCCTGAACGAGTTACTGTATGGTGTGCCTTTGGAGTGGAGGTGTTATTGGCCCATATTTTTTTCAAGATGAACACGAAAACACAGTGACGGTAACAGAAGAAAGTTACCGAGATATGATAACTGAATTTTTATGGCCATCATTAAATGATTTTGACATAACCGATAAATGGTTCCAGCAAGACGGAGCCACTTCCCATACTGCTAGTGCGACAATCATGTTATTGCACGAAAAATTTAAGGGTCGACTTCTTTCACGATGTGGTGATCAGAACTAGCCTCCCAGGTCATGTGATTTAACTCCAATGGATTTTTTCCTCTGGGGTTACGTCAAAGCTCATGTCTACGAAAACAAACCACGAACAATTGAACAACTTAAAAAAGAATCGTGTTGTTGGTGAACGAGACCCGGAGATGTGTCAGCAAGTGATAGCGAATTTCGTGATCCGAATAGAAGCATGCTAGCGAAGCCGAGGTTGACATATACCAGATAAAATATTCCACACTTAAATCGGATAATAATTACTGCATGATAATATAATTTTTTTGTTCAAAATAATTTTTTTTAATATAGTAATAAAAAAATTAAATCCAGTGTTCTCAATGAAACACCCTTTATATTAAAAGTAGTTCAATTATATACATCTTATTTTATATAAAATTACTGCGTATCACTAAGTTGCTGATATTCCTATATATTTAACCATGGGGTTACCAACATCGACGGTCGATTAGTGCCTATGATGTATGAACGTGATGAGTTTTGGTCGTTCGAATGGTTCAATCTTGACCTGAACACAGTATATACTAACCTAAAGGGTAACAATGAATATACATGTTTACTATATTATTTTGAATAATATTTCACAATTTTTTTACAATTAGTTATCAAAATTACATTTTTATACCGTTTAATTAAGGAAAACGTATATTATTATTATTAAATATTGTATTAATGATAAAGGGAATAATAATAATATAATAAAATAATATTTTATTCAAAATTGTATATTGCTCATAGATCATACTTGTGTTACAATTATTGTACTCGGTCGCTCCTACGTTTTAACAAATATGACTAGATTGAGAAAAATTTTTACATCATTTGTCACTTTAATAAACGATATCGTATCATTATAGTAACAAGTGGTTACTATAAATGTAAAGATTTATAAATTTAAACCTAGACAAAAAGATTTTTTAAAATTATATTTAGGTACTATTTTATGATCTTTTTATAATATAAATATATTTTTTTTCGATTGTATACATATGTGATACTTCAGAAAATGTAGATAAAGTCTGTGAACACTTAACAACAAGTAAGAATAATTTAAATAAACATTTTTGTGTCATAAAACATATACTTGTATACTTATAAAAATTAATTTGATCAACTAATTTCCATTAATCGATACTTTATTGAGATATAAACTTAAAACGCTAAAATATTTGTATTTTGTAAGGTGCAAATTAAATAACAATAAAATTAGCACCCAAGTTTCAAAATCCACTCAGAGAGATATAAGGTCCGGCAAGGAGTTATGATTTTATTTTAAATCCCTGTCACTTATATTCAAAACTGTTTTAAAAATTCTATTTTTTTCAAATTCCTAAAATAATTCCAAAAACAAAACAAATCAACAACGAAAAATTACAAAAGGTCACGTCCATTTTTGTCACCACAATATTGTATACGGGTGCCGAAATTATCCATATATTTTACAAGCATTGCACACGGAATCCTTTGAATTTTGTATTTTATTTATGTCTTAATCCTTTTTTTTGAGATTATAATATAAGATAACTACACTCATGCATTAGTGTCTACTGGTTTTTTAAAAAACATCACACTGATTAAAATAGCTGACACTAAATAAAATAATTAAATGCTAAAATTAACTTTAACAAATGTCACTAAGTTTCTAAAAAAAAAAATTAAAACAATGAATTTATTCAAATTTAAAAGATTAAGATAAATTTTAAATTTACGAAAAAAAAAGGTAAAAAAGTAATTACTCTTAGAATAATTAGTTCGAGTTCCTAGTATTTAAAGTGTAAATGGAACATCCCGTATAATAGTACATTTATATTATTTAATAATGAAGTATATAGAATGAGTTTATGACTCTTTTTTATATCTATGTTTATTAAAAATAAATAACTACAAATCATATGAATACCGTTAACAATAATTAATTTTAATAAACATTTTGTATATAGTATTAACAGATAATGGACAATTAGAATCATTTATTAACAATATACGCAGTAGAACAAGACAATACGATTCTGTTAGTAACCCAAATTTTTTATATCAATGGATATTGTACAAAATGTCTTCCAATATAATATTGCCTTCAATTAGTAAAGTATTATAAAATCAGCTTTAAAAAATAAATAATTATAATTATTTTTTGAATTCTATTAAGTCTAATTTTATAGTAAAAAATAAGTAGATGAAAAACAAAAAAATATGCAGCACTCGGAGGTCGTAGCATAAAAAATTCTATTTTTAGTAATTTAATTAATAAAACATGCGCTATAAATGACGCTAAAAATTAGAAAATATGCAAAGTGAAAAAGAATGTGTAGGTTACATTACATGTTTTCTATATTTAATAGTTTTGATTAAATTTGATTTTACTTATTTAGTACTTTAATCACCTGGAACATCTGTTAACATAAAAATGTAAATTTCTAAGTATTTTTGTGCATCTTTATCACTAACAACATCATTTAAATCCATAATAATATTAATACGGAGTATTGTTTGGAAATTCTCCAAAAAATTACTGCAACATCAATCCAACATATCTAATGAGTGAGAATTAGTTCTGGAGGTAAACTAGATTAGATCTTCCATTTTAAATACAAATATTTAGACATGGCACTTTCTAATACAATTTTATGTAGTTGAAATTCTTTTATCTACTTCATTAAATTGATATGTTACTTCATCTGCAACCCGATGAAGACCACAATTTACAAATTATACGCTAGATTCCTCTAATTCATTTACATGAATTAGTTCGAAGTAAACGTTTGTTTTATTTCAAGCATTTTTAAATTATTTAAAAACACAAAAATAAGTATGGTAATTTACGGGGCATATTGAAATAACGTTACAAAATGGTTATTAAGTTTTAAATATTTAAATATATAAAGTAAAACATTGTTATTTTAATTATATAGATCATCGAACATTAAATGATAATGCATTTGAAGTTTTTCGTTTGCTTGATCACTACAATTATTTGGCATGTATTTATAATCAGCTTACATTGGAAATATTTGATGTATGTAAGTATATTTTCCATCGTACTTACCAACTATAAATTTCGTCGCTATTTAAATATTAATTAACACTGATCAATGACCTTAGATTTGTTGAATAATAACTATTTATTATATATTTAATTTTGTTTTTTAATTTTTGTTGTTGTAATTTATTTGGTTGCAAATTGCATCTATTTGATACTT
Source organism: Eriosoma lanigerum (assembly GCA_013282895.1). NCBI lineage: Eukaryota > Metazoa > Arthropoda > Insecta > Hemiptera > Aphididae > Eriosoma > Eriosoma lanigerum. Next base: position 27,802,371 of record CM023362.1, on the reverse strand, counting down.
TATTTGGCTCATTATACGAATATAGAGAGAAACATAACTACCAAAAAGTAACAGAAAATCGACAAAATAACGATTTCCGTTAATTTGATTATACATATTTTATATTAGTTAATTCCGTTTTGATCGTACGGACATTTCAAACGGATAGGTTTTTTTCTGAATAAATGTAGCTCTTTGATATTTATAAAAACATTATTATTATTAACAGTAAATTTGGGTTTCACGGTTTCGACATGTTAACGAAGCCAACTCCTATACTACTTTGGTAATTTGTTTGTAAATACCAAATGATTAATAAAATTTTCACTTTATTATCGCTTTTATTCTAAAACGAATATAAATAAAATAAATAATAAAATATTAATACATGAGAAATGAGATTTAATATTTGGTTGGTATATGATACTATGTTATGTTATTTAAATAATAAAATATAACAAGATATATTTTATTTGCAGCTTATACTGATTCCGTAAATAGAAACCATAATCTAATTATTACTTACCAAGAAATCCTAAGTATAAATAAATTTGCTATTTTGATGAAAAATTATTTGGTAGCCAAAAACGGTAATTGGCATTATATTAACTATTATTAACTATTATGTATTGTCGGGGGTCGGAGTCGGTGCATTTTCAGTATATAGAAACATTTACGGGAAAAACTCTCACGCTCTATAAAAAAAGTCGGTTTTCGTTATTTTTCGTATTAGAAAAAGAAGAACATTTCACAGATCGGATTGACCTGAACGGAATTCTTATTATACTCGTATAAAGTTATAAATCGCATTTGGATAATGACAATATTTGTTTTTTTTTTTTCAAATTGTTTGTTATAGCACTCTTTTAAGTCAAATTAAAATTAAGGCTTTAATCTGACCTGCAAAAAGTTCTCGTCTTTTAAATAAAAAAAAATTGATTAAAATCTAAAATATCTACGAGACGTGAGAGTTTGACCTTTAAAAGCATTGTTTTTCATTTATATAATTATTATATAATATTGATGGAAGTCGATCACTGACTTGTACATGCGCGCGCGTAAATATCTACGGTACGGTTTGTCACCGGCCACCGCACACAAACAGTTCTCAAAATTTCACGCGTTATCTACTCCTATCGCTGCATTGCATACATATAGTAATAATTATTAATTACTATTGTATTTAATTTTATAATAATTTGTTTTTGACGATGCGACGTCGGTTGTAGGTATACAAGTTAACGTTTATTAGTTGTAAGTAATAATTTAATAGCCGTACCCTGTATATTATTTATATACTCTAGAGTACAATTACCTATAAATAATACATAAATATTATGTAAAATTTAATTTCAATATATAGGAAATTTCTTAAAATATGTATATATTTAATACATATCTATAGTAACGATAGCAGAATTAGAAGATAAAAAGCGCGAATTTCGATTTTGGACGTTTCTCCCTCGTCCGATGGGTCCTCGAAGAAATTAGTGGTGTATTATAATTAAGATTTGAATGCAATAATATTGTATTGGCAAATACGATTCTGAACGAAACTCAGTCAGATATACAATATATTATACTGTTAATTTGTTCCATAATTTTACCACGTGTGTAAATTACCTATGATATTACATAAAACAATTTTCAAACATCTTAGTAAAATCAATACATTTCTCGCTTCACTCAGAATCAAATATACTGCTTTCAGTTTTTTGTCACTTCTATATAATTAATACTACAAATTGTTTTATGTAAAAAATACGAAAATAAAAAATATACACTCGTAGGTACACATTCATAATATACTTTAATTAATATTATAATAATCATCTAAAATTAGATGTCTTATTTTAGATTCTGATCGAAGTGAAGAATGTATTGGTTTTACAAATATGTTTTTTTATGTCTGAAAAGTCTTTTGAGTAGAAATAATGTCCGATTTTTACAAGTAGGGTATACTGTCGGTAGAAAATTGCATCTACTTGGTACTTTATTAAACTCATTTTTCGAATTTCTCAAAAGTTTTTGCTTGGAAGAATGTCGGAAAAACGGCAAAATTCATGGAAATCGTGATTTTGACGAAATTGATTTTAGATTTTCGTGATAACGTATGCGACATTAAATCTAGGAATTTGTTATATTTTTTTGAGTATTTCTATAAGCAGTCGACACACGTAATTAAATTTTTAAAACGGATTATCATTGTAATATATTGTATACATTGAATTTCGCTCAGAATCGTATTTCAAAATGCTTAACTACTAATTTCTCTGAGGGCCGGTGGGACGAAGTAGCAACGTCTGGAATCATCTTTCCCGCTGTTTATAAATTTCTAATTATTTTCATATCCATTATATTGAACATCAAAACAAGTATATTGTTGTATAATATAGAAGTCCAGTGAAAATATAAACGTATACAATTTCTTTATAAATAAGATTAATTATGTATATTATTGTTAATTCCCGGAATTTGTATTTTGGTCGGGCATTTGTAGCTGAGCATCAAAAGTGATATCGGATTACACATTACACTAATGTTCATTTACTACACACACACACACACAGACACAGTCCAAATGTTTATGTTATATGAATTGACTATATATTACTCCTTAAAATGTGCTACGCTCCAACAGCCTTAATTATAATGAAAAAAAAAATTTACAGTTATTATTAAAGATATGTATTTACGTACAAAGTAAACTTTCGGTAGAAAATTTGGTTTAGGTCACAAGTTAATAGTCGATTCAGCTGATTTTTCTTATTTCTCAAGTTTTATTTGGCATAAAAAAATAACAAAATTTCTCGGAAATTTGACAAACTTGATTTTAAATATTTAAACTAATTCAACTTAAAACATAGGTACTTGAAAATTGTATTGAATGTTAACACTGGTATTTTCTATATGAAAAAGAATTTTGGAACTGTTAAATATATTTTATGTCTCAATTTAGAATTTTTTACAATTTAATTTTCTTTCTTAACCTTACCCTTACCTTACACACATACACACACACACACACACATACATACATATATACACCACAAAATATAATTATTATTATTCACAATTTCACAATAACATCTGTTAACTTTATAAACATAAAAGCAGTAACTGATCTTTAGGGGGGTGTATGGAGATATTTATTCTATAGTTACCAGTAATAATAATATTTCCAAGAAATAATATTGAGAACCAATAAATGAATATAAAAACTTATACCTAGGTTATATAAGTATAGGTCATAATTAATTTATAATTTATAATACATAATAATAAACCAATAAAGGTATAAGAATTGCTAATAATCCGCAGCACAGTCTACAATTCGATTCACGCACCCGAACAATGCCGATATATCACGACTGTGGCCGACTTTTTCCAAGTCAACGCTGCCTCCACCAATCATACATGCTGTTTTTTACTTGTGTAAACATGCGTATAATATACATGCATAGGCTACCGCTACGGCTCATTGACGACCGCAGTCAACGAAAAATTTTTCTATGGCATTGTGGGGGATGCGGTTGGGTGCGGTGTGGCGATGCAATAAACCGACCAATTATCGTCCGACAATGTATCTTTCTTATTTGGGACAGAGTATCGTTACCCTTCCATAAAGCGGCCGTCGTCAGTTTACTGTTAGTCTACACGCGCGAAATAGTACTATTTTAATTGCTACAGAGAATAGTTACAATGAAATCATAATATATCAGTTAGTATCTAACAACAATATAATAGCATATACTTAGATATTTTTATACTAACATATATTTATAATTTTCAGGTACAAATATAAATCAAAGGACATTAAACCAGTATTTAATTAAAATGAAAATGATTCACATGACATTTTTAAATATTTTTCGAACGCATAAAAGTAACTAAATGTATTTAATATAACACTGTGGGCAAAAAGTAGAAAGATTTTTTAATTTAAATTTCGCGTGGAAATCCATCCGTCGAAATATTTATTTTTCTATGTTAGTCAGTGACAAATTTTACATCAAAATAATCATTTGGGTTTAGTATACTTTTGTCTTTGTGAAGTACAAAAAGTGCATTCACCGATTAACAGTCAGAGACCGTACTAGCATCGTTGAAATATCGGAATGATCAGTGAAAACTATTTTGAAAGATCATTTGTTACTAAGAAAAGTGTAAGTCTTGTTCCAATAATAATGGTTCTAAAATCACTCGATTTTTTCGAATAATAGTGTCACGTTGACATCTGTAAAGCAATGCTTTTCGACTACCAGGATGTCACGAAACTATTGCAAACATAAACGTATTGCAACTGTCGATGAGTCATAGAGCATACGACCTGGAAACAGACGATCAATCGGCCGAATATCGTGCTAAAGGTGAGCCGAAGCCGTAAAAACCACGTCAAAGCCGGTCAAAAATCAAAATCATATTGACAGTTTTGTTCGATTATCGAGGTGTGGTGCACTCTGAATTCCTTTCCGACCAGCCAAACTGTCAACAAGGAATACTATTTGAGTGTTATGCGTCGTTCGCGCGAAGCTATTCGTTAAATGAGGCCGCAATTATGGGCCGATAGCACTTGGATTTCGCATCACGATAATGTATCGACTCATTGATATTGCATTGATTCTTCGTAAGTTTTTCGCCAAAAATTCAACCAATGTCGTTCTACAACCACCGTATTCTCCTGATTTAGCTCTGTGTCACTTTTAACAATTCAGCTAACTCAAACGACCGCTCTGGGGAAACCGTTTTAAGTCAATTGAAGACATTAAACGTGAATCACCACGCTCATTGAAAGCTGTTCCGGAAATTGACAACAACAACTGTTTCGAGTATTGAAAAAAACGTTGGCATAAGTGTATTGTGACAGGGGGAGGATTACTTTAAATGGGTGGAAATAGATTTGGAAGAATAAATAAAGTTATTATCAAAATTATGAATAAAATCGTACTATTTTTTCCCCACGGTAGTAATTGAAAAATGTTGTTTTATCTCAATATTGTATTCTCTAACATAAGTACATAGGCTTTAGTTGCCAAGAAAATTGTAGGTAATTGAGACTGGTGATTTAAGAATTGTAAATGGTTGTGTTGTAAACATGAATGCAGAAATGAATTAGTATTGTTTTTTTTTATATAAATATTGTACGAAAATATGTCATTCGACATTATGAGGGCATTATACCGAAACGTAAATGCAAGCAATGAATCATAGAATGCGCTTTCACTACTTTTGTAATGGCGCAAGAACGCGACGAACGTACATCGTTCTGCTGACACGGGTGTTGTTGCGCATTTTATTGTTTCATGAATGTTCGTAATGTGCACATTATGTAATTATATAACTATTCACGTACAGCTGCGATAATGTTATATTTATTTATGTCTTCCCAAAACTATCTATATAGATTATAAATTATATATGATATATTATAGTATGATAGCGCGCGTACACACAAATTAATTGTAAATGAGAGATACTGTTTGTTTATATATATATATATAGTTCATAAAATCGATTATACAATATAGTTTAAATTATATTTATACTCTAATTACTTTTTAAAGAATAAAAATAACTAATTTCTTACCCAAAAAATTTTGGGTCGTTTTTCTACTCCTAGGGAAAATCTTTAGAGAAATTCGAAAAATGAGTTTTGTAAAGTATCAAGATGATACGATTTTCCACCGAAAGCATACCCCACTTATGGTAATCGGACAATTATTTCTACCCCAAAAAAATGTTTTCATATATTGAACAGAAAAAAAAAAAAAAAATCTTTGTAGAAACAATATTACGTTTAAAGACTACGTATGAGAGTGACACATATTTAAGAAATACACGCAAAAAATTTTCAAGTCTCTACGTCCAAAATTTCATTAGTTATCATGAAAAAACTAAAATCAATTTCGTCAAAATTATGATTTTCGTAGATATTTTTGGGTTCTTCGTTCAAAGAAATTTTAAATGTATGGCAAATATAAAATAGTACATATATCATTTCTCAAAATATGAATCTAAAATATAGTAATATTATGCCATGGAACTGTATTTATGTATGACAATTTATAGATATTGCCAATATACCACATAATTTCTTATACCTCATCGTACAATGTTACATTACGTATTTATGAATTATTTTATTTGTTTTACATTCTTTTACATTGATAATTAATAATTATAACCACAGATAAAATATACCAATAGACTAGTATTAGAGTAATTACCAAAACTTCCAATTATAATTATTATTTCTTATTTTATAGTTAGTTAGTATTCATATTATTATAGTTCCTATAATAATTATAAATAATGTCTACCACAAAATATAATATACTATTGTTTTAATAATTAGCAATATTGATTTTCTATGGTTCTCGATTTTTTTTTTCAAAACTGTGTTATTTTATTTCAACTAAATAAATCTTATTTTTTTTTTTTTGTCAATTGACCAATTGTATGATAACCAGTGTCTGCATGCAATTATAATTGATCTTTAATACTTATTGCTTTTATCCAGTTATCAAATTTACTTGTCACTAATATTCCTACAATCTGATTTCTCACTTTTTCTAGTGTAGTATTTGGACTTACTAGTACCCATGTTCTGCAATAAGACCAATTCTGTTCTTTTGATAATTGGAATCATTTGAATTTATGTAGACGAATAACATATAGAACATTCAAATTCAAAGTTCCACTTTTAGAGAAGCTATAATCTGGATTAGGTTGCTAAAGATTATCTTATGCAAATTACTTTTCAATTTGAGATTACTAAAATAAAATAATAATAATAATAAAATACAATACAGTTACTGTAAAATTAAAATATATCATTAAGTTATAATACATATGTGTAACATAATAATGTAATACGGTATTATTTGAGTATCAATAATAATTTTCAAAAAAACATACTTTTCTCCCAACATAATATGATATACCTATCTCTTTTTCAATACCTTCTAAGTAAAAAAAGAAAATTATAAAAAAAAAAATAATTAAAAAATTAACAACAAATCACGAATTTATATATTAGTACTAGGCTAAAACAGGTTTTTTAATGTTATATAATATATGCATTCAAATGGTACATTTAAGATTTTTAAATTAAAGAAATATGAACTCCAATCATATTATGTTTAAAGTTAATTTTAAAAACTAATTGTATTTAATATTTTTCAGGTAAAGATATAAATAATGAAAACTATGCTCGATATATGGGTATATTAAATTATATGTAATTCTAGTTCTTTAAAGTTAAATAACAAGAGGATCGATTTTCGTTATAAAAAAGAAATTGGCTATTTTATAACTTATTATTTCAACTTCTGTACAAATTAACACACAAACTCATTTACCACGAGTCACAAAATTACCACTTCATGATAAGCCATTAAAAACATAACCTGATATTTGATGGAACCGAATAATGTTACCACTGTTACATTTATAACTTTATGTACCATAAAATATTAATGATAATGTGACAATATTTTATAACTTCTCTATTTTAAAAAACCACCATTGTCCATACACTACACCAATGCTCAATATGTCAATGATTTATATATAAATAAAATAATATTATATGATAAGTAAAGAAAAAGTTCTAGGCTGTTTAGAAACAGTTTATCAGTTTGTATTTGGTACTCGGACATATATAGTTATTTAATATTTTATTTATATCAATTAAAATTGATAATTTCATAAACGAGTATTAAAAGTATTAAAACATTTTATATTTCAGAATTGTATATTGAATTTCAAATATATCAAGGTATTGAATATGAAGCTTTATTCTCCTATATAGATTAAGAAAGTTTATTAATAAATAAGACGATTGGTTTGCTAATTTTATCATAAATAGCGATAACATTTTTCAAATTTAGGTTAGAAAGAATAAGTATAGAATTATGGGTATAAGGATACATATAACAATAAATTAGTATTTAAATATATATATTAATTATTAGCACTATATTTTATCCCACTAATGAAAGGTAGAGCTTTTCTATGAACTATAACCGCTTTCGTTCAGGATTGAGAACAGTCTTTTTCCACATCGATTCATCTGCCATCAAATACACACCGCGCTCTAATAACAGATACACATTATTAATTATGCTACGTTTACACGGTGACAGTAACACTCGACAGTTAGAGTCACGATAGTAACTGTCTAGGAACTACCACCGTGTTAACATAATGACAGCTGCTGCCACACTGTCAACTGTCAGCTATCGAACTATCAAGCTCGGCTAGATAGTTGACAGTAAATAGTTGACAGTGTGACAATAACTTCTATCGTGTAAACTGTGACTACCACACTATCAACTACTATCCTACGATTTTTGTATATTGTTGTTATCAATTGTAACTTGTTATCACATATACCTACAGTTTGAAATTCAACTGATTTAAATATTTAATTTGAATGTTTAAATAATAATAATTAAAAATGGTTTTTGATACTATTAATTTTCTAAAACATTATGAAAAGTATCCCTATTTATGGGATAAAAGTCTACCAGAGTTTAAGAATCGGCAAAAAAGAAATGCGGAAGAAGAAAAACTATTAACCATCTCGAGACTTTCAAACATAAAAAAATTACGAACCAAAATCAGAAGTATTAGAGGGACATATAATCAAGAAGTGGGCAAAATTAAAAAATCAATGAGAACTGTGGCTGGTGCAGCAGACGTTTACAAACCAAAATTGAATTGGTTTTCCTATGCGGATAGCTTTTTAAGAAAAAATATAGAACAAGAGATTGAGACCGAATCAAATGTGATGAGTTTTAAATTTTTTGATTAAAGTTATCATTGGAAATATGATGTTAATGACTTTTGAATTTTTTTCCTTATCTTAGCTAAAAAATACTATACTTCTATTTATAACACATTAAAAGGCTGATAATGAAAAAAATAATGTACTAATAATTGCATACATATAAGAGGTAACATTAATATGAACAGAAAATCTAAATATTAAAATAATATGTAAACTGTTTAATATCATCTTGTGCTGCCAAATTAATGCTCCTTCTCCTATAAAATAATCCGCTAATTTTTCTCTTTTCTGACGAGCCTCATTAAGGAAATTTCTTTCTAGTGTGGCACGTAAAGGTATTATGCCCTCAGATCCCAAATCACTTCGCCATGTCCCTGGAATTATACATCCACTTTTGTGATCTTCTATATCAACCAATATTGAACTAACACTGTTATTTTTTTCTTATCCAATTGTGTAAAGCACAGGAAACTTTAATTAATTTTATGGTTGTCTATGGAGCAAGTAGTATAGGTTTTCTAAACACTCGAAAACGGATGGCCAGAATGCCAGCCCTTCTTGTTCCTTCTTGGATAAGGCTTCATTAAATAACTTTTTAAAGGAAATGCATCATCGCCAACAATCACATTATTTTCTGGAATTTTTAATTGTGTAGTTTCAATTGCTTTCATCACATTAGACTTATATACCACCATCAGATTGACTTCCATAATTCCCAATGTCAACTCAAGTAAAATTATAACTTGTATCAACTAAGGCTAAAAGCACTATGCGGAAAGTTCCTTTGTAGTTGAAATACTGGAAACCAGTATATGTGGAGCATTGAATGACCACGTCAATTGCTGCTTTGCAAGACGGAAAATTCTATTTAACTTCAAAGTCGTTAATAATAACTTGTCATTCACTTTCATTTCGTGGTCCTTTTAAAAATAAGTAAAATAAAATAATAACAGCATTGTTTTTAATGAACTCTAAATAAACTTCAAAACTTTAATAAAAAAAAATATTTCTGTATTTAGTTATTAAATGATGAAATAAATGAAGATGAAGCATCACAATTTTTTAGTGATAAAGAAGATGAAGTCAATGAACTAACACAAGAACAGGCAATACCACTACATACTCAAACAAAGAGAGCATTGCAAAAACAGAACAAATCAAATAATACTACACTTCCAAAAATAGATAATTCTTTAGATGATGCAGTAAAAGCTCTAAGAGAAAGTAAGTTCATCATCACGCTCTTCAAACAATGAGTTCACTCTATTTGGACAACTCGTCGTTTCACAGTTGGCTTAACTACCTTTAGAAATAGCAATTAACCTTCAGAAAAAATTTCAAATTAAAATAAATGAGGCACGATTTAAGCATATTGTAACTCATCTACAGCTCTATCGCTTGCATCGCTTTACACAAAAAATGGTTCTGAGCCCATACCTCCTGAACCTCAATATGAAAAAGTATACAGTATACATACATCCTTGAATACAGTAAATATAGAACAACAACAATCACTATATAACTACTATGCAAATTGGGAGAAATATTCAAAGGACAATATACAATAAATAATTCTCAATCATTATGTTATAACTATTTTTTTTGTTGAAATTAAGGGTATTTAATTTCTTTGTGTAAGGTAAAGTACGTGTCTAAATTTGTATTGTTATTTTTTTTGTTCTTTAAAATTGAAAGTATTTAATTTTTATTTTAAGTTGAAAAATGACCAAGTTGTTCTAAATATTAAGTGTTGCATGCCAATCCTGATCAACTTGATCCTTATTAGAATGAATAAAGTTAACTCAACGATTTTAACAATATATTAATTTATTCAATTTTAATTAACTCGGAGAAACAAAGTTTATAATAAAGCACAAATATCTGACATATTACGACTCGTTCTTATGTAGTCATCTGTGGTGGTGTTCAGTTCATCGCTTCCAGTCGTCTGATTTGGCTTGGTGTCTGGCTCCCTTATATAAACTTTTGTCTTCCTGTTGTTCTGTTGATGTATCTGTTTTTATCTGCCATTCGCTGTAACTGTAATTCGTAGAACAGATTGTTCTTCCCACAGTTCCCACAGTCAGATAGATAGTTAATATTATTTTATATTTATACATATAAAACTATGATAATACAAATACGGTTATCTTATTTCTTAGCATATTTATTTATGATATACTATTAAATAGAAATACAATCTCACTTCAAACAATCTGGGTTCGTAATAAGAGTATGTTTTTTATTGAAATAAAAAGCATTTTATTTTATTTGTGTTTTAAATTCGTTCAAGTTTTCATTCTTATAAAGAATAATGCTTATAAAGGTTATAATAAAGATTAATTCTTTATATTTTTTTTTTAAAATTTTTTTATATTTTTATTCTTACTATGATTTAATCATGCAATGCATCATAAATAGCGTCAAAAATATCCAGTAGGAACTTACTTATGGTAGATTTTGCTACTCTGTATAAATATTGTAGAGACGCAAGTGAATCACCTGTAGCTAAAAATATACAAGCAACTTGTAATTTTAAATCTGCTGGGAAAACATTCCTCATCGTTGTATCTTCTTTTTGGATTTTTTTAGTAACCTATGAAAAATAAATTAATATAATCAAACACTGATACTTTATATGAAAATAATATTGAAACTTACTTTCTTAAGTAATGTGTCAAACATTTCTTCATTCATTCTTAAAAAGTTATGAAAACTTTTGGGATCCTCAATTGCAAGTTCTCTAATTAATTTATTTGTAACAGCCAAGTTATTCCTCCTTTGAATCCATTTTCTGACCCATTGTTTTTATTTTTTTTTTAACTCAACGTTCTTTTTTATGTTTTAATAATATAATTTCTCTGATCACTGTTATCATCGAACGTACAACTTCATTGGACATGATTTTTCGATTTCAAAATTATAATAAAATTGTAATATTAAAACAAGTGATAACTAATAATATTAATAAACTAAGACAATAATTACTGTCACCGTGAAAACACTCATCCTCATGTGGCAGTAGCTGACGCGTTACTATACGACAGTGCTATTATGACAGTACTGTCACCGTGTAAACGCCTTAAGGTACAATTTTGTCGGACGACACAGACTGTTATCACAAAAATTTATGTTATAAAAACTATTTTATAATATTATTTAATAGGATACCATACCCTACTGAAAACGCGAGGAATGCATCATAGAATGGGCTTTTAGTCTTTTTGTTAAGGCACAGGCACGCGAGTAATGTTTTTAGCTCGGCTTATAATGGTATTAATTTAAGCAGAACTCAAATCAGAAGTGGTGAAATTTTTAAAAATATCGATAATATTTAATACTATAATTATAAAACAAAACCCACAAATCAAATGATTTTAAATATTGTGTATTTATTTAGTCTAATCATATACTTTTTAATCATTTAACAAAATATTTTGAAAATCGTTACTGAAAATTTCTTTTGTAAGCTATTGAAGTTAAAATTCCCTAGATGAATATGTATGCCTGCCGAAAATGTATGTTGCTGCTGTCGGCTCGTTTAAATACTCCCAAACGTAGAACCACTGAAATCACAAAAATGGCCGATAGGTGCGTGACGATCGCGGCCTACTTTTCGTTGGCCGTACTATAGCATTATTTATTTTCATTTCTTAATATGTGAAATGTGAAATGTAAAACTGTATAATGAATAACAATAACGGATTATAACATATATCAAATTTTTTAACCATTTATCACCATTTAATAAACTCTATTGAATCCAGTAGCTAAACAATGGCTATCGCGTCGGTATTAGCGTTGTACTTCATTTCAGACGGTGACCAGCAAAAATCCAAATCGGTAGAACCGGTAGACCGTTTAGAATGGGATGCGCCGCCCGATAATAATTATTTACACTCGAATTAGTCCTAGAGGGAATAGGGTATAGTAAGGTGTAAAGATAGTATAGTATTACAAATACTATTTATATATATTGTTAATTTCATTAATAATCAACGTTAATCAAGTATAGGGATACAACTGTCAAATGTGTTAACAATAATAATATTCTATTATTGTCTTTCAGATAATAATTATTTCGATATTCAAGCTAGTGGTATATAATATATATTATTATTATTATTATTTTTTTTTTTTTTTTTTTAATAACCAATGAAGGATATAAAAAACGAATAGTATAAATACTTACTTTATAGTAAAATTCATACATATTAATATAAATATGTATATGGTCATATGGGTGTATTCAACTTGTTGAATGGAAATAACATAAATATGGTGCCTAAAAAGATAGGACAGATAATACAGCGCAGAAAGCCGTACTGGATAACGTTTGAACCAATTACTGTATGCTCGAAAAACAGACCATTGACACGTCACGCGATGTCATGTGATATAATATGTTATCACGTAAAAAGTGCAAGATAAGAATAAAAATAGTTCTTCTTAAGTCCATCTTCCAAAAGCGGAAGTTTGGTGACCCATCAATTGACGTTGGCAACAATCTCTTTCCAAAGTTCACGGTTTTCTGCCGATCGAATGGCCTTGCAGGGGATAGCCAGTGATGGTTTTGATCTGGTCTATCCAACGCATGGGTGTTCTTCCACGGTTTCTTTTCCCTTCTATTTTTCCTTCGATCATCAGCTTCTCCAGGTTCGATCCATCCCTTCTTATGATGTGGCCAAAGAATCTTAGGATCCTCTGCTTACACACCGCTGCCAGTCTGGTTTCCACATTTAGCACGGCCAAAATTGAGGAGTTGGTCCTCCTTTCCATCCAAGAAATTCTCAACATCCTCCTGTAGGCCCATATCTCAAAGGCATTTATGCGTTTTACATCTTCTACTTAAAGTATCCATGTTTCGTATCCATAGAGAAGTTAAGTGCCTTAAGAAGTCGCAACTTGCTGTTCCTGGAGATATGATTATCTTTCCAAATTGGTGTTAGCCTGCTCACTGCTTCTCTCCCAAGTGTAACGCGACGCTTTATCTCTCTGGATGATGCGCCATCTGCTTGTACAATTGAACCTAAATATATAAACCATTTACTTTTTGGTAGCCGTTCAGTACATTAGTGTGTGGTGATACTCCTTCTCGATCTATAACCATAACCTTTGTCTTGTTTCTGTTGATTGTCAGTCCATACTTGTTGCTTGCTTCTTCAACAAGCTTTATTAGTTGGCTCATCTCCGATTCAGATTTGGTACAAAACGTGGTGTCATCCGCGAACCGTAAATTGTTGATTTTTCCACCTCCGATACTCACTCCACCATTCAATTCCTGGAATGCCTCTCTCAATACTGTTTCACTATCGATATTAAAGAGGATAGGTGATAGAATGCACCCTTGTCGAACACCCTTGGTAGGTTGGAATTTATCTGATACTTGTGATATCTTGTGCTCTGATTACTGCCTTCGATCCAGCGTATAGATTCTTGATTAAGTGGATGATATGTTCAAGGACTTCCATTTCTTGCATAACAGTCCATAGTTTCCTTTATTGTAAACAGTCAAAAGCTTTGTTATAGTCAATTAAATATATTACCAATGGTTGATTGAATTCTCTACTCTTCTCTATGAGCTGGCGTATATTCAAGATTTGTTCACGTGTTCCTCTACCTTTGACAAATCCAGCTTGTTCCAGCGGTATTTGACTATCTACATAGTACCTAAGTCTTGCATGAATGACATTCAGTAGGACTTTGGAGGCGTGTGAGATGAGAGAGATGGTGCGGTAGTTGCTGCAGTCTTCGATAGACCCTTTCTTATAAGGGTATGAAGATCGATTCCACCCAGTCTTCTGGCCACGCTCCAGTGGTCCAAACCTCATTGCACAGTTTCCATAATATCTTTACTCCTTTATCTCCAGATCGGTTCAGCATTTCTGCAGTGATTCCATCTGATCCAGGTGCCTTATTATTCTTCGGCTTTGACACTGCCTGTTCAATTTATTCTGAGAGAATTCCTAGTTCCTGTTGACCATACGTCTCTGTTGATTGTCAGTGCATACTTGTTGCTTGCTTCTTCAACACGCTTTATTAGTTGGCTCATCTCCGGTTCAGACTTGGTACATAACGTGGTGTCATCCGCGAACCGTATATAGTTGGTCTTTCCACTTCCGATACCCACTCTACCATTCCATTCCTGGAGTACCTCTCTCAATACTGCTTCACTATTGATATATAAGAGGATAGGTGATAGAATGCACCCGTATCGAACACCCTTGGTAGGTTGGAATTGATCAATTGATACTGCATGAGAATTCCTGGTTCCTGTTAACCATACGTGACATATTGCCAATGTGCTCATCTGGGTCTGTGTACTGCTTTTGGCAGTAAAACCTCCAGCATTTCAGAATGCTGTTTTGGTCTGTGTGCACTTTTCCATTTTCATTTTTAAAAGCTGATCTTCATAGCTAAAAATTTCCAGTGAGCTTCTTAATTTCTTGAAACAGTTCACGTGTATGGTTCTTATCTGCATAAACTTTAATTCTTTTGCACGTCTCAGTAATGATCTCATTTTTGTCTTTACGGATTTTCTTTCTTATTTGCACTGAATTTGGTTGTATTGAGGGGTGCAATAGAGGCCCTTGACTTTTAGTTCGCGGCGCTGTTCAATGTGGTCAATGGTTTCCTTGGAAAATCAGCAGTTCTTCTTTTGATTTCTCGGCCGTTCTTTTATAACCTCATTCTTGGTAGTCCTAAACACTTGTTTAAGATCGGCCCAGTTGTTGATGGTATCTTCATGTCTCAGCTTTTGCTGTAGTATGGTTCCAAATCTTTCCCACTCCTTTTTGCTATTTAAATGTTGACTTGTTTTATGCTGGGGTCTCTTACAATTTTTCAGATGAATTCGCAGCTTAGCCATCAGCAGTTAGTGGTCTGATCCATAATCTGCACCTGGTCTTGTTTTGATGTTCTCAATACTGGATTTCCACCTTGATGTTATTAGGCAGTAATCAATCTGATTCTTGTACTCTCTGTTTGGTGACGTCCATGTGTATAATCTTCTTGGATGGTGCTTGAAGAGGGTGTTAGTTATGACCATGGATGTACTCTAGCAGAATTCAATCAGTTTTTTGCCTCCTCCATTCCTTACGCCGAGCCTGAACTTTTCGGTTATATTTATTTCAGTACAGTCTGCTCCAACTTTTGCGTTGAAGTCGCCTTGAATGATGGTGACTTCGCTCTTTGGGAGGTGTGATACTACCTCTGCTAAAATGTTGTAGAATTCATCAATTTCTTCTTCCTCGTACGAAATTTAGTTTATTTGGTGTGGAATTGAGTTTTACCACGATTATTCTATCGTTGACTGCTATATATTCTATTATTGAATGGGACCACTTTTTGTCCACAATCACAGCCACACCATTCCTAGAGTTGGTACCATTTCCTGAGCACATGATTTGGTTTCCGCCGGATATTTTAAAATAATACATATAAGGCACACATATTACTTTGAGTGAAATAATCCATAAATGTATCATGTTTTAGTTGTACAACTATGAATTAACTATAAATTACTTATAAATGTTAAAAACATTTTACTTAATTATAATTTATAAATGTCCTTTATCTCTCTGGTGTGTTTAAGTTAAGCCTAGAATTTTAATGTTACACCATTCCATTTCTCTTTCAATCTGACATAATTTTCCTTGCTGAAGTAATCCAGAATCCAATATACTGGGGTTCGCTGATCATAACGCGGCCTGTAGTTGCGCCCCCCGGAGATCCAATATATATATTATACTTCAACACGGAATATACTGTACTTACATTAATGTATTTTGTTTTTTAACAAATGTACATTACTCCAATAGTAATTAATTATTAGTGTTAGTAAGTTATTACAATAGTCAATAATGTATCAATTTATCAATTATAATTTAAACAACTAGCACTAATTTATACAATATTCATGTAGCACCGGTTTTAAATAAAATTCACCTCAGCACATTGTTAACTTGAGTTAATGTAACTTAAATACCTTTTAATTATTATCTAATAAAAATAACTAAATTAAACAAATTTGTTTTTGTTTTAGATTACGAAAATTTTAACCGTCTAAATAGAGGTATAATTTATAAAAAAAAATATAAAGAACATTAAATATACATAGAGGAAGTCCCAAATCTATTTGCTAATAATAATATCTCTGTGGATAGAATATGAAATGAATATATATGTGAAAGTGTAGAAGTTGCATCAATTGTGGAGAAATTGAGAGAGAATAAGCAAGATGTTTGGGGCAGATTATAAAGAGAAATGATTCAGAGGCATTTTGTAATCATCCTACAAAATGTACAATACTATTCCTTGCTCTACCTATTCAGATCGTCTATCGCTGCATGCGTCGCATGAATTTCCATCGTTAGGCGGAACTTTATTATACATATTTCTAACACTACATCTAATTCATCAGACCATTTTTTTTTATTCTAAACCTATTGTTTTAACTCTTAATAACTTCTCTTATGTAACTAAATCTTACCTCACTTTTATTCGATAAATTGGTCAAAATTTCATTATATACATGATACTCAAATTATTCTCAAAGTACCTTTAAATAATTCCTTGGATATAAACTCTGATGTCATAGACTGTTACCAATTTAATAATTTTAAAAAAAAAGAAAATTAATTGTGTGGACATATAGTAACTTTTGCAACACTTATAAATAATACATGTACATATATATTATATTATAGCTTTTTAATTTGTTATTTTTATCTGCAGATACATAGTTAGATATATAAATTACATAAGATATTCCATTTTTCGATGCTATGTCAATGCATACACTCAGTTTAATTTTATTAATTAGCAAAAATAATCCTAATAAATATATTAATACCTATTAAAGCATGTTTTTTATATATTCCTTTCAGGAACTCAAAGATCATATCAATTATATGCTAATAGTCTGTATTGTTTTTGCATAAAAACTTAAATATTTAGAATATAAATTTACTATTTTCCTCTATTTGGTACATAATTCAGTAAAAACATTCTGGAATCCATACATTTTATCGTTATTTCATAAATGTTTTTATAAAGAAATCACCTTTTACTCTCAATTGTTTTTATGTATTTTTAGGTGAATGTCCAAAATTCAAATGGATATCAATTAATTCTGATACACAGGAAATAAAAATAATGCGAAGTGAACAAGAAATATTTACATTTGCAGATAAAATTGATAGCCTAAAGCATCACCGATTGGTTTCAGAATTTATTGTTTGGGTGATACTTAACAGTTTAGACTTATAAAAATATTAGGACTTATTATGTTAGCTATTTCATGTTTTTGTGTTTATTGTTATTTCATCTGAATAAAAGTTTAATGAAAGGTTGATTTCCATCTTTTTATAAAGGATCTAGTTTTAAATTTAGAATTACGATCCCTCAATTCCAGACGTAAGATTAATGGCATATGTCTTTTGTATTCAAATTCTTAAATGTTAATGTAAATTACCCTAAAATTTTAAAGAAAATTGGTTAGTTGATTCCTACTTTAACACTAGATCCAAGAATATTATAATGCATTATTGCATACTATATTAAATTTTCATAACGCATTGATTTTAATTTTGATAAGTATTGTTCAATTTTGTTAAATTCTTCCTCTTTTATGAATAATTTATAAAAAAATGTTTGAATTGATAATGTAATAATTTTAAATGTATATTATATAAGTATTATATAATAGGTATTTATTTTATTTTACTATTTGTTCTTACGTTTTTAATATTGTAATTAATACCACACTTTATTGCATTTAAATACGCGTTAATAAACATAATAATATAATTAAAACGGTTATAAATTATATATTATACATATTGTTACGGATATAGGTCCTTTACCAAGCCACCACACTTTAAAAAGCAGTATATTTTTTAAATAAGATTGTATTTAATTTAATAATAATTTAACCATAAGTATTTCCGTTAAAATAATATATTATTGATAAACAAACTAGGAAATAGGATAACCACATTTGTGATATCATAGGATTATATGTATAAAAAGTCACACAGTAATAATTGTTAACGATAGAATATTGAAAATAGGCTAACCAACAAGTTATTATAAACTTCCACGAAGTGATTAATGTAAATGATATTAACTATCTATTTGACTACGAGAAGGACAATCTGTTTTTTGCGAATTATAATTACAACGGAAGGCAGATAGGAACAGATACATCCCATGAGAACAACAACAAGAAGACAGAAGTATTATATAAGGGAGCCAAACACCAAGCCAAAACAGACGACTGGGCATCGACGTACTGACAACATCACAGACGACTGGGCATCGACGTACTGAACACCACCACAGATGACTACATAAGAACGACTCGTAATACGTCAGATATTTGTGCTTTATTATAACTTTGTTTCTCTGAGTAAATTAAAATTGAATAAATTAGTATATTGTTAAAATCGTTAACTTTATTCATTCTAATACGGATCAAGTTGATCAGGGTTGGCACGCAACAATATCATATTTGGATAGTCTTCAGAAAGAAAGTAATAAGTCTTTTTTTTTTGTCAATTTTACATTTTACATCAAATTTGTACGAAGTATGACGTTGATTCGATTGACATCCCTGGAAATTATCCATTTTCATTTCACCCTTGAGGAATTTTCTTGTGAATTAGAAGAAAAGTCATGGTATGATTTATCATTTTTGCAAATCGAAATATATCATAACATAAGTTTTTTAATCAGTATAACGAGTATTATAAATATTTGTATTTAGTTGCTAAAATATAAAAAAAAAAACGAGTACCAATATGTCGAAATTGAATTATTTTAATGCATCTTATTATCCAGCAAATATTAAAGTGAGATTTTCTATTTTTAGTAGTTTAAATTTTTAAAAAATTAATACTCTAATAAGAAAAAAAAATGACTTTTATTTAATATATTTTATTTAGCATTTTACATTTATTTTAGCACGTTTTATGTATTGTAATCAATGATAGTACCTATGCAACTTAAAACGATATAGGGTTAAACTGGTGGAGTTCAAAGCCTTTAAGAAGTATAATATGAATCCCCGAGTAGCAATTCGGGTGTAATAGCTGTGTGTATCTCATAAGTGTTTCGGTCAATGCTCTGTTTTTATTATTTTGAAATAGTGATTTTTACACGTGAAACACTGTGCTATGATATAAGTGTAAATGTCGATGTAAAAACTATGATATCTATAGTATAAATTGAAAATGAAACTGTGTTTTATAGGTACTGCGATCCATATAATACCGGATTTAAAACAAGTGTGCGTTCTGTATTAATCTACAGTAGATATTATGTGTTTATGTTCGTTTAAAAATAATAATATCATTTTTATTTCTCCTATATATATATGGTGTGTTTAAAAAAGCGTTAATGGTGGCAAACATCTGGTTTAATTTTCTATTAGATCTCTCCTAAAAATTGTTTTTGTTTAACATATATTTTTGAAATATCTATGGCTTTATTAATCTTAAAAATATTAGCTCCTCTCTTTTAATGAATTTCTTCCTATCCGGATGTACCTAATGTTATAGACTAAATAAGGTTGGGTGCTCATTGGCCAAACTCATCATTCGATCAATTGAGTTGTTATTACCATAATTAGAATGATGGAAAGGAATTACAATAGGATAACGTGATCTAGAAAAAGAGGTGGTACTATAAAGTCAACTTGAGAGAGTAAGGAGGGAGCATCAATATAACAATTAACTTACTCTAAAATACTAGATTCGCTGTCATACGTCTATTTACGAAGGGAATCATTCCAAGTTTATTTGAGACAGGTATGTAATCATGCCTGTTCTATTTCTAATATATTGCCGGCAAATGAAATGAAACGCCTCTGAACTTGCGCTATATGTCAGCAGTCAGTTGTCGTGTACGGATCCTAAAGAACGGACGCATACTCTAGTAAGGATCTTACCAGGGAACAATACAGTGCTTTAAGTGAGAAGGTTAAAATTTTACGACGTTCGAATAACAAAACCTAGAGTCTTTAGAGCTCTACAGCAGACTATATTTGCGTATGAAAATAGAGGTCAGAACAGAAAATTACACACAAATCATTATTTATAGTGACCACATCTATACTTGTGCCATTAATTGTGTGTGCGTTTACTATAGTAAATAACAACTCCTTGTAAAATGCATACATTATTTAAGACATATATTATAAAATAAATATATATTCTGAACGTATGTTTAATTTAAACTGGAATTGTATATTCAATGTTAAATATTAGAAAATACAAATTTATGAAGTTAATAAAACATTTAGAGCAATTTAAATATACTGATTATTTATCATAAATTACAACATACAATGTTAAAAATTATAAATATTTAAGGATTTGCTACGAATAGCACACCCTATTTTTGATAATCGGACCATTAATTCTCTCCGACAAAATGTTTTTGTACTTAAAGAAAAAACATCTTTGTAGAAACAATACATTTCTTATTCTTCTCAGAATCTTAAAAATTGAAAAACATAAATAGACTGAAAAAATTACTGAAGTAAGATAAAATTATCACCCCGTACACTAAGACTTTATAAATGAAATTGAACAAATTTTGTTCATGATTTCATATTATTTATATTTATTAAATATTAGTTAACATTTATTTTTAGATAATCTCATACCTAATAATATAAAATTTTGTTTACTTTAAAAAATATGGTATTGCATATGTTTATAATACGTAATATTTAAAAAAAACTTACACAAATTGCAAATGTAAATTAGTATTTTTACTCTCTGTTATTCATTTGTTTGCAAAATACTGATCGATAATTTACATAAGTACTTTTATTTCAATTTTAAACTAAAATGGTCTCTTTTCAATATGAATCGTTAATAATAACCATGCTAATTTGTATTTCATCCGATTTCGCATATTCTAGTATGTATAAAATATTAATTAGTTTTAATATTAAGTATGGATATACAATTTTTGAAATTGATATTTCTATATTTGAATATATATATATATATATATATCTAAATTACTAATCATTTTTAAATATTTAAACTTTGTTCAATAAATATAATATAATTAATATATAATCTATAATTATGTCTGTCTCTTCCTTACTAAATATGTTTATTCATAATTCTCATATAATAAATTTAATAAAAATATTAGAAGCTCATTAAAATTAATAAATAATTTTAAAATTTAAATCGTCTACTTTTAAAAATTTATTATATTTATATGTATGCTTAATACAAAATAGTATTAAATTTTGGTGATCCATTTACTATAAAACTTACGGGCTCGTCAATAATATCATAAGAAATTCACTTAATAAAAAACTAATACTCTATTATAACCATAAGTTATAACTAACAATAAAACTTTACAACAACCGGATGATACCAAGTAAAAATAGTTGTATAAAAATTTTTCTTTTATTTAAATTTTTAAAATAACAAAATTTATAAATTATTAAATAATGTCATCATGGATGTAGGTAAAACATATTATGCCATAGCGGCATAGGCATATAAATCATATTTTAATATGATAGAATTGATAGTGTGTTGTAAAAAATATATTATATTGTAATATTATATTTACCAGAAGGTCGATTTTTAACAAATAACAAATTGTTAAAATAGCAATTTTTATATATGTATCAAAATAATTAAATTTTAAAATACCTATGTTATAAAAACAAATGTACAAAAATGAAAAATCTCTTCAAAGAATTAATTTTCAAAATAGTGCTCATAACTAAGAAAAAGAAAAATTATATCTTGCCATTAAAAATAGTGAGAACCTAAAATTTAAGAAAGAAAAAATTAGGTCACAAATATTTTATATATAAAAAAATTGAATGTTGTAAGAAAAAAGTATCACCCTGTATACCAAGTCTATCTAAACCAAACACAATAAATTATGTTTAAAAAATAATTTAATATTATATATATTTAATAAATATTAGTCTGCATTTATTTTTTTATTTTCTAAATAAATTTCAAATCTCTACGTTCAAAATTCTAGGAGTAATTATATCATGATAAAAATTGTCAATCACGTTTTTCAAAATATTAAGTAATTAGATAAAATTGTATAATAGTAGTTAGATCCTAGGTTTTTTAAATAATTTTAAACAATTAAACAAGAAAATTGCATGTAATAATAAACATTTTGGGAAAATATTCAAAGATCTATATTTAGTTAAAAACAACCAATCCGTAGGTACCAAAATTTTACTAAACGTAAAAATTACCTATGTTAAAACAGTTAAAACAGCTTCTCAACGAATAATTTTTTGGAAATTCAAAAAATAAGCTAAATAAAGTACCAATTAGATGAAATTTAATTTTGAACGGGTATTCTATTTGTGATAATCAGGCCATTATTTCTACCCAAAAAAAATGTTTCCATAACTCAATCATCTAATAAAATAAAAAAACAAAAATTGACCGAAAAAATTAGTGAGGTAAGATAAAAATACCATCCTGTAAACTAAGACTATATAAACCAAAAAGAACAATTTTTGTTAATAATTTAATATTAGATATATTTATTAAATATTAGTCATCATTTAGTTATTAATAACCTCATACCTAATAATATTAAATTTAGTTTACTAACAAATATGGAATTTCATATGTTGATAGTACGTAATATTTAAAAAAAACTTATACAAATTTTAAATAAATAATTATTTTTACTCTCTTGTTATTCATTGTACGGCGAAATACTGGTCGATACTTTACATAGGTACTATTTCAATTTTTAATTTGTTACTAAAATTATTTCTTTTCAATATAAATCTTTCAAAATAACCATGCTAGTTTGTATTACCTCCGATTTCGCAAATTCTAGTATGTATAAGTAATACAATATAATATACAAATATTATGATTTCTACATAATTCATTTAATTAGTTTTAGGACGGGGTATAGAATTTCAATTTTTAAAAAATGAAATTTCAAGTTCCGATTATATCTCGAGCACACGCGCGCAAGCGATATATCCAACGCGATCTGTTCCCTTGGTAAACCAAGAACCAACTCCGACACAGCTATGGTAAGGAGAAACAGGTGGGTGGCGAGCGGAACCGGTGCGCGAACGCGGGGATGACGAATAACTTGGCCGCCGACCGACGTGAGGGACACACGCGAGAATCGCAGTTTTCCTTATCGCTCACCATTTTTTATTTTTTTAAGAAAAATTTTATCCTGTCGATAAAATCGTTTTTTGTTTTTTTTGTTTTATTAAATCTGCGGCCATCTGTCGTAGCCCATACGTGTTGTTTTTTTTTCTCTTCTCTGTTGCGATCATTACACATCAGCTACACATTACTCAAACATATTATTTTTTTTTTTTTTCTGTTGTGACACGACTAAACAATAAAAACGGCATAATTACCGAAACAACGTATTTTTATTTTATCACTCGTGCACCACATTTAGCGGTTCGGCCATACATGGCCAGTGCCGTATCTCCTGTTCAAAACTGCAATAATTCAAAAAAAATACCTTTTTGTCGGGTATAATGATTTTATAAATCATTAAATTTAAGACATGTTGCAAATTATTATAAATTTGTAATAGATTGACCAAATTTGGTATATATACTTGATTGACTTAATAGTTTCAATATAAGATTACCATGTTTTTGAACTAAAATTTTAATACAAAAAAGTTAGAAGAACATAGCTCGTTTTTAAATTGGAATATCGCAAACTTAAACGCAATAACTAGACTTAATTCGTTTTTGAATTGAAATGAAAATAAAAATTATGTAATAATTAACTATATTTATTTATTAAACTGAAACTCATAGACATTTTATAAACATATAACAACATATATCATAACAAAACCTTATAAATATACATTAACATCCTGTAATAAATTAAAAAATATAAAGTAATATTATAATTTATAATTATCTACTACATTTGTATAATTTATCACAATTTTTCTATTAATTATATTTAATAAAATATTTGATGAAAGATAATGAAAGAGTAACAACTCAAGATAATTAATATTATAATAATAGGAGCTTGTAATTATTTTTAATATTTTAAAACAAGTTAAACCATTAATAACTTTATTTAACATAATATTTAAATTATAATTATAAAATAATTACACAATTTATGAACAAGTAGTATTATTTTTATTACTAACCTAAACCTTTTTTATTCAATATCTAATGAACATTTTTATTATATTAAAATCCCACACCAAAATTATAAGTATAAATATGATGATAGTTACTTATCATATTTACCTGAGGTATATTAGCCATATAGTATTTATAGTAGTATATCGAAAATGGGTCAAAAGATGTTTATGACAAATAGTTAATTATAATGTTCAAAATCAAACGTCTGAATAATTGTTATAACACCCGGACGGCTATTTGATGAGGTGGGGTAAACTATGTTCCTAAATGATGTATTTAGCCTTTAGATTATATATTTGGCCAAACCAATAAAACCCGACTGATAGGCGTCCATCAGGTGCTATAAATATAAGATATATATATATGTGCAATTATGTAATGAACAATTTTACAACCAGAATGAAAATAAATACATTTACCTATTATTTTCCAGGAATAACAACAGGGTTAGCTCTTGCATACCAAAATATATTTCCACATCTGAATACACCAACTACGCATATAGGTATATAAGAGTAAAGAAATATAATATAATATAATAAAATTAAATCTAAATGTTAATATGCAATTTTATTTAAATTTATATAATTTACTTTTACCTTAAGTATGTTTAAGATTAATTTATTATTATTTTTAAAATTAATATTTTTTCAGTTGGGTAATATTATAACAAAAAATAATATAAATAATAAATATGGTGAAATGTTAGAATGAATCATGGTAGTAGTTTTGTATAAGACTACTTTACATCTTACTTCCTAGTTTGAACTCATAAATTGGTCATTGAAGACACTGACCCACCATTACTCATAATGACTAATATCTTACTTGGCCTGTAACACATATAAATATATAATTTTGCACTTAAAAAGTTAAATTAACCACCAAAATTCACGAAAAAATTATCAATTGTTAAAACTAAAAGTTGCCTTTTAAAAAAAAAGTTCATTTGCCAATGTGCAATTCTAATTTATTTTTAAATGTTATAATTACACGAAAATGTATCTTATTATGAATAAAAATGATTTCATTAATTATAACATTCATTTAATATCTGTTTATGGGCCGATAGCGAAAAACAATATTTGCGAGAGCTCGGAAACCAAGTACAAATACTTTTATAAAAAAAAATATGTGTAAAAAATCAATGGGAAAATTTATAATTTTAATATTGCCTGGTTGGCACAACAATAAAAAATCAAAATAATAACAAAATAAATAAATAAAATTAACAAAACAATAATAATAATTCTAGCTCTTTTAACTCAGATGTATTAATAATAATTTAAACAATAATTATTTTCGTAAAAACGTCAACATGCCTATAACCATTAGCCGTTATTTCTCAATAAAACTATATATATACAAGTATATCATATAAACAATACGAATTAACTATTGTGTAATTATAAGAAAGCACTTAGGATTTTTAGCATTGTATATAAAATATGATAAAGTTAGAAACTACATATATTTAAATTACGTCATGTCCAAATACTACAAACTATGTTATACTTGTTTATTAACACTAAGCTGCTGAATGTTCTCAAAGAAAAGATTACCATATTCCCCAAAAAGATGTCTTCTATGGTACAGTAATAATAGAGTTGGTTCAATACATGCAAGAATTGTACACATTTGGTAGTATTTATCTAGTGTTTATTCTTTCTTGTCTTAAAAAATTAGTGTTTTAGTGCATGACTAACTTGAAAATACAATCTGACGCAAAGAATACGAATACAGCAATGCCTGTACGTTTAATGACTTTAGTAATAGTATGTGTCTGGTAAGACGTCCTGCACGTATATTACGAAGACAATTATTTGAAGATATTCCTAAATTTGAAGAATCTTTTAATAATGCATTTACTGCTTCCACATCTGTATATGCTGTTCTGATGCATTTTGTATGCATGTTATTAAAGGGACTCAATATTGAATCGGAAGAACACGAAGGAAATAATGCTAGATTGTGAATTGTCAAACTTTTTAGATATAAAAGTATTAGGATAGAAGAAAAGAAAATGTTCAAAGTACACGTCACTTTCTAAAGAGAGAAACACCACTCCCCACTATACGTAGGTCTCATGATTCACGCTGTCACAAAGAAGAAAATTATTGATAAATTGTGTTGTTTAGGATTGAGTGTTCCATATAATCGAGTATAAGAAATGTAAACTACAGTTTCCAATGTGTTGTGTACAAAATATAAGGAAGATGGTGTTCACCCACCAAAGATATGTCTCAATTTATTTGTAACATCAAAATAGATACCATTTATCATAATCAATCTTCTTCCACTACCGTTACTTCTTTCCATGGTTCAAGTGCTACCATTATTCAACGTTCCCACAATGAAGCAATTATGGAAATTTTTGATGACAGCAATTGTAAAACAAACACATTGTAAATGGTTTCCCTGAATATTACACTACATTTCCTGTCAATCCATATTACATTGACAATGATCTTTTCTTCATCCCTAGGAAAGTTTTAAATCTTTTGCTTAACTCTATCCTGGAGAGATTGTGTATTGAAGACACATAAATAATAGATAATGTACCGAGAGTAAAGTTTACTGCTTTTCACGCAAAAAATTAACCTGGTGTAAGGAAATTAAGGTTTATTATGTATTGTGTATCTGGTATTGTAATAACTTTTAACTGTTTATTGTTTATTGCTTTTCTTTAATATTTTGTCATTGGGGGGCGCCTCCCATTCATATTAAAATCATGGCTAGGCTACTCGGGCAAAGGTGGGGCTATTGGAATTCTTGATAATGGAATGTTTTGAAATTATTTTCAAAAGATAAAAAAGACGTAAAAGGGACAAAATAAACGTCGTACAGTGTGTACGATTGAAAGGTAATATTTTGAATAACAAAATAGTTTTCAACATATTTTTAACTATACATAACAAATACCATGATATTTAGTAAAATAAATCAAAAATTAAAAATTAAATTAAAAAGTTTTAAAAAAAGTTACAATTATTTTTGGTATTACGAACCAAAATGATGATGTAGAATATACCATTGAAAAGCGAGTTTTCCCTGATTAATAATCACTAAATATATATTGAAATGACAAAATACGAACATGTGTTATATAGATAAATGTAGAATCGCATTACAACAATCCGGCGGCCCCATTTATTACGTTATCAACTCTGCTAGAGTGGAGGAAAAATTTGTGTCCAGGACATTTTAGACTCGTTTACCCATGTAATATCTGTATCCGATAGGGCGCATTGGATACCAAACGTGAAACTTTTTTCGACTACTTTACCCTACTATAACTCTATTTTTCATTTTTAATCCCCATCCACAATATTATTATTAATTATACTAAAAAAAAAAAATATTTTTTTTACAGCTGAATTGGGATATTACTGTTCTTTAAAAATGTTTTTTGAAATACATTCTGATTTATCAGTCTCTCGTTTTAGTCAGAATACAGATGACAGAAGTAATTATAAAAAAAAATTATATTTACATAATCTTTATGAATTTTAATAGTTACTATTATTATTATTATTACATTATCTTATTTCAATTAACTTATCAACAAATTACATGTGCAGAGTAAAATAGACAGTTCTAGATAACCCGCACAGAACTTGCCGTAGACTCTTAGACCTCTATAACCCTTACATAACCTAACCTTAACCTAACCTAACAACTAATTGACCAATTAACAATGTCTAATTCAATAGCCACAAATTCGAAACTGTTCTAGAATTTATAAATTCTGATCGCTCCAATTCCGCTCTACCAGTAACTATGTCGAATTATAACTTAATATACTATAATGGAGACGAAATTTCGAATTCTTTTACTTATTATTTTTTTAGTATATTTAAACAACTATCTGAATCAATAAAAAATATAAAATTGAACTGCTTGAATACAAAGACATGTGTTGGTCCAGTTCATGTATTAAGCTTTAATTTTCAAGGGGGTTTTGTATGAAGTTGTTAATTATAGCAATTAATTACACAAATGTTTAAATATAATTATATTATATACCTATTTTTAAGAACAAAATAAACCACATTGCTTTTATAACTATTATTTATTACTTTCTTATTGCAATAAAGATTTTAAAATATATCAATTAATTTTATATTATGAAACATTTACATTATTCTAGAATAATAATAATTTTCTAGATGTTTTAGAAAATTTAGGTAATACCTCTTCTGGATCAACATTGTATTTCCATGTAAAGCGTCATCAATGCTTATCCGTTAAGGCAAGTCTGACTAGTTGAATTCCTTAAATTAGGTTTTCAATAGTTCTAAAAAAAAAAAGTTCTTTCTGTTGACATAGGTATTGTAACTAATATTTGTAGACGTTTATAAAAAGTTGGTAATAAGATAGCAATACAATTTTTAAGCACTACGATAGCTGTATTCGGAGGTGACATCTTTTGACCATTTTAATCTCCATATTAAAAACTCGTCTTTGAAATTATTAGATTCCAACAAGATATTTGAGTAATAATGTACGCAGCCATTAAGGTCTTTTTTGTTTAATCATTAGCATTGAATAATATTTTGTAAAGAACATGTTAAAAACTTGTGTTTCTGAAATCTTTCGAAAAGTTGTATTATTATAAGGTCAATAAATGATAAAAAATATTTTACTGGTATTATTCGTCGGAACTTTTTTTTGCAAATGATTGTATAGTATAGAAACACCCTATGACGTGTTCCAATATATCTCGAGCACACAGGTGCAAGCGATATATCCAAAGTGGACTATTTTCTTAATAACCCATCACCTAATTGGCGCAACGGTGTACAATTGACAGAACCCGATACCGTATATAAACCTTGTCGCCATTTTTTTATGACTTGATATACATTTGTGACAATACTTTTGATTTTATACATATTCATTTATTTATTTTATTTATTACTTTCTTTTGTAACTGTCATATCTTTGGCATCATCACACGACCACCGCTGTCTAGATCTGGTTGATACACTGTTGCGGTGGTCGTAATTTTTGGCAAAACAAATCATTAAAGTGAAAAACAAATTTAAAATACCATAAACCAGTGTTGTGTTCTCTTTTCTTTATTTATTCGACGACCTGCGTTCAGCACATTTAAAAGTACTCATTTACATGAAATTGTATGAGAGCTCTAAAATTTTAATCGCTTAAAGCTTTATCATCTGTGTTTCTAACATTTCCATAATCGTTTTTCCATGTAGAGTAATTTTTTGCCTACTACATCATATTATTGTTTTAATTATAGAAAACATAATTTTTATTATTATATCTAGAATATTCAACATTGAGTTGTTCTTGAATAGTTACAATAAGGCCCAAATTGCAATCCCCGCAAAACTGATGAAAGTGGTGAAGGCATGCGCGTAACACTCTAAGTGTAAAGAGATTGGACTACAAATTAATGATTAAAAAACGAAATATTTAATAATATCTCGGAGAGAACATATAATGGATTCGCTAGTCGTTGGAGATTTAATCTTCGAAAGGGTATCAAACTTTAAATACCTAGGTGTATATATTAACCAACAAGCAATTAGCCACGAAGAAGTTAACAGAGGAATAATGGCTGGAAATAAATACTTTTTTGTGATTGTACCATTATTTACGTCATGATTACTGTCCAAAACTACGAAACTAAGAATTTAAAAAGTGCTTCTTATACCTATAGTCGTGTACGCTTGTGGAGCGTGGGCGTCAACAAAATTGAACGAAAAAGACTGTTCATATTTGAAAGGAAAATCCTATGTAGAATCTATGGGCCCAAAAGAAACGAAGAGAAAAATTTATATGAACGAAGAACAAATGCAGAGCTAAGAGAAATATTCAATGAGCCAAACATAGTGGGATTTCATAAAAGCAGGCGGATAAGCTGGGCCGGCCACGTATGGTGAGCGGTGGGCTACACAGTACATAGGGTCATATTGTGGAAACCAGACAAAATCGACCGAGAGGACGATGATGAATTTATCACGATTATCATAAATTAAATTACACAAATAACTACTAATATTCTGAAGAATCTACTTTGTTGTAAATTTAAGTCTGGTGATTTGTAATAAAATGAAGGTATAGATGTCAGCATATTGTATGATAAATAGATAACACTAAAGTACTTAATTATATGTTAGTAAAATTTTTAAATTTTCAGGTATTGGCAGATCCGCTCATGTAAAATCAATTAAATCATTCGATACAATATTTAGGCGTAAGCTGTTTAAAGACATACAAATATAAACGTTTAATATAAAATATAAATTCTATAACTTTCAAAAAATATACAAAATCTTAAGTATCAATATAGAATAAATGATATTATTTTTATTATATTTTTATATTATCTTTATTATTAGATAAAAATTTTCAGTTATGTAATTGAATGAAAAAATTAGATATCGAGTATTTAAATATAACATTCATTCGGATAATGTATATGGGCATTAAATAATAATTAACTAACAGTTGAGTTCAGTAAAAATAAACTTTTGTAAAAAGTAAATTGCCATAGCTCTACAATTTTACCAAGTACCACTAATATTATTTAAAAACTCAAAATCTCATAATGAATATTTCTATTTTATATTATTTGAAAAAAAAATTATAATAACAATAATAATAGTTGAAAACACAAAAATTGTAGTGACGATTAAATATAAAAGATAAAACGATTAAAAAAAATTGCTTAAAAATTACCCTAGGCTACAAAGTTATAGTGTTCAGATATTATATTATTTGTCAAATATTATGGAGCATGCATACACTTTTATAATATCATTAATACCTATTTAAATGCTATATTTTATTTTGTCTTAAAACAAATTTATATAATAATATGCTAGTACAATTTTTAAATTTCTTGATATTTCAGAGAAAAGCCAATTACATTTACTTAACATACTTAAAATATTTAAATTTTTGGATCGTAAGTGTTAATAAAATTAAAAAAATATTCTTGTGCAGTAATATATCAAAGTATAATAATTGGTATGATGTATATGGTATTATGTATTACATAATAATAAAAGTAAACAGAAATGTTCTAAACAATACAATATCGTTATAAATGAATATATTTATAAATATAATAGAATCGACTATAGAATCCTATATATTACCGTCTCTATTACATGTCTAAATAATATTAATTATGTTAAAAATAAAACTTAACCATATTATCCTAAAACATTATAGGATTTAAAATTATATAAGATAATTTTAATGTTCAATAAATTATATTACCTCGAAATAGAAAATCATATATATTATTTGTCTGATTGTGTTTTTTTTATTTCATGTTATATAAATTGTAAAGCAACAAATAACGAAGACCGTGCAATTGCAAATAAACTTCTTACTTTGTTTTATAATATTGACGGTAATTTCAATTTTTAATACATGCATAATATATTTATTAATATTTCCTAAATTAAAATGCAGTATATTAAAAAGGAATGTTTTTAATTTATAAATTTAGTGTATCCCACATTAAATGAGAAGATTACTAAACGTATCGGCAAAAAAAGTATAAAACAGTCACTAATTAATGTTTTCCATGATATAAATGTGCTTACAGCTAGAACTTATAATTTTAGTACAACTCCTTCAGGTAAATTACACTTATAATTTAAACTGTTATTATATATATTTATAACCAATCAAGGGAGACCCAGTACAATAATTGGATAATATACCATATTAGAATTTTTTCTGACTTGATTAGATATTCAATCAATGAGTAATATAGTATCTTATAAATAATAAATAATAAGATATAAAATATATTTTTAATATCTTACAAAATTTGAACTGAAAATTAAATTACTTTTGGTACAAGATTTATGAGCCTGTAATTTTCATTTAGAACACAATTCCTATCCATTTTTCAAGACTTGATATTTGAGTGGGAACAGGTTGGCAAATTTCTTGTTCTTGGCAAATCTGTTTTACGAAATATTTTTAATTTCTACTGCATACTTAACAAAATTATTATTTTTAATAAAAATAAAATGTTAGAATTTCACGCATGCAATCTAACGTGCTGAACAGTATCTGACACCTTATGGCTTAGACGATACCATGCGTAATCGGTTGATAATCATCATTATTCGTCTTCGATTGTGTCGCTATGCCTAGGATATATCATATAAAAACATTTTAGTTCTCAAATATGAATACAAACTGAAAACCGTCCTGATTGCATATTAATCACATATGTGGATTATACCATGAAGACTAGAAATAAGGAGGCCAAACAATTTTATAAAAAATCCTATAAAAAAAGCGCATGATAATTCTGCTACTGGGAGCCCATCGACTGATATGAGGTATACATTATTGCATTAAGTTTAACATTTGAATACATTTTTTATGTTTCTTTAAAATAAATAAGCAATATTCTTAATTGTGACCTCTATGTTATTACACATCTATACATATAGGATTATATCCATTGTGAAAATAAAGTTACACTATTGAATAAAATATAAATTTTATTTAATGATAATTAATGATAAAATAAAACCCAACGCGTCATTTTACACCTCCTCAGCAATTTACAAAATATGGATTAGACACGGGTGAACAGAGTACGACACACGATGAGTCGAGTTTTAACAATCTTATCGAGCGGTCGTTTAGTTATATGTATTTATGTGTTTCATTTAAACTAAATTATGGTTGACGTCAAGCTCGTCTCGTATTCCCCTTCACCTGTGATCAATAATAAACTACTCTCCAAGAACAAGGTTACTCAGGTGATAGTGTATTTGTTTATTGATAATATTTTTTAATATATTGGTTTTGTTTTCGTTGCCAAAATTGTTGTTTGTGTCTGTAAAAGCCAGTCATAAGTTTCTAGGACCTGTTAAATATAAATAAGAAGCCTTTGCTTTATATCGGTCTAACGACCCGGTTTACAAGACGTCAGTCATTTCAGTTTTTACTAGACTAGGGCAGACCCATAAACATGGCGACTGTTTTTAATACAAATCGAAATATTATATTTATAAGTAAACATACAATGTTGTTATAGATTGATGATTGTGAAAACTTTAAATTAAATCTTCAGTACTTACTTGATATTATATTATACGACTGTGATATTCTTGTTTCACAACAAACAATACAAATTTTTTTTTCAAGTAATAAATATAGTTTATTAAAATTTGGATAAGGTTTGTTTTGCACTAGAATGTACTACTGATTCCTTTATACATATAAAAGAAACGAAAACTAAAGGGTTAAAAAATAAAAATGTATTCAAAGGGCCAAAAGTATGAAAACATAAATTAATAATATTATTTATCAAAAATCAGTAAAACATCAGATTCTTACTATGTATAGAATACAGAGCTTCAAAATGGAATAAAGCTATTCCTCAAAAAGACGAATGCCTCGAATAAAGTTGTCATGTATGTGAATAGCATTTCAAAGATATTGATGCTTTATTTTTTGACAATAATATTTTATTAAAAGGAACAATTAATAAAATAAATAAAAAAGAAATGGTCTTATATTAAGAGCATAATTTTAAGAGAAAAACTCCTCTTGAAATGATTTATTTAATATATTAATAAAAAGTGATTTAAACTACATCAGTTAACATATTCAGATGATGGTAAATTTTAATGATCTGAAAATACAAATGAAAAATTCTCTTTTCAGAGTTTTATAAAAACCTAATATTAAGTAATATAAATTTTTAACAGTCAATTTAACATTTTGAAATATCAATTTTTCATTTATTTTAAATTATTTTTATGCATTTAAGGCATTTTTTAATAAATTTAATACGGTTTAATATTTAAAATTTGGAATGTTTTGCCACTTTTGATATACTTGAAAACATTTTCTTTTTCTTAAATATTTTTTATCTTAATAGTAATTCAAGTATATACATCTTATGTTCTATACAGTTTATCATTTTATATTACTCTGTTAATTAATACTTTTTTGTGCAATTTATTTTCATTATTGTTCTAAAAAATATTTAAAATTCAATTTATTACATTTTAAAAAAAAAAATTATGGGTAATTTTTATTAATTAAAAGTAATTTTTTTTTATATAAGGTTCACATTTACAATGTATGCAATTAAAATTTTTTATACAATTATATATTAAATATCATGCAATATTAGAGGAAGTGTAACTTTGCAGTGAGGTTAGACTTTGAATGTAATTTGTTAGATAAAAATATATTTGTATTTCCTGCAAAGATAAATAAAATTTTCATAAAAAATAAGAAATAAAAATATTAATCGTAAAATAACAAATTAACATCTCCTATTTTTACATATGGATACATATACTAGAATTCACTTTTAATAATACTAATAAAAAAAATTCAAAAAATATTATTGAGTTAATTAGACATACAATTTTTGTTGCTGACATTCCTATATATTTAGCCTTTGGGTAACCAACATCGACGGTCGTTTAGTGGCAATGATGCACGAACGTGTCGAGTTTTGGTCGTTCGAGTGGTTTAATCTTAACCTGAAGACAATATAAGCTAACATAAAGGATAACAATGAATATAAACGTTTACTATATTATTTTGAACAATATTTCACAATTATTTTACAATTAGTTATCAAAATTACATTTTTATACCGTTTGATTAGGAAAAATAGGCAATATTGTATTAATGATAAAGGGAATAATAATATTTTATTCAAAATTGTATATTGATCATAGATCATACTTGTGTTACAATTATTGTACTTGGTCGCTCCTACGTTTTAACAAATATGACTAGATTGAGATAAATTTCAACATCATTTGTCATTTTAATAAACGATACCGTATCATTATAGTAACAAGTGGTTACTATAAATGTAATAATTTATAAGTTTAAACCTTGACAAAAAGATTTTTTATAAATGTATTTAGGTACTATTTTATGATCTTGTTATAATATAAATATTTTTTTTTTCGATTGTATACATATGGGACACTTCAGAAAATGTAGATAAAGTCTGTGAACACTTAATAACAAGTAAGAATAATTAAAATAAACATTTTTGTGTCATAAAACATATACTTGTATACTTATAAAAATTAATTTGATCAACTAATTTCCATTAATCGATATTTTATTGAGATATAAACTTAAAACGCTAAAATATTTGTATTTTGTAAGGTGCAAATTAAATAACAATAAAATTAGCACCCAAGTTTCAAAATCCACTCAGAGAGATATAAGGTCCGGCAAGGAGTTATGATTTTATTTTAAATCCCTGTCACTTATATTCAAAACTGTAAAAATTCTATTTTTTTCAAATTCTTAAAATAATTCCAAAAACAAAACAAATCAACAACAAAAAATTACAAAAGGTCACGTCCATTTTTGTCAACACAATATTTTATACGGGTGCCGAAATTGTCCATACATCTTACAAGCAATGCACATAGAATCTTTTGAATTTTGTATTTTATTTATGTCTTAATCCTTTTTTTCGAGATAATAATATACGATAACTATACTAATGCATTAGTGGCTACTGGTTTTTTAAAAAAAAACATTACACTGATTAAAATAGCTGACATTAAATAAAATATTTAAATGCTAAAATTAACTTTAACAAATCTCACCAAGTTTCTGAATAGAAAATGGGTATTTCCATTTAAAAAGCGAATAATGATACGTAGACCAAAAAGGGTTAAAACTATGAATTTAATCCAATTTTATAGATTAAGATGAATTTTAAATTTATAAAAAAAAAAGTTAAATAAATTAATACTGTTCGAATAATGAGATCGAGTTCTAGTATTTAAAGTGTAAATGGAACATTCCGTATAATAGTACATTTATATTATTTAATATTGGAGTATATAGAATGAGTTTATACCTCTTTTTTATATTTATGTTTATTAAATATAAATAACTACAAATCATATGAATACCGTTAACAACAATTAATTTTAATAAGCATTTTCTATATAGTGTTAACAGATAATAGACAATTAGAATTATTTATGATCGATATACGCAATAATCGAAATAAATACAATTCTGTGACAATTCCAGAATTTTATTACCAATGGATATTTTATAAAATGTCTTCCAATATAATATTACATAATAATAGTAAAGTATTAAATAATCAGCTTAAAAATAATAAAAATAATAACCATAATATTTTAATAAAATACTACTCATAACTTTTAGTGCAATTTAAAGTAAAGTGTAAGTTTACTTAAGTGTAAAAAGACGAAAAACAATAATAATATGCAGGACTTTGAGCTTGTAGCATAAAAAAGTTTATTAACATACTTCATAGGGATCGTAGATCGGTTTTAAATACATGTAAACTACTGACCATGGGACTTTCTTATAAAATTTTATGTACTTGCAACTATTTATTCCGTTTTATTAAATATGTATCTTACCTCATCCGCAACCCTATGAAGTCCATGAGTGATATATTTCGCATGAATTATCTTTCAACAAAAATGTTTCATAACTTCTTATACTTTGACCAATGGTGTAGTTAGGTTACTATTTTTAATTGTCAATAGCCGTTTTTCTCGTCAACTTATTTGATGTTCGTGTCCGACGAGGCCTTTAATATGTCAGCAACTTTGTAAAATGTTGTTATAGTTTGCGCATATATAATTATTCCATAATATTTCATGAAAGAATATCTCGGCCGGCAATAATCTATAGAATATTTTATTATTACTTGCTTAAATCTTGTGAAATCATGTTAAATCATTTCTTGTTCAATATTCACGTGTGACCAATTATTACTGTTATTTGTTAATGATAATAATTGATAATGAATTCATTAAAAGTGGTCGCCATGACACCTGCGTATCACAATGTTGCAGACATACCTGTATATTTAGCACTGGGTTTAATAATATGTTGGTAGCATAACCACAATTTGACCCAATAAATACAACTATGTCAATAAATCTATGGTTGTAAAAATCGAGGAATATACAATTCTTTAAGAGTGAGATATACCTAAAACCTACCTAAATTGAGATTATCTATACTAGCAATGTATAATCTGGAGCATAATCGTATTCTGGTGAGTGGGTCTCCGTGTTCAAACCTCCCTAAAAATTTGACGACATATTATATGATATATATTTAAGAAACAAAAATATTTTTATTTTAATTGACCAAGTAAACTAATAGAAGCGTCACACAGTAAATAGCCCATGAAATAACATCACTAAATGCTTTATTAAGTTTAAAATAATCATTTGATTACAAAAAGTGAAATATACACATTGTTATTTTAATAATATAGATCATGAAATAATGTATGATACTACATTTGAAATTACTCGTTTAATTGATCACTACAATTATTTGTCATGTATTTATAATCAGCTCAGATTGTGTTTAGATACTATAGACAGTAAGTACCAACAATACATTTTGTCACTATTTAAATAATAATTAACACTGATCAAAGACTTATGATTTGTTATGTAGTGACAATTCATTATATATTTAATTTTGTTTTTAATTTTTTTTGGTAGCGAATTGCATTTATTTAGTACTTTATTTAGCTCATTTTACCAATTCAGATTGAAACATTACTACCAAGAAATTACGGAAAATCGGCAAAATTACGATTTCCTTTAATTTGATTATACATATATTATGTTAGTTAATTCCGTTTTGATCGTAGAGACTTTACGAACGGATAGAGTTATTTTCTAAATAAAAATGGCCCATTGATATGAAACATTTGTAAAAACATTTATAATATTACCAGTAAATTTGAGTTTCACGGTTTAAACATTTTAACAAAGCCAACTCCAGTACTACTTACAATATTTTTTGAATATCATAAATTCACAATTTTTTTTATAAGCTTTTAAAGTTATAATCCTTCGTAAAATTGAATATCATATTTTTTTGGTTTTTAATAATTTGAAAATATTTTTTCTAGTATAAATAATAATCCGATTACTACAATTAGAATATGATTTCAATATCTAATTGCATATTATAGGTACTTTATTTAGCTCATATTTCGAATTTCTCAAAAATGTTTACTTTCGATAATATACCACCTAAAAATGATAGAAAATCGGCATAATTACAATTTCCCTTAATTTAATTGTAAATATTTTATCATTGCATTTAATTCTTAATTGTAATAAAACAATAATATCACCGAGACTCTTCCGGAAGCAATCTACCTTTTTTCAAAATCTATGTTTTGGAATATGTATACGTTGTTATATTTATATGTATAATATATATAGGGAGAGAAATAGATAATAAAGACCAAATATATATATTATATATATATAAATATAACCAGCATTTAACTTGATTTGAATGAAGTTAAAAGTAATTTTATTTGTTTATAAATATCAAATCATTAAGTTCATCAAAATAGTTGTTCCTTATATTATCGCTTTTAATCTATATCGAAATAAATAACAAAAGATTAATGCATGAGAAATGAACGAAATTTAATATTTTGTTGGTACATGATAATTTGTTTTAACATTAAAATAATTAAATATAACAAGATATATTTTATTTGCAGGATTTACTAATTCCACAAATAGAATCGATTATCTAAAAACTGTTTACCTAGAATCCCTAAGTATATATCAATTTACTTTTTTAATCAAACATTATTTGGTGAACACCAATAGTGGTAATTAGCATCATTTTAAATAATTTAATTTACCCTTACATAGGACGGCCATTGACATTTTACTGTTAATCAACATGTCAGAAACAGTACCGTTTTAATTGCTAATGAGTATAGTCATAGTTAAATAATAAAATCATATATCATATATCTATTATTATCTAACAATAAATTAATACTATATACTTGAATATGTTTATACTAACATATATTTATCTTTTTCAGGCATAAATCGTTCGATAATAGACAACTATTTAAATAAAATGAAAATGATTCACATAAAATTTGAATATTCTTTTAATGCTTATAGAAGTAAATAATTAATTAATTAATTCACATTTGGAAATAGAGTGTTGGTTAAAAATAAAATTAATATTATTCATCTCTTTATTAAAGTTCTAAATCATACATTAATTGTCGAAAAATATGTTAATAAGTAAATAAATACAAATTTTAATATCGAAATATATATTTAACGAGGCCATTCGTTTGATTAAGTCTTTGCTGGCTAGTCGTGTTTCTTGAGTATGTTTTCAGTCGTCGT
Source organism: Eriosoma lanigerum (assembly GCA_013282895.1). Classification (NCBI taxonomy): domain Eukaryota; kingdom Metazoa; phylum Arthropoda; class Insecta; order Hemiptera; family Aphididae; genus Eriosoma; species Eriosoma lanigerum. The sequence goes on along the minus strand of CM023362.1, from coordinate 27,762,224 downwards.
AGAGTAGAATGATATTTCTCCTATAAAATTAATATCTGGTAACGTGATTAGAATTTGTAATAATTTTAAAGTTAATGGATATATAAGAATGAAACTATTAAAATACTGGTCTTTTACAGTTCTTTTAATATGTGCAGGTGAATTTTGATAGCTGTAACTTTGACACCATATTTCTAACTTTGATAAACATTAATTCACATAAAAATGTCTAAACAATCATCTTTATTTGTTGAATAAAACTTAAATAAATTTTTAATCGATTTTGAATTTCATAATTAATTATAATTCCTCACTTATGTAGAAAAAAACTACATAAACCATGTATTGCTTCTTCACCATCGTACTTCGTAATCTGGATTAGGTTGCTAAAAATTATCCTATACAAATAGATTTTCAATTCAGATTACTAAAATGAAATAATAATAATTATAATAGTATAATACAATAAGATTACTGTAAAATTAAAATAAAATATAAAGCTACAATAGCTATGTTTAACATAATAATGTAATATGGTGTTATTTGAGTATCAATAATAATTTTAAGACAAATTACTGTTCTCTCAAAAAAATATGGTATATCTATCTCTTTTTCAATACTTTATAGGTTAAAAATTTTTTTTAATAATTTACAATAAATCTCGAACTTACATATTAGTACTATGTTAAAATAGAATTTTTAATACTATATGATATATACATTAAATTAAGATTTTTTTTTTTTAAAATTAAAGAAATATGATTTCCAATCATATTACGTTCTACGTTAATTTTAAAAACTAATTGTGTTTTGTAAATTTCAGTTGATGATGAAAATCATGAAAACTATAGTCAATATATAGGTATATTAAAATAAATGTAATTCTGGTTTTTTAAAGTTAAATAATAATAAGAGGATCGATTTTTGTTGTATAATATAAATCATTATTAATAATTTATAATAATACAAAATTTGTAATAACAAATAACATATTATTCATACCCATATTAAAGAAAATCGACTATTTTAAAACTTATTATTTAAACTGCTAAACGTACAAATTAACACACTAACTCATTTACAATTAGTCACAAAATAACCACTGAATGACACTCGATGATAACCCATTGATGATGATAAACCAAAGCATAACCTTGACGCGGTCCGATATATCTCAAGCACTTATGTGCAAGCGATATACCGAACGCGGTCTGTTTCCTTGGTAAACCACCACCTAGGTGACGCAACGGCGTTCACCGGTAACTCTGACTCAGCAATGGGAAGGAGAAACAGTTGGGGCGACGAGCTGAACCGGTGCGCGAGCGCGCGGACAAGATGTCTACGTACGCAGCCAGCGATTCGTGTGGACGTTTTATTGTTTTTTTTCAATCCGACTTCACGGACAAACATTGATATACATTTATATATTTTTTTTTGTGTGTCTACGACAAGCTACGGCTAGATATATTAATTTTTTTTTAGTTTTGTTGATGCCTAACGAACAATAAAAGAGAAAAAAAACCTTTTACAATAAACAAAATTTTGTTTTTGGTTTCTTTACTTAACCATCCATACCTTTGGTGAACACGGTTTTAACGAACCTTGGAATCGGCAATACCAGCCGAACCGTAGCAACCTGATATTGAAGGCACCGAATAATGTTACCACTGTTACATATATAACTTTACGTACCATAAAATGATTAATGTTCCATGTTAATGGTGATCATTAGTAGATAATTAGTAACAGTTAATCAATTTGTATTTGGTTCTCGAGTATAAATCACTATTAAATATTTTATTTATGTCAATTTAAATTGTATATTTATAAACAAGTATTTAAATAATAATTTTTTTTTAACAGTATTGTATAATGGATTTCAAGAAGCTCTAGGTATTGAATATGTAGTTTTAAGATTAATAGTTAATTATTAGTGGTATTAATAATTATTATAATTATATGTATATTATAATATCTGATTTATGTCTATATCAATATCACATGCTAGCTAAAACATATTTGTTCTCTAAACCATTAAACAAGAGTAAACCACGATTACTCAACACGACTGACGATTTTGAAAAATTTCCTCTACCTCAGCAAAAAATCAAATTGCGCTGAACGGCCATCTAGTGTTGTTTTGATGTAAACACATGATGGTATATAAAGTATAATCTTAATTTACACTGATGTGATGGTTGTAAAACAACAGGAACTCTAATTTATAACAGTTATCTTTAATATGACTATAGCAAGTTGTTACCTTAAGGTAAAAATAACAGTTTCTATTTTTTTTATCATAATTTAACTGACTCTTTTAACAGTTTATTTATCGAAAACGTGACACCTGTAATTTTTAAACTATATTAATTATATTATAATCATGTTTTTAGTTATTAATCATGATTATAATATACATATTATTGTTATGTACAACATGTTAAGTATATGTATACAACTGTTAAATATGTACAGAATAATATTATTGAAGTATTTATTGTATTTCAGATGCAAATATTTTTCAAATCGCAGATAACGGTATTAAATACACTTAGTTATTAATTTATTTATACAACTAAATAATACAAGATATAAATAGTAAAAAATAAAAATAGTATAAATAATTGTTTATAATAATGTTCATAAAATTATTTTTTTAATATTAATATTAATATCGTATAGAAAGTGTTTTAGACAAATCGAATATGCGATTCTATTTCACTAAAACAATTGTTTCTGATGATATATCAAAATTATTGTCCAAAACAATAAACATAAATAAGAATTTAAAAACTAATCATTCATCAACGGAAATGCGTTATTGTAAACATGAGATTCTATGTCAATAATTTAAACAACTCGCATTAATTTATATTATATATAATATCCATGTGGCTCCGGTTTTTGATTAAAAATGACCTCGGCATATTGTGTACTTGTGTTTATGTAACTTACAAAACTATTAATTTTTATCTAATATAAAGAATTAAAACAAACAAACTTTATAACATTTTTGTTTTAGATTACGAAAATTATGAACAACTATTAAGTGGTAAAATGTATAAAAAAAAGTATAAAGAATATTAAATAAACGTAGAGGACAACCCAAATTTATTAACTAATAATATCTCTTCGGATAAAATAAGAAATGAATATATAAGTGAAAGTCGTAAAAGTTGTATCAATTGTGGAGAAATTGAGAGAGAATAAGCTAGATGTTTAGAGCAGGTTATAAAGAGAAATGATTCTGAGGCATTGGGAATTGTAATCATCCTCCATAATGTACAATACTATTCCATGCTCTAAAGATTCAGACCCTCTATGGCTGAATGTGTTACACGAATTTCCAACGTTTGGACGGATCTTAGAACGCACTCAATTGTTCACGACAAACAGCGACGAAATCCGAAGGTTAGTCATTAATTTTACTTGCTCGAAGGCATAATTGTCCGACGCATGGATCCGTTTGGACGTATTGGTCCAATAAATTCGCTACTTATCTTTTTACTAAAATAAAATAACATAAAACAATGGAGAAGAGTAAAGAATAGTTTATACAATTGATACAAGAATATCAATTGAACCCTGTAATTCCTTAATCCAAAAAATGAATTCAATTTTTTTCAATTTTTTTTCTTCAAATGAGTGGTACATCATTTTTTATTTCGACTACTTATCTACTATATTTATTAATTTTTTAAAATATAATTTAAAACTAAAAAATCAGCTTTTTATTTTAATTCATATTCGTACATAATAAAATCATTTTCACTGAGTGATGATTTATTATTTTAATTTTTAGTGATTGAATTAATGTTTAAAAAATATTGTTAATGACACACTACATTCACATAAATCTGAAAAGGTAATTTCTTTGCATTGTCCAAACGGAACATACACGACCATATGTGCACGCACGTAACGAGCTCACGTGCCCAGCAGGTGCGTGCTCTTATATGAACGTGCTATTAAATGATTTTAAATCCTTAATTAATCTACTAATTGAAACTAATACAAAACGACTATCATCAATAAACTTTTTGTTTTCCATAATGATAAATATAATAAATAACAATTTGCAAATAACAATACTTCTCTGGATTCCAACTGTTTTATCCATAAAAAAAATTCAGACTAATCCTATAATTAATGCTATTTATTTTCTTTGAATAAGAAGCACACCTCACAACAAATTTATCCTTTAAAATTCCTCGTTACACATCTTACAATTGTGGTCATTATTATGGAACTGCTTACGCGAGTTCAACAATACTTATATCAAATATTAAACACTCATCACTTTCTTCATTCTAAATAGTTGTATCTATGCCACTAATATAAAAATAAACTAAATAATATTCCTACTAAGATTTCTTCAGCCCACTATCCTCCTCTCTAAAAATTAATTCCCCCGAATTTGTGCAGTTTATCCTCACACCCAGTAACAATTATCTGGTTGGCGGTGATTTAATTTCTTAATATCTTTCTTGGTGTTTTAGATGACAAAAAGCAAAGACCGCTCTCTAAATAATTTTATTATAAATACGAATTTAATAATAATTGCCCCTCAACATCCTACATCTTGGCCCTTGCATAAGGGTAGATAACAAGATATACTCAAAATACTTATAACCACCTTTCCAAATGATATTTCTAATAGTACATCAAATTCTTCAGACCCCTTTTCTGATCATACACCTATTGTTTTAACTTTTAAGAATTTCTTTTATGTAACAAAAAAGTACTTCAATTTTACTCCTGGAAATATCAAATGGTCAATATTTCACAATATACGTGATGTTCAAATTATTAAAAAAATTCTTTAGATATCGACTCTACAGTCATAGACTACGTAATAATTAAAAAAAATTTGAATTCTAAAATTTTAATATTGCGGACATTTATAGTAACTAGTTCTGGGATACTTATAAATATTATATGGACATTTGAATATGAAAATAGTAAAAGAAGAATATATAATATTTTATAACTTTTTAATTTGTTACTCTTATCTACTGATACCTAATATATAAATTACATAGGTAGGTATTCCGGTATTCGATGTCTATATCAATTCATACTCTAAGTTTATGTTTATTAATTAGCATAAATAATCCAAATAAATATATTAATACCTATCATAGCATGTTTTTTAAATATTCTTTTCAGAAGTTGGCGGATCCTTTGAAGCATATGCTATGAGTCTGTATTGCTTTTGTATAATAACTTAATTCTTTAAAATATATATGAACTTTTAACCTTTAATAGATACATAATTCTGTAAAAATAAAAATATCGTTTTTATCACATGTCCTACGAAATAATTATTTTCCTCTATAAATTTTAGAGTTATGTTATAAATGTTTGGTAAAGAAGTAAACTATTATTCTCAATGATTTTTATGAATCTTTAGATGGATGTTCAGAATTTGAATGGATTTCATTTAATTCTCAGGAAGTAAAAATATTGCCTAGAGATCAAGAAATATTTTCATTTGCAGATAAAATTGATAGCCTGAAGTATCACCGTTTGATTTTAGAATTTACTGTATGTGTAATATTTAACACTTTAGAGTTATAAAAATATTAGAACTTATTATGTTAGCAATTTTATATCGTGTTTATTTTTATTTTATCTGCATAATAGTTTAATGAATGCTTGATTTCATTCTTTCTATAAAGGATCTAGTTTTAAATTTAGGTTTACAATCTCTCAATTTCAGATGTATAATTAAAGAGTAATGAGATATGACATTTGTATTCAATGATTTAAATGGTAATGTAAATAAGCCTGAAATTTTAAAGAAAATTGGTTAGTTGGTTCCTAATTTAGCACTAGATCCAAGAATATTATTGATGTATTATTGCGTTCTAAATTATATATTCTTATAACCTTGATTATAATTTTAATTTTGAAAAATGTTGTTAAATTCATTCCCTTAAATGTTTGAGTTATAAAAAAATATTTGGATTGATAATGTTGTTATAATTTTAAATCTATATTACATAATTTTATATAAAAGTATTCTATAATATTATATAAATATTTATATTTATGTTATTTTACTATTCTTAAAATTATAATATTGTAATTAAAACTATACTTTATTGCTTTTTAATAGGCGTTTATAAACACAATAATATTATTAAAATGATTATAAATAACATATTATACGTATTAAATTTGTATGATCTTCTGAAAAAAGGTAATAAATAACTTTTTCGTGATTTTCTTTCTTTACATCAAATTTTTACGAAATTTTACGTTGAATGGATAGACACACCTAGAAATTATCCATTTTTTTTTCACTTTTAAGGAATTTTCTTGTGAAATAAAAGTCAAGGTATGATTAATCATTTGTGCAAATGGGAATATATCAAAACATAATTTTTTAACATGTTATACCGAGTATTATAAATATTTGTATTTAGTTGCTAAAATAAAAGAAACGTTGACGAGTAACGTACCATTGCGTCTAAATTGAATTTTTTTAATGAATCTTATAATCAAGCAAATATTAAAATGAGATTTGCCATCTTTAGTAGTCTAAATTATTTTAAAAGTGGGAAGGTCCGATTATGGATGTTCCTTTTTCGTCGCTTCGGTCCTCGTAGAAATTAGTGGTTTCTTATAATTATTAAGATTTGAATGCAATGATATTGTATTAGAAAATATTATTCTTAACGAATATCAATATATTAAAATGTACTGATAATCCTTTCCAAAATTATACCACGAGTGTAAATCACACATGTAAATATGCAAAATAAATTTCAAATCCTTATGATCAATATTCAAGGAATTATAATTTCACGATAAAAATTTTTAGTCACGATTTTCAAAATATTTTGTATTTAGATTAAATAGTGTATAAGTAGGCATCTATAAAAATTTCATACCTTTAAACCATAAACTGCACTTTAAATTAAAAATTTTTGGAAAAAATTCAAAGCTCTGTATTAACTAAAAAATCAACCATCTGTTTTAAAAATTTTACTAAATTTAAATATTACCTATATTAATACTCTTTATATTGCAACACAAATGCATATGCACGCGAATGTTCTCGAACGCTCCATAAAAGAATTTTCTAGAACACTACACACTATAAAAAGGCGTGACGTAACAAAAACGTCAAGTATTAGTAATCAGTCAGTTAGTTGGTCCGTACACGTAGTGCATGTATTTAATTGTGTTTGTAAATTATCTTAGTGTCTAAAAAATAAACGATCTACATTTTTTTCTTCTACATAAAAATTAGTGTTTTCTTTTTAATTATCTTAATCGATAAATGAAGCATTAAAAAATTAGTGACCTCGACGAAAGAAAAATGGAAGACACAATGACACCAGAAACAGCAAATAATATCAATATAGTCGGTGTATAGCTACCACTATATCATATTTTTAAAAAACCAACCATTTGGAAATAGTTTATATGCCTATATTACTGCTATATTATTTTTTAAAGCAAACTTTGTGTAAATCGTAAAACTATTCCATATGTTTAATATTTTTAAAATTTTTTTTTAGGTAATCCTGAACCGGCTATAATACCATTAGACAATGTATTACGTACTTTAAAGTGGAGAAATTTATTAGGAAATAAAAGACATCAAGATGTATTAACTTCTTTGATATATATGAAAAATGAAAATGAATATAAAGACACCTTACATGATATGGGTTGTGAACCATTTTTTCTTCAATATCATTATCCTGAACAAATTCACATATACAGAAATTACTGTAAAAATACCTATAATTCTAAACTTATAATAGATGCTACAGGTTCAGTAGTAAAGAATTTTAAAAAGTTAGGTATGAATAAAACAAAATCAATATATCTATACGAAGATATAGTATATGAAACTAAAAAAATTAAGTTTTACTGTCACAAATATGATTACTGAACGGCATACTACTCTAACTATATTTAATTGGCTGGCAAAATTGTTAGATAGTGATGTTCCTCCTCCTAAAGAAGCTGTATGCGATCAATCAATGGCATTGTTATCAGGTATTGTACAATATTTTACACAATATTCATCATTACACCAATATTTAATGGTTTGTGCTGAGATAACATTAGGAAAACTATCATCTAATTCTCATTGGTTACCATAATGCTTCGTTAGAACAGATGTTGCTCATTTTTAAAATTAGTGAGTAAATGGATCCCACTAAAGTCTATACCAAGACGTGTAAAAGAGGTAATATTGCGTAGTATTGGATTAATCATAAAAAGTCAGTCGCTATCAGAAATTCATTCGATAATTTTGTCTTTATTTATTGTTTTAACTAACGAAACGGATGGAGTAATGGTAATGATACACCTTGTGAACGTCATAAAAATATTTTATTACAATTGACATCAACTGGGTTTATTAATTTTGAACAACAATTTAATGAAATAATGGCAAATGTAGATTTAGAAGATGGTGCTCGTATTATACTTGAGGAAGAAAATGAAATGCAAGTAGATGGACTTTATAATGAAAATAATCCATTTCGAAGTTGGGCTGAAGAAATATATAATAAGAGTCAGGAATATAGTAGAGAAGGTAGAGGCCTTAATATACCAACCATAGTACCATTAATTATAAAATGCGTTAATTTGTTACCTTTATGGTCTGGACTAATGATTCCTATTTTTAAATATGCAAATTTAACATCTAGTTCTGAAAGTGTTGAATCGAGCTTTAAAAAACTAAAAACAATAACATTCAAAAACATCGACCTTCCTACAAATATTGATACATTTTTAAAACGCAATATTATTTCACTACAAGGATCATCTCTTTTTCGTTTTGCATCTCATCAATCAACAAACCATTCTAAAGAAAATCACGACGTTATAGATGATAATGAAAATATAACCAATATAAATGATCAATCAAGTACTAATATTATTGAACAAACTAAAAAAAAGTATAAGCCATCAGATATAGAGAACGAATTGGTGTCCGAAGACGATTATATTTTAATAAATGAAAATAATATCAATGATATTTTATAATCAGGGGATAGTGATGCAGAACCAATCACCACTATACAAATTAAAAATAATACCGAAAATAAAGCAAAAGAAAAATGGAATCGAAAAACAAGGAAAAATCGTAATGTAAAATCATACTTATTCCCTAATCCACATTTACGTCATTTAAATTTAAATAAATTACGTAATGTAACATCACTACCCGTTTTAAAAAATGGATCGAGAGTAAATGGTCTAAAAAGTTGCGATATTACAAGTTTAGGAAATGTTGTATTTAGCAATACATGTGCTTTTGATTCAATATGTTCGATATTTATGGTATCGAATTGTGATAGTGAAAATTATGTAGAACAAATCAATAGACTCGATACTGAAAATAAATTTTTAATTTGATTTCTTTAATTATTCAGAAAGGTATTAACTCTAGTATTTATAAAAAAAGAGCTAAAATATTATTGAAGATGAAACCAGAGATAAACCAAATGGAGTACAATTTAACATTTGCATCATGTCATTCAACGGTATCGGAGATAATAAAAACGTTATGTACTGATATACCAACCGCCACTGACTATAAAAGCTGTTCTAATTCTACATGCAAAAATAATAATAAAATAGTAACACCAGTTCCATATATAACATATTATACAACTGATAACGAATTAAAAGGCTTACAAGAATTTATAACATAAAGGTTTAACGAAGATTCTTGGATATGTAAATTTAATAACAGTGGACTAGAATTTAAGGAGTGTAAAGGCGTTAAGAAAATTAACACTGTACCATCAAAAATACATTTATTGATAGAAGTATTGAAATGGGAAGGTAAAAAAATATATAATTAAATAATAAATACTATTAAATATTATTGATTAATTTGTAATAGGCACAAATATTTTATATTTTGATGAATAAACAATTTTTTTTATATAGGTAATTGTAGTAAATATGATAATCAGTCATCGGAAGCTGCACCACAATTACAATTAAAACTAAATGATATTCCCCAAGTAATAACTTATAAAAACTTGAACTATGAGTTAAGAGGTTTATGTGACTACCGTCGAGGATTAAGTAGATTACGTACGTCTGTAGAACATTATGTATCATATTGCAAAAGAGCATCGGGACAATGGGAAGTTTATGATGATCTTAAAACAAAATCTTTTCCAGTAAAAGAAAATACATTGGTGTCATGTGAATTTATTATATATACAATATAAAATTAAATAATTGTATTATATTTTATATAAGGTTTAAATTTAATGGTATATTTGAGAAAAATAATTTAATAAGTACTTATTTTGTTATTTATTTTATGATATGTAGATACTGCGTGTACGTGTATATTATATACATATTATCATTGATTAATAATAATCAATAATATAATATACAATACAATTATTTCATACCAGGTAAATAACAAATAAAAGAAACTCAATTTTTAATTTTTAATTTTAACAGAATTATTTTTCTGAATATATGATGTTTTTAAATTATATGCTTTTCTATAACCTTATTATTAGATACGATTTTTCTAATTCATAAACGACTTTCAATTCAATATGCATTATTACAATATATTACTAAAATAAGCGATAAATATAATATATACATATATATATATTTATTATTAGAACAACATATTGTGTTGCTTTGAAGATAAATCCATATTAGCCATCACGAAAATAGACAATAGGATAAAATCATACCATTAATTAATATATGCAGTTGACATTATTTTATTACTGCCTAGTATTATACTATAGGTATTGTATATTTATATAATAACAATAATGTTTTGTTGGACACGGAAAGTAGACACTATAAATAACATACTTGTACCATTGATTAAATATATATTTAATATAATGTATAATGCTAGTTTACTACACGAAATCAAATGATTTTTAAAAGATGTCGAATCTCTAAATAATTCTTTTAAATGATACATTATTTAAAAATATTAAAATACAATGGTACTAACCTTTTGGAACAAATCGTCCAAATCGTACAAATCTATACAAATTACGTACTAATTTAATTGCGCACTAGAATTTTGTAAAATATGTGTTTTGGTACAAAGAGAGGGGCTGGGGTAACGTTATGGTAATAATCGAAACAAATACAATTTTATACCGAAGCACAATAGTATTTACTTACATCTCTACAAAAATATTTATTGCAAATTTTGCAAATTAACATATGAATAATAATATAAATAAATCTATATCAATATTCGTCTTGTATTTCTGTAAAATATAATTATTTTTAATAGTAATTTTTAGCTTAATATAAAGACTCCGACAAATTCCGAAACGCGCGTATTCGAAAAATAATTTTTGCGAGAGAACGAATAATATGCAAATTTTGAAAATAGTCATGCAAATACATGCTAATTGCATGCTAAATGTAGGCATAAAAAATTTAGTATAAAATAACTTTAACTCGTGGGCTGTGCTGGCGTGACGTCACTCCAATGCCGAGCATAAACTTTCTATTTTTTTGGCGAAAATAACATCATGCAAATTCATGCTAACTATTGGTACATAAAAAATATCAAATTTCGAAATGGGTGGTGCTAGTGTGACGTACGTTTTATTTATTTATATATATATATTATAACGGGCACAAGGCTCAAAAGTGCAATTACATTTTACATATATTGAATACATGAACGAAAAATAATTAGTTATTTTGAATCGATTTATGGCAACAAAAATAATAAACATATCAGCTGATATAACTTAATAATACATTTTGACGATATACAGTAAAAACACTAGATTCGCTGTCA